>JAPZEB010000022.1:10735441-10747811 GCA_029783705.1 Chaetodon striatus | reverse complement strand
TTATTTATTTCTTTTTTCTTTTTTAAAATCATTTTTATTTCTTTTAATTTTCTATTTTTTTTTTTTTTTTTTTTTTACAAATTTCTTGCCAATGTTTTGGGATCGTTTCTTTTTCCCCTGCTCATTGACTTCTTCTCGTGTTTTTAGAAGACATAAAGTCAATTTGCCCAGGCTTGAAAGGGTTAATCATCTGCGCAATGTTCATTGTCATTGAAAGTATACTGTGTCCCTATCAGTATTACTCACAGACTGTATATAAGAAGGTATTACGTGGTATATGCGTAGCAGGAAAACAATAAAATACAAATTCACATAGAGCAAATAACACACTGCTGACATTAAAGTAAACAGAGCAGATCATGCTCGGGCCTGTGTGTCCACATGCCAGCATTTTGAATGTGTAGTCTTGGCTGCGGCCGCAAGAGGGAGACACCGCCATTTTGAAAACCCAGAGAGCGAACCGTCGACGTCACCACAGAGAATGACCCCACCACAGCCTCCACGCGCTGCTGCTGTGTGTTTGAATGGGAGGACGCAAAAAAAAAACTCACTCCCGTCCGTCTGTGAACGTACCGGAGACATCCTGCTGACATTTTATCCACCCGTGAGAGTGTGTGAGAGTGACACATCCGGTGTGTCGGAGCCAGAGGGACGCTGCTGTTAAAGAGGAGTTGACGTCAAGCCTGATTTTCTGCCCCCAACAGCATCACCGGGTAAGCTAATTGTCACGGCTAATCAAAAGCCGGCTAATATCACCTGGCTGTACCTTAGCTAGCCGACTGAGACCGGCTCGTAATTAACCGTGAGGGTGTTTATTCACACATTACAGGTCTCTCGTTCCCGCTTATCTCACTAATACTGACGTGTGCTTGAATCAAGACTTGCTATAGAGGCTAACATAATGTAGCTACATCAAGTTAGGAGTAAATGCTTTGTGAGTCATTGTGTGATCTTCTCCATTATTCGGTGGTTTCGTTTTGTATTTGTGAGAATAATAACCATAAACAGAGCGGTGGGAAGTGTGTGCAGACATGTGGGTGTCTAGGAAAAATACAAAAAACCTGCCAGTGGGTCACCCTCATCCTATGACTAGATGAGTGCTGTTTCTCCCTCCAAATCAATGTTTCCAGTGGTGGAAGAAGCCAAAGTCCTACATTCAAAACCTTAAGTAAAAGTAGGCTATGTGTCAGCCAAGCTACCTAACCTACTCCAATAGTAAATGAAAAGAAAAGTACTTATTTTTGCCATTATGATGTGTTTGGAGTAGTATTACTGTTGCATTATTGTGTGTTACATTTTACAGCTCTAGATATTTAAGATTGGGCTCATTTAACCCTTTGAAACCGGATTTCCCTTTAAAAATAAGAAGAAATGACCCCCCAAAATATCAAGAAAAAATTAAATAATGATTAAAAAAAAATAAAAATGGAAAGAAAGTTAAACAAACAGGGAGATGACTTGGAAAGAGTGCTTAAAAATTATAATAATTCTGTGACATAATTATAGACAGTTTCTTTTTACCCTACTTAAAAAAAATATTTATATATTTTATTTTTTTAGAATAACCGTAAAAAAATTTTTTTCAATTTCTGTGACATTTCTTCTCAAGTTGCCTTTTCTCCATGTTTTTGAAAGAAGCCTCACCTTCATATCTTTACATTAAGTACATAAATTTACATTGAGCACGTAACGTAATTTATGGGGGGCTAATTTGAAGGATATGGGGCAGTCTTTCCAGTTGAGTAATATGGATTTTGGCCAGAGTTATTGCTATTAAAATGAAATGTTGAGATATTGTGGGATTGTGAGTTTGTGAGCAAGTTTGTTTTCTCAAGTATATAATGGCATGACACTGTATCATTGTATTTTCGTCACCTTAGAATGAGCCGTTTATATCTGCATATGAAGCGGGTCCTCTTCCACAGAACTCGCCATGTTGTTCTACAGTAGCCCAGAATGGACAAACCAAACACTGGCTCTAGATATACAATGAAATCGGTTTTCGTGTTTTGCATCTGCCACCGTAGTTCTCCTTCATGCTTGGCACACAGAAGACGTTTCAGCTAGTTGCAATCTGCAACCTCAGCTGCCTGGATGCAGCTAAATCCTGCACACCAGACCTTTATTAATTTTTTGTTTATTTATTTTTACGTATTTAACAGGGACGGTGCACAGCTACTTTGCTGGAGTTAGCTATAAGCCAGTTTCCATCTGTAGTCCCTGGGCAGTAAACGGAGAATAATTTCTCTGCTAAAAGAGTACAGTACCATCGTCTGATTCGGCAGTAGCCAGCGTAATTAACAAGAAAAAATCACTTTAAATTCATCTGATAGCCCTCTGGTGAGCCCTACAGTAATAGAAGCTTTAAATCCTGTAGAAAAACTGGCAGTCACAGTGTGGTCATTATAAATGTGCATAACTTACACTCTTCTTTTCCACATTGGAAAAAGTTTTGGAAAAATATGGTAAACAGTTTGATTTAATATTCATTTTAAACCGTTCATCTATGTATGTTTTGTCATCATGCAATGTACAAACAGCAGTCAGACTTTACTGTTGTTATCTTATATAATAATGCAAAGAATACTTTATACTTTTGAATAATTGAAATTGATAATTGTAAACACTTTTTTTGTGGAATTGGTTTAAAGCCAGGGAAATGAACATTTTTGTCAACCTGCCACTGTGGCACTGGTGGATTCCAAAATTAGCCAGCCACTCAAGAGATAACCATTGTTTTTTGGCTGGTGAGTGAAGCAGATCTCACAGCCACTTGCATATTTTACCAGCATTTGGCTGGTGGCTGGTGCTAATTTCCAACACTGTTTAAAGCCAAGAAATTCATTGGAAATATGTGTGAACCCTGAGCAGTACTGTAAAGGGAAAGAGGATGTTACCGACAGTAGATGATTTGCATTCAAAATGTTGCTCGTGCAGCTGAAGTTAAACACATTTTCAGAGTTTTAAGGTGTTAAATCAGTTGTGTAAAAATCTTTTTTTTAATGCAGGACGTGTTTTATCTGCGTCATGTAATAACTGCCGCCATGTTAATGTCATATCTTCAGAGCTTATTGTATGTTTTGCTTGTAAGAGAATATTCTGCTAAGTAACTACAACTGCAGCTGTTAAAAGAATTAAGTTAGTACATTTCTTTTTGAAATTTAGTTAAGAGAAAGTGTAAAAAAAAAAGAAAGACCAGCACTTCAGAATTGTGCTCAGTGGCGGGACTTAAGTACATGTGCTCTGTGGCTTTCTGCTTCCTGACCTCTGACCTCTAAGCTGGCCTCTGGGTAAAAGTAGGGGGTTGAGCCAGACCAAGTCATGTCCAAACCCTTTAATTTTATGGTGAATGGTGCTTTGTTGTGTACTCAGGATGAGTGGAGCACATGGACAATGAGTTCAGCGAACCAGCAGGGTGCCCATGTAGCCATCTTTCTCTCATCTAATGACAGTCTTGGTTGATGATATCAGCCTGAGGGCTGCGCGAAACAACAATTATGGGCCTTGGGTAAAGGTTGATGAGTCGATGTACAGCTTAACCTGTCCTTCGCCCCAGTGGTATATAAAGTGACAGGTGAGTGTGCAGATGTGAGAGGACAAGCCAGAGCGTGCTTTGAGGAGGAGACTGCTTTGATTTAAGAAGAAACTAAGCGAGAGGGGAGCTTGCTTTTGTGGGTCTTAATTCATAAAAGGTACAGTGTGCTTTATGTCGGTGTTTCTCAAATGGGGGTACGTGCACCCATGGGGTATTTCAGAGTACTGCAAGGGGTATGAGAGACTTTTTTAAATGTTAATATAAAGAATATCAGTCATACATAATTCCTAAAATGATCATATGACTAAATTGTAGGTGCAACTCGTCACAAAGACACAGTTCAGTGCAGTGATGCTGTCTTAATGTTATTGCATGATGACAAAAAAATGAGTTTGCCATGAATTTAGCGTTGGATTCTTAGTTAGTTACAAGGTTGGTGTTCAGTAAATCATATACTGATTGCGCAGCGCTGTATTGTACCTTTTCATATAAGCTTTTTTCTACCAAAAAATATTTTATTGAAAAATGTCTGAGAACAGCTGATGCAGGAGTTTTAGGGTGGGATTGCTGGACCACACCAACACATAATTATCCCAATGTAAAGCTAAAACAATTAGCTGCTGCTCTTATTTGTTTAGATAGTAAACTGAATATCTTTGGGTTTTTGGAAAAACTAGACCTGTCACTATGGACTCTCTGACATCATGAGAGGCATTTTTCACTGTTTTCTATCTTAAAATCTGAATGATTAATCAGTAAATCGAGAAAACAACCCATAGATTGATTGATAATGGAAAAAATGTTGCTGTTTTGTCATATTTCAGAAACCACATTTCTATATTGCTGACGTTCTTAGTGGATTTTTTTGCAGAGTATTTTTGTAAATGAAATTGTGTTGTGGTATTTGATCCCAAATGTTGCCCATAAAGGAAAAAGTTGTATTTATCTGATAAGATTAAGTCTTCACTTTCATTTGTCTTGCACCAGTCTTGAAAATGGGATTAATTAGCCAGAATGTACAGCAACGTCAAGAATCCTTGGACTGCATTGAATTACATGTATTTGAATACCAGCAGAGCTGTTTGAGATGTACAGCTTTGATGCAGGAGACAATGTGTTGATTACAGGACTAAAGGTTTATTGTGCATTTAAAGTCTTGTATTACAAAAGAACTTTGATACAGTGTGTGACGTGAGAATACAGCTATGTCTAGAGCAGTGGCAGTTTCAACATACCAAAGTTCCTGTGCCACTTGGTTTGTGAGGTCTCTTGGTTTCGATTCGTGTTCCTGTTCCTTTTCAGGAGACCCACAGTACTCATGAGGCTCGGAAACAGTTGAATGTGGTTTATTGAGAATACAGAAAAGGAAACAAAACGGCAGGCCGAGTCTTTCCAAAGTTACACCTAGTATGGTCCGCTACCGTCTCGATGTCCTGTTTCTGTATATTGTCAAGGATTACCCATTGTAATACTTCAACACCGCGTAACACGATCAAAAACTTATTACAATCCAAACCAATACAAGCTTTACGTCGCCTTTTATGCACAACGTTGTCCACAATCTCCTTTAGTCGTGTGCACTAAACTGCCCCACCTGGTGTTAGCAAATTGCGTCTGTATTCTGACACATAAATAAAGTAAATATAAACATAACCTCAGTATAGCCACTACCGTGCACTATTCAAAATAGATGGAAACTGTTAAGCAAACTTAAATACCATCATAACCCATATGATGGATCATATTAAACAGATATTATTATGAAATATAAATACGTGCTCAAGTGGCTCTTACTTCCAGTTTTTCATTCGGTTGTCGTTGCCTCTGAATTTATTCTAGTTTACTACATGACAGGGCAGTTTAATTAAGATCCTGACCAAAAGCAAGTTAAGTTTAGACTTACAGCTGTCCAAAAAAGCACTGTATCCCCATCACCTACCACCAAACAAGTGCACAGTGGATGGATGGATTACATTTATAAGACTGAGAATCCCTTTACTTGTTGTTGTTGCTGTAGGATAGAAAATAAATGAGGATGCCTTCTCTTGGAAATATTTTAAGACAGATAAAAGCTGAGTCATGATCCAACAGACAAGTGCAGTGTCAGAAAAGTTTCCATCAGCACTTTTATCAGTCATAACTTTGCCTTGATTGAGTTTGTTGTTCCTTTTGCAGAACTACAGCGAACTGATAAACAGCTCTAATAACACTTTTCCAAGGTGCTTTAGAGAGTGTTGTTCGGCTTACAGGCGCCTTAATTACTCACTAATTTATTTAAAAGGTGTGTGGGTTTCGAGTGGTGATGGGCCGTTTGGTTACATAAATCCTGGCAAAATGGGCAAGCGGTCCCTTGCGTGCCATTCTGTGTTCAGATACCGTTCACAGGCTGGTTGGTGGAAAGAGTTTGAACTGGCAGCGTCTCCTACAGAGCTCCTGTTAGACTTGTGACCCATCAGAGATTTGATTTCTGCTCAGTCAGGTGGCGAAATTGATGATGACAATGGAAATTTATCACTGAGGTGTGTTTACGCGGGTCTGAAGAACAATGTGTGTGTGCCAGGTGTGACATAAGTGCTGATAACGCTGTTTGGTTTGGCCTGATTAAGCCTAATCACAACATGTGAATTTACTCACTCCCTGTTGCCCAGATTTCCCGGTGACGTTGGTGAAAAAATGAAAGTAGTTTGTGTGTGTTCAGCACTTTCTCTGTTTTCTGTATTTAATAGATTTTCTTATGGCTTGACTGGCAGTCGCCTCCTTGTGCTGATTTGTTTGTGGTTTCTAATCTGACAGAAAACGTCATTAGATGGAAGATAAACAAGAAGCAGGGTAAACAGGTGACTTTCTAAGAATTGAGAAAGATTGGAAATACCGAGCAGACTGGAATCAGCTGCACGCCCTTGGGATTGGAGTCCAGCAGACTGTGACTAAACATTTTCCCGTCCTGCTCTTCCTTCGTCTCTCCTCTGCTGCTCCCTTGTGAAACTCATATTTTAACATCATGGCAGGGGCCTTCACCGTCGTGGTGAAGGACTAACATCCCTGCTGCAGACTGCCTGTCTCTTACCACCACCCTTTATCTCCACGGCTACAAATAGGCCTTGGACTCTAAATGCATGTGTGTCTGAGTGTGCGGTGACATCAGTATGACCTGACATGCTGACATTTAAAAGCAGCACCTACATTGTTTTAATTGGACCGTAGCCACATTGAGACCAATGTGAAGGTCTGCCAGTAAAGAAGGATTCTGCTCCTTCACTGTTTATTGTAGCTTCACTGTCTGGACGTGTGCACTCTCCAGAGCAAAATGAGATCTTATTTAGGAGTATGAGTGCATGTGTATATTTAAGGTTCATACCAAGTCCTGGGGAGGAAGTAGGGTGACAGGCAGCACTTAAACAGCTATTCCTCACTGGTTATCCTGCTATACGACGGATAGAGCACAGTCCGTGCTTTATTTTTGAGGATTATATTGTTATGTGAGAGTTTCAGAAGTCTTAATGTTCTTTAGATTACATATGATATAAGAAAAAACATTTAATTAAAATCACTTAAACGTTTATATCCTTAAAAAGACATGTACTGACTGGACATGTTACAACTGTAAACTTGCCAGAAAGGATATTTCTACTTAGGGGTGTCACGATTTTGTTTCTAAATCGAAAGTTGATCAAATGAGCTTTTGATTTTGATCAAAAGCAGATGACACCATGGCCCCTGCCTGAGACAGAGATTATGGAGAAACAGATGTGGAAAATCCCAGGTTCTTCCCTGAGGTCACCAGTGTGGCAACATTTTGCTTTTCCTGTAACGTGAGTGATGTAATCAAGTACCGGAGTGTCGAGATTTTGATTTTGATTTTGAGCATCAAAAGCAGATGACACCTTGGCCCCTGCCTGAGTCAGAGATTATGGAGAAACTTGCAAAATCCCAGGCTATTCCCTGAAGTCACCAGTGTGGCAACATTTTGCTTTTAACGGGAGTGACGTAATCAAGCAACGCGTTGTTGACAGGAAAACTAGAGTTATATGCTAAAGTGATGTCAGAGCGGCTTTTTGCAGGTGACGAAACTCAAGCTGTTGAAAGTGCTCTGTTTCCATCTAGTGGCTCTTCTTCTGGCTCCTTATTGACTGGTGAAATAAGTTACTGTTGTTTATATCATTTCAGTTCACCCATTTTGAAGAAATTGTCAAAGTTTTAGCCTCCAGCTACCAGACCAGCTCCATTTTGGTCCAGATGGATATCACACTTGATACCATTTATTCTATTCTTTTTTTTTTTTTTTTTTTTAAACTCTGAAAGTATAAATTATACTTGTTAGACCATTAAAACAAAGATCTGTTGGTCTTTATGAATCATAGCCCTCAGCACTGAAAAAAAAAGATTTAATCAAAAGTTGAACTGAATCGTGACCTTAAAATTGAAAGTCCATTGAAATTGTAGATTTAGAGAACCGTGACACCTATTTTTAGTAGTAAATTTTAATCAAAATAAAATGAATATCGGCATTAATGTCATTTTTTACAACTAAATAATGATGGCTTATGCTTATACATTTATTAATAACACTGAAATATATTTTTAAAAAATGGCTAAAATTGGCTGATGATCTCTTTTATATTTTTTATTTTTATTTATATTTAACAAAAGTAGTGTGACACAAAGGAGTACGAAGAGAAAAACATGAGACCAAAGGCAGAAAAAAAAAGACATAAGAAGAAGAAAAGAGTTGTGTTAACAGGCATGAAGGTGGCTGGCTGAATCTAGAAGGGATACTACAACGTAGTTAACGTAATGGCTTAGTTGATTTGCAGACCCAAACACTGACACATCAGCGGCAGATTACTTGTGGTACATTGATGTAATAATGGATCCTCCGTGTTCCCACTGGTATCGTAAGTGCTTTTGTTTCCCAAACTGAAGACCACATTTCCCATAAGCCCTGTCATTTCCCAATGCAAATTGCTTCCACTGCTATATCACCTGTGCCTTGGTTGTTAACAGCCATTGTTTAAATGTCACGAAAATGATATAGTGCTTGTTTTCCCACATGTATTCTACCTTTAACCCGTGTGTGTATCCACATGTTAGATTGTAGCACAGTACTACACAATGTAAACATATTAAGGAGGCACGTGTTCATCCAGGGCATGCCTGTCTTTGTGTTTTACCCACACGCTGCTGCCTTTAGTCACTCCAAAACATTTCTTCACACACCTTGCCTCTCCTCTCTCTCTTAATGAAAAATAAATGTGGAAGAGGAGAACGATATCACTTTACCCGTGGCTGCAGGAAAACAGTGTTAGAGGCAGAGGAGCAGAGCTTATTGTTGGATGTTTATCCACCTGTGAAACACTTGACCAGTGTAGGTTATAGCAGCTTTACCACTAGAGAGAGCTTCAAGTGAAGTGTGGGTGATAATATTACCTTACCTAACTTTTAGATAATACAGCTTTGTCTTCTCTTTTTGCTTCACCTTTATTTACCCTGTATTTCCTGTTGATATGAAGACGTTTGGCCAAGTTAGTGGCATAAAATTAGCGGTATACCACATCATTACCACGATAGAACTTGTCTTGATTATGGCCAGGGTTATCATCCTTCTCAATTTAATTTAGCTATTCCTTTTAATATCTCTGGTTGCGTCAAACCTTTGCTGGCAATATTGCAAATCATCAGGAAGAACTTGATTGAGGTTATATTGCATTTTCAGAATTTTTGCATTAATGTGATGAGGATAAAATTGAATTTTCAGGTATTAGAGTTAATAATTTAGCCAAAAACAGACTTTCTCATCTGGTATTTAATGAAAAAGTGGCACTAGGACAGACACAGATTTTACGGTCATGGTAAAATGATTTTATCTGCATTGTGCACAAGGGCTGCTCTTACAATAAGTTTGATTACAGATTCATTCAAGTGTAATTAATCTAAAAAGTGGAGGCACACCTTCAATGACTTGTAGACAGGTGCGTAGGAGGAAACTGTTCATAGATAAGAGAAGAGAATTCCTGCATGTTGTCCTATTATGCACAATTATTTAATTTAAATACACAATGTTTCCATGCTTAGTCCGAAGGCCTGATGAAGGTCCAAGGACCGAAACGTTGTGTATTATTAATAAAGTTTATTATTGTTTACTGCTCTTTTGCGTCGAAAGGGGTCAGTTGAGGTGGTTCGGGCATCTGATCAGGATCCTCCCAGGCGCCTCTTGCTGGAAGTGTTTCTGGCACGTCCCACTGGTAGGAGACCCCGGGGCAGACCCAGAACACGCTGGAGGGATTACATATCTCATCTGGCCTGGGAACGCCTTGGGGTCCCCCAGGAGGAGCTGGAAAGCATTCCTGGGGAGAGGGGCGTCTGGGATGCTATGCTTGGCCTGCTGCCCCCGAGACCCAGCCCCGGATAAGCAGATGAAAATGGATGGATGCAAGTAATAGGACAGTGTGCAGAAAGTCTTTTCTAATTGAGCTGTAATGAATGATAATTATTTGATTCATCATTCAGTCTATAAAAAGTCAACAAATAGTGTAATTGCTTCTGTCAATCAGCTAACTGTTACAGCACCATTATCCACTCCTGGCTTCAACCTGTGTTTCACTAACAATAGCAGCCAGCAGTAAGGAGGGCAAGGTTCAGAGCTCTTGCAACTTTTACAAGGATTGTGTAAGAGGGAGGGGAGAGAGATGAAAAATTGGAGCTAAAGAGACTTTAAAAAGGATTTTTTTTTCTTATTTTCTGTACCCTGTTTTCCCCGTGCTTCAGAATAAGGCCTCATTAGAGCAAGCGTAGGGGGAAGATTTGGGAGAGAGGATACAATTAATTGGGGAGAGGGTGACTTATTGAAGAGGAGACTCTTTTCTTTGCCTCCTCAGCTCCGAGAGGAGAAAGTTGGTGAGTGAACGCAGATTAGAAGAAAGGGAAAGCTGACAGACTGACCTTTTGAAAGTTGTATTTTATCTGGGGAGAAGTCAACTCTTTCATAAATGTTCTGCTTTACATTCATAATGTGTCACATTTCCACACAGCTGTCCAGCACAGACACAGATGTACATTGTTGGCCACTGAGCACTTTGCTCAAGGGGATGTCTGCAGTATATATAAAGAGAGGGGAGTTTCATTTATTTCATTTATTTATTCCTGCCTTTTATAAGCAAGTTTTCTGGAGTTTCCAAGCCCTCGGTGACAGAAACTTGATTGGCTGGCAGCATGCAGCTGAACAAGATGTTTGCAGCTGCAGTAATTCGCTATCAGATTCCTCTGGCAGCAAACTAAATGGCCTTCTCTTTATGTACAGTGTCCGAATATGAATGCAATGCTCAATGCAGAAAAGGAATGATGTGGGTTTGGCACGGTGCTGTACTTCGTGGCCTGAGAGTTAGATTGGAATTTGAGGAAGGCAAGTTGATGGGTAGAGCGAGCACAGAACATTTAAGCTGGCAGCTGCCATTTCAGGTTTCTTTTCTTCTCCACTGCCTCTTTTCTTTTCCTCCATCCTTTCCTATTTCTTTCTTCCTCACCGGTGAGTCGTAACCTTTGTTTTATCTGTCTCTCTCCTCTCCACAGTCCACTGCACTCCTGAGGAGCTCGCTGCTCTCTTCGGGCATTTCTTCCTCTCCGCTCGCTATTCCCCCGACTCCATCTCTACTCCCAGGTAACCTGTGGGCATTATTCAGCACGCTCGGAGCCTCGGGGCAGACAGGCTGACTGAAGCGCTTTACGCACCAGCTATCATTAGAGGCTCTGTAGGAAGAGGTGAGCGTTTCTTCACACAGAAATGAATGGGTCTGTTTATTCAGCCCAGGTTTGCATGTGGACCTGCAGGGCGCTCTGAAATGAATCAGTGCTCTGTGTGTTTGAGCTCACGGGACGGGAACGTTACAGTTTGCCCTGTGTGTGTTGCGAGTGGACATGAAAGTTTGTATCGGGGATGGAAAAAGGGGACGCGCTATGAACAGGGTTCTTACAGCTTGAGGCAAGAAAGACTTCTTAAGACTTTTTTGATGCTACTCGGAATCAAATAAAGCATTTATTGTAGCATAAAACATGACTTTTTTTGGGAAATACTTGGTGATTTGTGGCTGGGTTTTCTTGACGGTTTTGTGTTTCTCACTGCATGTGAGAGTCCAACGACAACAACTGCCTTACAACTGTCTCGATTGCCACTGTGTTTGAAAAACTTCTGCATACATTACACTGAGCCTCGTATACAACGCCCTATATTGGTTTTTTAGCTATGCTGTGAAAATCTTGGTTAAATAGCCAATTTTTGTCAAATTTACACTCCCCCATGTCACCCAGGGTAAAGTGACAGCTAGCTAGCAGGCAGTAGATCCTCTTCTCTAAGCATCCTGGCTGGAAATAAAATATGAGTTTTGTTGGTTCCACTATCCTGATCTGTGTGACGTCAATTTGAGAGGCGTTCAGTAAATTATTTTAAAAAAGAAAACAGTTGTTACCAGTTGTTTTGGGATGTTTTTTAATGCAACATATCAGAAAAAAGATTCAGAAAATCCTGTTTCCCATGCCTTTGAGTTCAAAGACTTTTGACAGGTTGATTTATGACATTTTCATACCAATTATTTTGTTTATTTACCCAGGAAGTCCCATTGAGATTGGAAATCTCTTTTACGAGAGAGACCTGGCTGAGGAATACAGCAAATACAACATGTAATCCAAAAATCCACAATAAAACAACAACCATTCAAACACAGTGGCCTCTCAAGAAAAACAAGCACATGTCTCTGTCACCACATTCTTTATGATGCCCTTAAATTCATCACTGGATATAGTGTTTCTTATTTTAGATCTTTTTGTTCCATGTCCAAGGTGTGC
>JAPZEB010000022.1:10717188-10735341 GCA_029783705.1 Chaetodon striatus | reverse complement strand
GTCGTAAATATCTGTTTGCCACAGAGTTTATTTTCTGCAATAATCCAGAATCCACTGGAATAATCATTTAGGCTTTTTGACAAGGGAACCAGGGCGATGCAAACTTCCGCTTCGGCACTCTATAGCCATGATGTGAATTCACATTTTTGAGGAGGTACATGTCTGCTGTGTCAGTACCTCCGGCAAAGCCTCAGACTCCCCTCAAACACTGAAGCAGAGGAGTAAATCCAGCTTTAGTCCTGCCTGGAAGAAGCAGGAGCCACCGGCGCCAGATAGCTTACATATTTAGCATATTTCCCACGCTTAGTGTCGTGGATGATTGACTCACTTGCTGATCTGCTTTTGAATAGATTTAGTAATGGTGGCAAAGCTATAAACTCTTCAAAGAAATTAGGTAGAACAAGAGGTGAAAGTCACATGTAGTTCAGATTTTGGAGGAGACACACCATTGGGTGGTTACAATGGGGAAAAAAAGACGCTGCTTGGCTCTAATGGCTGGCCCAACAGGTGCTCTTTGGTGAGGCTGGTAGCAGAATTCAAGATATGGGAAGTCTCAGATTAATGCAGACAACCAGTGCCTTGAATATTTTTTCCATGGTCATCTGCAATAATTTGAGACTCCCTGGATCTTGCTTTTTTTGTACACGCCAATGTCTGTTGCTTTCTTTACCCGTATAAATATATAAAGACACAAACAGGTAGTGCCTGTTTTGTATAGGTGTGTGACTCAGAAAACAAAAGTAAACTGCAACCGTCGGCCAATATTCAGTCATGTGTCACCAGCATGTTGTAATCACCTGTTCAGAGACGGCCATTCTTCCCTGAACTCTTTGCATTCCAATATTAATGGCTGCCACGATGAATGTTTTATCGTGTATGCTGAGAATAGTTTATGTAATCATTTAATAGAATATTTAATACATTTTCTGCAGCTGTGGAAAGCTCCACTCAGGTTTGATTCAGCTTCACTTTTTGTCCTCAGGAGATGAAAGTCTAACTGGCTCATGTGTCTCAATATAGCAGTGAAATATTTACTATGGATACAGTTTCTCTTGACTTTTCAGTGTGACTTTTGAGGTTTGATACCCTGGAGAGAGGGAGACTTCAGAAGTTGATGGGGCTGTATATGTTCTGTCTTCCTTTTTTGTGGCCGTTAGGCATCCCCTCCATCTGTGTTTGTCCAGTTCTACATTCCTAGTAAACAATTTTAATGCGCTCTGATTCACAGTTTTATTTAAATCTCAAGTCTTATGGCAAACACTGTATAGTTAGAAACAATATGAAAGAAAATGAGGACTGTTTGGTCATTTATAATTTTATTAAAAACTATGTAGAATTAATGGAAATTACCTAGATCGTAATCCAGGGTTCCCACAATCATGGAAAATCTAGAAAAGTCGTGGAATTTACCAGTCACATTTTCCAGGCCTGGAAAAGTCATGGAATTTTGTTGTGTGTAATGAAATTGTTTGAGTAATCTATAGTGGATAAACTTCCATGTAATGTAATTTATTTTCTGTAGCTCTAGTATGCGTCAATCTGTGACGTTTTGTTTACCATCATGCATGTTTCAAATTTCCTCCCCACATTCTGTCTCTCTGTTCATGTATGCCAGGTAGCTGAAATTATGACGGGCCAGAACATTTTTTTTTTTTTTTATGGGTACTTCAAAAGTGATTAAAAGGAAGGAAATTTGTTCATGAAAATGTGTGGCAACCCTGTTATAACTTTATTTAGGCAGACAACATACTATATAGATTTATCTTTTAATTGGTTTCGGGCAGTAAGTAATGATTCTTCTCATTATTGAATAATCTATTGTTTTTTTAAATTAATTTATGAATGAAATGTCAGAAAATATTAAGTAAAGCTTTTACCTATATAGCATTTTTTAAACACACAGAAAGTGCTTCACACACGTGAAAAATAGTAATGAATGAATAAATCAAGTAAAAATAAATTAAAATAAAACACATGAAGAAGCTCTATAGAAAGGATTGCCTATAAAGGTGGGTTTTAGTACCTGCTTAAAACAATCCAAATATTCAGCCAATCTGATGGATGTTTAAACTAAAAAAGCTAAAAAACTTCTCTCTGGCCAACTGACTGATGGGTATGTTTTCCTTTCCAGTGTTTGCCTGCAGACACGCTGGCCATTTACAGCATCAGCGAGCAGTCCCGGCTGGATGGGCAGGGCCTACGGGAGCTGTGCCCCACCATGCTGCAGCAGTTGGATGCTGGCTCCTGCAGGGCGCTGAAAGAGGAGGAGTCGAGCAGTGACCCCTCCACCAGGCCCTCAGATGCTGAAGGTGAACACTCTTTATTTATTATTAGTATAAAATGTTTGCTATTTGTTTCTTGTTGACACAGAAAGTATCTTTGAAAATTCCTGTAATGAACATCAAGTTACATAATATTTATTTAAAGACTAAGTCCAGTAATTCTTGATATTTTACTTAACATCAGCAAATTCAATGAAAAAAATGGATCGACCCTGCTAACAAGTGTTGTACATGTAGCTAAATCTTACATAGATTAATTCCCCATGCCATAGAGCTCCAACAACTGTCCAGAACAGTCGAGAAACTATTAAAAACACACGAGTGAGCCACACTGTTGCACTGGGTGACATGTTTGGTCATTACAATGAACTTGGCCACTGAAGTTTATTTTGACTCAAAGCCACATACTCTGTCCCGCTGTCGTAAATACTCATTAGTGCTCCAAATCTGCAGCTAAAAATAGTCCCCAACAAAATTTTGGATTCACTCTGCTTTGAGTAATGTTTGCTAAAGCTACTGAAGCCTTTTTTTGTGAATGAAAAATATCTCATGACCCATTCAGAACAGATTTATGCCTTAAGGAGAAACTGAGAAACACAGACAGGGTGAGAACGGACTAAACCAAACAATATATTGTTGGGTTTAGTCTTTGTTGATGGTAACAAAAAGCAGCAGTCTTATCCTTTTAAGAAACTGTGTGTGAGATGTTGGGGGATTAGTGGCATCTAGTGGCAAAGACTGCTGATAGCAACCAGCTGAATTCTTTCAGTGTTCATTGCTCAGGAGGTTTTTACCGGGAGCAGAGTTATTTGCAGAGGTCATGTCCTCTCCAAAACTAACAGACCTGGTGATTAAAACCAGTAAAAACACTGAATAAATTGGCGTCACGCTAAAAATCTGTGTTTCTCTGATGATATTTGTCCAGCACATACTATTGCGTACTCGCCTCTCTGATGCTTTTAAAATCTAGACATTCAGGAATTTTTTAGCGAAAGCTGGTTTATCTGCAGAGATTTCTTCCTCTCCAAAACAAAACAAAACAAAAAACAACCTGGTAATTTAAAGTGGTAAAAACACTGAATAAAGCAATTTTGTATTAAAAGACCTGTGATTTTCCGACGCTCTCGTCGCAGGCGGGCTTCTAACTACGGTGGCTGACGTGAAAACGTGAATGGCCCCATTTACCCCCAATTTCTACATACTCCGTCTGCGTCCTGCAGCGCCACAGATACGCTCCCATCTTAGTGAATAGCTAAACGCAGCGTCTCTGGAGCGTCCCAGAAGCGCCACAGCGCTCAGCTTCGTCGGAGATATGCGCCAGGTCTATTTTTCAGCCACTGCGTGTCCATAGCGCGTCAAGCCACACAGCTCAGATCGCACCAAACTGGAAACAGAATGCACACAGCATCCGGTAAATTTCAAAATACAAACACAATGCACGGACTATAGATTGTAAACTTTAATTTTTTTAAAAATCACATCCTCCTGAATGAACTATTGTTTTGGTCTGGCTCACACTGTATCAATTGCTTTTTATTGCGTGATTTTGCAGTTCCCATGTGAGCTTGTAGTTCTCCCGTAATCTTGTGATCTCGTGGTCCAAGCTGCTTGGGGCTCTGCTACGCAGTGCTCCAGAAACGCATTCAGTAGGCAATGGTATGCGCTGTTGGTCGCTCCAGATCCGTGGCGCTGCACAGCGTGGCGCAGACGGAGTATGTGGAAATTGCAGGTTAGAGGCAGTGTCTGGTTTGTCCATTCTGGGCTACTGTAGAAACATTGTGGTGCAACATGGCTTTCTCTGTAGACAATGGCCTGCTCCCTTTGTAGATATGAATGGCTTATTCTAAGGTAACAAAAATACAACTTTTAATTTTTATTTTCAGATAATTATACACTTAAGATAGTATAGTTATTCATTATTTTCCATTTCTGCTATATACCCCCCTGAAACCTACACACTGAACTTTTAAATGCACACATATTGTATTTTCAATGAATATTAAGTGTGTACCTTTTGATTTACTGATGCCATTTGTGTTGTCTGGTCAAACTTTGCTGTTTGCTGTTTTTCTTTTTACAGCCTTTTTTTTTTTATATGTCTATTGAACTCTTTTGCTCTTTCTAGATGGTGCACATCATCATTTCTGTCAATGACTAACTCCATTACAAGTTCTCCCCTTTGCTCTCTCATTTTTTACAACTGTATTTTCAGCCTAATGCAACGAGACCTTGAAAGCACATTTCTTCAGTAGATCTGAGCTCTGAATGTGTGTGTTCTGTTGCCTGGAGACAGTGATATCATGATGTCCCCAAAGGAGATGAAAGCCAAAATAAGCAGACACAGTTAGCCAAGGCTCAGATTGCATTTCTCAGTTTGGCTCAAAAACCAACACATCCTTTTATTCTCCACAATCCTGCCTCAGTCAGCACATCCAGTATGCAGCAGAGATCTCATCCAGGTAAAGACAGTCAGACAGGAAACCATCCCAGCAACAAAATGCTCCTCTTTCCTCAGCTGCTGACTCACTGTAACTCCATACGGGCTGCTGGCTGTACACGCCCATAAGGACGTCCTTGAGAGCCCTAGAGTGCCATTTTGGCACCGCCATCCACTTTAACAAGCCTTTGAGCTCTTGTTAAGTGGAAGCTAAATTGAGATTTCAATAAATGGCTAGCTAATGACAGACTTGGAGATTTTGGTCAGCTTGTGTGATGTTTTGCCCTCTATGCTGCAGAAGAAATAATGTCCGAAAGCAGCAACACTTCAGGAATCTTCACCGTACTTCATTAGTCTCCACTAAAGAGAAATAACAGCTTTCATTATGAATGTAATGACTGTGAGTGGGCTTTATGCGCTCGTTTGAACTAATCACATAGAGCTATAGTGTTGCTAAGTCAGCTTGCAAATTTCAGTCACTTTTTACCCAGTTTATCTCATCTTTTGGCAGGTAGAGGAGAAATGGTTTAATAGCCCAGAGCTCTGGCTCTATCTTTCCCTCTCCACTGACAAATTTGTTTTCTCTTATCATCCACTCATGTGCCCTCAGCTCGCCTCACACTTGCCCTTGTAGACAGCTTATTTTGGCTTGAGAGCTGTTTTTCTTTGCCTAGGCTGTGGAGATCTGCCAGCAGCAGGGAGGCGGATGCCATGGAAATTCATCTCTACTGAAAATCTCACTGACTTGTATATCCTGATTTTTTCCCCCTCATTATCTAAACGCGTCATGTTTTTTAGAGATCAAGATAACTCACACTAGATCAGATCTACTATCAACACAAATCACTGGTCACGTTGCAGTCATAGCTATCCCTCCCCCAGCCAGCACCTTTTTACCGTTTTAATGTCATTGATGCAGATTTAGTAGTGTCTTCTCTTACGTCTACTACAAGTGCTCTTGATACAATGCCTAGCAGCTGTCTTAAGATGTGCTTTGGCTGTTTGCCAGCAGAACTGTTGCCCAAAATCAACCTTTTCCTACAGAATGGCTGTTTGCCAGTGGACTCTAGATGCCAGTAACATGAATAACTTAAGGCCATTTTACAACCTAGCAACTGCTTTGCTTCTCCTTTGGGGAAATCCATTCAGAATTATGTGGTGTACCCCAAGGTTCAGTCCTGGGCCCCGTTTTTTTCCTGTCTTTACATTTTGCTATGAGGTTCTTTCATTTGAAATTGCCTAATCTGTTGTCATTGCTATGCAAATGATACACAACTCTATGTCTCTGCTTGTTTTAACGATCTAAGACCAGTAGACGGTCTTATAAATTTCAGGAACTGGTGATTGACTCAACAGAGGTTTTCCTCAGTTGAATAACAGCAGAGATTTTGGTTGCACTGGCCAAAAGAAATCTATCCAAAAGTGTTTTCTGATGGCAATTTCAATGCTGAAGCAAACATTTTATTTGTCAAAATATTTACGTTATAATGTTATTTGCCAAATAATAATCTAATAATCTTCATCCTATGTTGTTTATTCACATTTTTGCTCCTCTTTTACATGCCTGTTTTCCCTAGAGACTGGATTTGTACCTTTATCCTATAAAGATGTCTGCTTCTGCAATCACCACCAACCTTCGTAATCTAGTTTTTGTTTCCTTTTCAGCACGGAGAAGTTATGTCACACCACAGAACAGACCTTGAATTTAACTTTTCCTTCTCAGAAACCTCACAGTTGCTGCAGCCTCAGACACAAAATGGCACAAAAAACTTTTAACTAATGTTTGCAAGCCTTTTTCCTTTTCCTACAGGTATCAGTTAAAGCAGTGTTACCCAACCTTTTTGGCTTGTGACCCTAATAAGCAAGGTGATGTCTATTTGTCACAAGGTGCATTTGTCTAATTTATGAAGAGTTCAACCAAAGAGGGATGTTTCCTTCCTAGATTGTTTAATTTGAATCATTTTTAGGGGCCTGAAGAGGTAAATGATCAAGTAGAGCACAATTAAAAACAACAAAAATTTGAGAACACAGAATTAGGTCAGAAATATAGACGTAAGTTTTGTAAGAATTTTTTTTTTTTTCTTTATTTCCTCATGCCACCGCAGATTTATCTTTTGATGCTTTGGCAGGGCACCACACCTTAGTTTTGGACCCACTTAGTCAAATACCTCTGAGTATCTTCACCACCTTTAGATAGAAATATGATTTTATTATTTTAACAACACGGCAAGTTATATGAATTAAATTGTTGAGTACTGTCCTGTGCTGACATCCAAAATCACATGTAGATATTGAAGTGCAAGAAAATCCATTTTTATTTGCTTGCATTTCAGTGCAGCTGATACAGATGACATTTTGTGAGATCCTAATTTGATTTTAACTTGAATTTAGATGACATAATTTAGCATTGCCTTTATTTAATCACATGATTTTATTGAAGGAAAAAATGTTGGTGTTTGGTTGATGATGCAGTGCCCAAACTGCATTCACAGCTACATTACCACACACTCTACATGGAAGTTTGTTTTAATGTTGCACCTTCCTCTTCCATCCAACCTTCCTGTCACTTGAACATCTAGTGTGGGGCTTTTCTTTCCTGAGTGTGACAGTGATCAATGCCTTCGCTCTCACCGGAGTCTTCATCATACCCCTGATGAAGACACGCTATATGAAATACGTGCTCATCTTTTTCATCGCTCTTGCCATTGGCACGCTGTACTCCAATGCCATCCTGCAGCTCCTGCCAGAGGTTTGCCATCCATCCATATTTCTATCTCCATCTTTTATTTACACATCTTTTCACATCCCATAAAACTTTTATTTTTATCTTATCAAAAACATAAAACACCAAGGGTGAAAGTCTCTTTAGTTCAGTGTGGTGCCACATGGCTGTTTACAAAACTAATGCACCTTGGCCAAGCGTTCCTTTGTCTTTCCTGTGGTTATATCAGTTTCCTCTCCTTCCTGTCTTTGTGCTCTCTGTGGTTTTCTTGGGTTCTAATAAGCACTGTGAAGGCTTTTTGGTTTCGCTCTTCCCTCACTGCATCACCAATCATCTGGCAGTGCTTTTCTGTTTGTGTGCACTGTATGTTTGTATCTGTGTCTGCACCTTTTCTGGCATTGAGATCTAGGCCAACTATGAGGTTTTTTTATGCAGAGATGGTTCAGCTCCACCACTGCAGCATGAAGAACAGCTAACAGATGTGATAAAAAAAAGTTTCACTCAGTCTGTTTTTATGGCTCCACACAGGCTATAGCCTTAAGCAGGATTTATACCTGTGCAGCAGACCCTATGCACGTCGCCTCCATACGTCACCTACGCCGTTGTGAGCATTTATACTTGTGTGGTGGTGTGTCTGTGTCACTCTGCAGTTACACCTCCAAAATGCTAGTCAGTGGTGGGGTTTCCGTGAAGTGCTGAAAAGTTTAGTTGATTCAAAACACATCGAAAACACAATTTCAAACACAAGTACACAAATCAGCTTCACTCAACTCGCAGCATTCACAGACAAACACTTTTCTTTATCTGGACACATTTTCCCCACAAATACAACATGCTAATGCTAGGCTTTATTGTCTTCACAATTTATTGTTTCTTATCTCTGAAATTAAAGTAAATTAAAGCTTCATTTCCACTGAGGGAAATGGTTTCAGCTTACAAAAATAGACAGGAGGTCTGCGTCGCTGCGACGTGTAGCCGCAGCTACAGCGTTGATTCAGTGCAGAAGTATAAATTCCATCTTAGCCAGAGACATTATGTTTTTGGGTTGGTCGTCGGTCTCATTCTTGTGAACGCAATATCTCAAGAACGCCCGGAGGAAATTCCTGTAAATTTGGCACAAATGTCCACTTAAACTCAGTGATGAACTTATTAGACTTTGATGGACATAGATCAAAGGTCAAGGTTACTGTGACCTTTTCTGTCTAATTTTTATGATTGCAACATTTCAAGAACACCTTGATGGAATTTCTTCAAATTTGGCACAAACATTCACTTGAATAACAATAATCTGATTAGATTTTGGTAGTCAGAGGTCAAGGGCACTCTGACCTTGCATCTATCTCAGTCCGGAGAATGTGATATCTCAAGAATACCTTGAGGGGATTTCTCTAAATTTGGCACAAACATTGACTAGGATTAAACAATTAACTGAGAATTTGGTGGTCAAAGTCAGTGTGACCTAGCACCTGTCTCATTCTTGTAAACACAATATCTCAAGAATGCTGTGATAGAATTTCTTCAACTTTGGCACAAACGTTTACTTGGATGAAAGAATAAGCTGATCAAAATTTGGCGGTCGAAGGTCAAGGTCTGTGTGTCCTCACAAAACACGTTTTTGGCCATAACTCAAGAATTCTTGTGCAAATTATGACAAAACTTCACACAGATGTCTAACAGGATAGAATGATGAAGTGATGGCATTTTATATCCAAAAGGTCAAAGGTCAACTTCACTGTGACATCATAATAATCAGCATAAAACACTTTTCTGGCCATGACTCAGTGTCATATCTCAGGAACAGAGGGGGAGACATTTGGTCAGATACTGAATTGGTGACACTAATCTTGAAACCTTGAATCTTGAAACCTTGAAACTGTGCTGATTGTATAGATCTGCTGCTGGGGGGAAGATGTGTGTGAAGCATCCATGTTTTCACAGACATGAATGTAAACTGTGGGAGACACTTGACTTGTGCACAGAGACATACAACCGCAGGGCAGTATTTCTAGTTTGGCTTTAGGATTCACACATTTCAGTTTATGCAAGATAATCCTGGAGAAATGGGGCACAGCATCCTTAAAGTGTCCTTCAAATTGAAATGTAACCCCTCATTAGCAGTGCTCCTTCTGCCACTCTGGGGCTATTTAAAGTTCATTTGCCCCCCTTTTTTGTCTGCAGTGATCGCTGGTGTGTACCCTGAGGCGAGGACAGTGGTACAGATGCACCTGAGTTGACTAAGACAAAAGTGCGTGTGTGTGTGTCTGTGCACAAGTAAACTGTGATTTTACCTTACTCACCTCCTCTCTATCAAATTGAATATGGCAGGAAGCACTCCTTTAAAGGGCGGTTATCTTCTAATGCAAATGAAAGGTGGTGTCACTTCTGATGATCTGTTTTCGGTCGACAAATTCAACTGTTGTCTGTGAAAGAAAGGCATCTTTGACATCTTACTTTCTCAGGTTGATTTCTATTCAATTTTTTCTTTCTTTTCAGGGGGTTCACTCGTCGGTGTTCTCTTTTTTTTTTTGTTCCTTAATCTGGTGATTAATCTGATAAAAATCAGTTCCTAACTAACTACCTCTGTGTCTTTTTCCCCCTCACCTTCCTCCCTTTCTTTCTTCTGCATCGTCTCATGTTGATCAGTGTGGGGTTATGGGATCCTGTGTGTGACACTGATCTCTCTGTGTTCGCTGGTCGGGGCGAGCGTGGTGCCCTTCATGAAGAAAACCTTTTACAAGCGACTGCTGCTCTACTTCATAGCCCTGGCCATTGGCACGCTGTACTCCAACGCCCTGTTTCAGCTCATCCCAGAGGTAGTGTCGATGCTGCCATGACTCACTTAGCTGCAGCTCCTTCACAGTGCCTCAGTGCAGAGGTTGCTATGCAGTATCAAGAAAGACGATGAGTAGGATGAGTTTATTGTTGCGTATAATATCAAGATACAGAGTGCTATGCTCTAATTGGTATCCATCATAACACCATCATCATTAACTAAATAGAGTAATGGAAAAAAATGGCAGACATAATTTAGAAAAAAGAGAGGTTTAAATTTTGAAATGGATGAATTGTCAGTGGAAATTAGGGTTATATTTGAGAATGATTAAAAAGCATACCTCAGCCACTCTGCTCATCTCATGTCAAAGAAGATATGTTAAAAAATCAGCATTTACAAAGCAAATTCATAAGAGATCTAAAATAAATCAGGAATATATTTCGGAAAATGCGTGTGCCTAGGGCTACTTTTCACAAACGCAAATCTTGGCCGATGGGTAGCAGTGTTGGATAAAAATCTATCATCCCTAATCTATATATGTTATTTTAAAGGAGCTGTATGCGACATTCGTGGCTTATCTATGATTCAGAGTCTGGGGCAGAATTGCCTGCACATGGTTCTCAGCATGGAGGTGGCTGAGCTAGCAGCTAACGGTGCTAACTCTAAGAATGGCAACAGTGCTGACAGAGGTAACACTGTTAACTGGGGGTAACCAGAGGGTGGGCACTACGCCTCTGCAGCAATGTCCTCCTGTTATCGGAGGTAACTGCTGTATGAACGCAGTGCAGAGCGGCGGCAATGAGCTAGCCAGTTGGATACACAAAAACTAACACGCACAGCAACCACAACAATGCACAGAGAAGCTCAGATTACAACAGGGCTGCAACTAATGATTGTTTTCATTATTAATCGATCTATAGATTATTTTCTCAATTTATTGATGAGTTTTTTGGTCTATAAAATGTCAGAAAATGGACAGATGTCGACTAGTGTTTCCCAAAGCTCAAGATGGTATCCTTAAATGTCTTGTTTCGTCCACAACCCAAAGATATTCAGTTGATTGTCATAGAGGAAACGAAAAAATATCTACATTGAAGGAGCTGGAATCAGAGAATTTTAACTTCAGTTTCCTGAACAGTTACTTAATCGATTATTAAATTAGTTAGGGTTTACATTAATAAGTGACATCGTTGCAGCTCTAGATTGCAAAACACACAGAGGGAGCATGACTTCATTCTCTGCTCAGGACGTCATTACTCCACTATATCTTTTCATAGCAAACAGTGTTTTGCTGCTATATAAATGCTCTCAATGTCGTATACAACTCTTTTAATGTCTAAATAGCAATAACCACTGAGTTCCCAGTTTATTAGGTACACTTAGCTCAGACTAACTATTTGAAGGTCATTAGTTGTCATTGACAAAATAATAGAAACACCTGCAATATGATTCAGCAGCAAAACTGCAGCCTCCGAAATGATCATACAGCTGAATTAATACCTCTAGAGTGGTTTCAACAAAAACAGAACATAATGTCCTGACACATTCGAAGTGTACTGGTAATACATGATGCTGCTGCATCACTAGTACTACTTTGTGTTTCTGATGTCTTTAAATAGCCTTAACGGTTAGAAACCTGATTTTAAGTAAACATGACTACAGTCCAATGTCCACAGAGGACATTTAGCTACTGCATGAAATGTTCATATGATTACAGTTCTGATCTAACATTTACCCTAATTAATCAAGTGTGGTTTATAATTTAAATTTAGTGTACTAAGTTGTATGAAGGAGGCTCAGGTGCATGTCAACATACTGACTGAAGTTCAGCGTCAGGGCATACTGTCAGAAAGACAGAACCCACGACTCTTGTTTGTGTTATTAAATTCTGTCTAGACGATGTGCACATCCATCATGGCCAGGTTTACAGCCGTTGTGTAATTCATTGCATCAGTTCACCTGGGATGAATACCAAGAGAAAAAAAAACATTGGTATACATCAGAGCTGTGAGTGGTCTGATTTATGGGAGGTTTGTGTCAACTAGACGGGAGACAATTACATGTATAATTCAACCTGTCTCTCAGATTAAAGGCTGCTTTGAAATATCTCTGCAATATCTTAAAAGGATGTAAGCTCTAGTTGGTGTAATTGTTAATTAGCCGACCCTAACAGTGAATATAAACATGGGAATTTATTTTTTCAGTCTTAAAACTTCAGACAGCTAACTATGCAGCACAGACACACTCAGAGTTCACAATAAGAAATTCAACCAACAACTAATAGTTCAGTCTTAAAATCGATAAAATTGCATTCGACAGTTGTTTCAAATAACACCTCATTTCACAAATATGCACATTAAGTGATGATGTGATAACAGCTACTATAGATACTCATCACAAGCTAATTTCATCTTCCTTTCTTCAATGGTAGGCCTTTGGTTTTGACCCCATGGTGGATTTCTACGTGTCCAAATCTGCGGTGGTGTTCGGAGGCTTTTACCTCTTCTTCTTCACTGAGAAGGTCCTCAGAGTTCTTCTCAAACAGAAACACGGGGTGAGTACATGCATAGCAGACACACTGTGATATATATTGGTTTACTGTCTGGTAAAAGTCAAAGACTGTCTTTTATTTGAAAAATAATTCACCCACTGTGTACTAACTCCCGTGATTGTAAATGCAACATTTTGGTCGCATAAACCTCATCACTTAAAGTGTGGTATTATGTTAAAGTGTTTTTATGTGACATAATGAGAGCCGTTTCTTAATTGTCAAACTAAGTTGCAAAAAAGTACTCACTGTTACATGATATATATATATATATTTAAATCATATATAATAATTAAAAAGAACTCCCTCTGCGCAGCCAGTCTCGAGGATCAGATGCTGGTCGGCCGCAGGAACATCTCAGATAAAATCGTAAACATAAACCACTGCACACTGAACTGAAATACTGTGATTTTATTAAGAGCAAACAACGCGTTTTGCCATCTCTTCTTCAAGGTTTAGCGTACCTGAATAATCCACAGATGAAAGTCCAGTGTGCGGTGGTCTATGTTTATGTTTTTATCGTATATAATAATAGCTACATGTAATTAAGCCTCGCCCTACTTTTAATATCTGGAAATAATTTCTAGTGTTTAAATATCTTCTTATTCTGTTGTAAGATTATAGACTATCGTTTACATCTCTCTCCCATTAATATGACTTTCTGCTGTCCCCAAAACAGAAGATTCTTGCAGGTAATTAGTAGCACATGAAGTACTTTATTCATGGTTGTGATGATGTCGCTTGTTATGAACAACCCCTCCTTTTTCACACGAACTCGCTGAAGGCTGGATAGGAAAACCCAGAGCTGACTGAGCCAGGTGACAGATCATGGAACAGACTGTTTTTACTTGGATCTTGCAAACACTGTCTAGGGCAGAGGAATTCGGTTAAAGAAGGACATTCATCCAATACTAGTGTACGTCATGAATATGGCAATGTCTACACGTAAAATAAACAAATTGGTGTGTGCTGCAAAGAACAGTTTTCCACTGTAGTCATTACAGACTCAACAAATCCTCCAATATTCTATTTCACGGCTTTTAATTACTATTTGCTTGAAAACGTATTTCCCAGTTTACAGTTTGAAGGCAACATGATCCTGCTCAGGACCTAAATTCCTAATTTCCATAATCAATTTCGATGGTAATGAGGTGCTAAAACATACAAGATATTTCATCAAGAAGTCGTTTAACGTTAAAAAGAGATTCAAGATTGCAAAATAAAATCATTGGTAGGTTGCTTGGTTGGTTCACAAAGATTTTAACCACCCTTTGGCGGCCACAGTTTTTGCCCTGGGAGGCTTAAATTTGGCACTGGGGAGGCAGTGAGAGTGACTCATCACAAAAAGGGGCTTAACCTCCAAATGAATTCACAGACTTGCACAAGATTTGGTGGAAAGATTTTTCATGAGCCACAGGACAGCTGATGAACTGTTCGTGCCAGTGGAAGTGGGGAGTAAGGGTTGGCCTATAACAGAAAGGCACAGCTTCTAAACACATTCCCATAACATGACCAAACTTTGTAGAAAGACAAACAGACATTCAGACACAGAGACATAAATGGACTGCGCTCGTGTAGCGCTTTTCTAGTCTTGTGACCACTCAAAACGCTCTTTACACTACATGTCACATTCATCACCTGATATACAGACAGCATTATGCCACATCCCCTTTCATAACCAGTTGTTGAAAGAAGCATCGTCAGACTAGTGACAAGTGTGTGTAAGGTTGTGTGTGTTGCCTGCGTGTGCGTGGTTGTAGCTGTCGCAAATTCTTGCTTATTTTGTTTATTCATTCTTCCTCCAATACCTCTTCAAGTTAACAAACCACAACTAAGCTTTGCCTCAAATCCTGGTTTGCTCTGAGAGCCATCGTGACATACAATTTAAATTGTTTCCGCTTTTACTATCTGTTTATCAGTGGCAGGTTTAACCTGTTGGATGGGACGTCAGGGCCAGAGGTATTGGTGATTCAAGTTCACAGCACTGCCCTCAGGAGTTTACTGTATGGGAGTGTATCTAAACTGTGTATGTGTTCGTTTTTAAGAATCTTTAATTAATGGAGGGTTTTTTTACACTTCACCCACAGCTTGTGTCATCACTAATGGACTGCTATAGAGTTTTACTCTGCTCCGTCGCACCTGACAAGGAGGCCCTCTTTTCCCTTCTGTTTATATTTCAGTAAAGAAACAAGTGTTGAACATACGTTAGTGCTCAAACAATTGAGTCAACATTGACTGTGACAAGCTTTTGTTGGACAAATAAGGGCATTTTAAGACTTTAGACTTGAGATTTTTCCACATTTTTTTAAACATTTTACACAATTAACTTAATATTCCAGAAATTATAGAGATTTATGGGTAATAGAAATAATCATTACATGCAACCGTAACTGTAATCCACCATCATTTAACATTAGAAGGCTGTAAACAAGGTTTACTGGCAGCATCAATTGTTTTCTTTTTCTATTTATAATTTCTAGAATCGAGTCCATACATCTATAAATCTTTTCGTTTTGGCTGAAGGTGTTCTCCCACTGCTGTGTTTCCATTTCCTTCCCACTTGGAGTGTTGTATTCATTCAGACTGTGATGAGATCTAATTAGTTGTTTGTTTTAAAGATGCCTTTTTAAAATAGACTCTGTTCTGTTCCAGTGTGTCTTGATTTTGGCTCGCGGCCACTTGGCAACTGTGCCTTCCTTCCCTGACTATTTTCCTAAGTGCAGTAGTAGTGTATAAGGCAGTTATTATAACAGTTGAAATGATCTAGAAGACACGTTGGTACAAGTAGAGCACCGTTTCACCGTGTAGATTTTCCCCTAAATTAAATTATAAACTCAGCTTTTCTGAAAATATGAGCAGCAGCAGACGTTCATACATTTTTCCAGTAACGCTGATTTCATTCACAAAAAGCAGCAGTGAATGATGAGTAAGGGGGCGATTGTGAGACAGTTGCTCCACCTTGTGGTTACTGTGCTGTAAGCCATGTGGTCCAGCCAACCTAATTAACACATCGACCTGCTGATCCAATTACAGAAGCTCTTTGACCCAGATTTGCACCTGCGGTGCTGCTGTCCGCCTTTGTGCTTCACCGCCCAAAATAAAAGTCACTTAGCAACTCCAAATCTGTCGCTGTCAGCTTTAAAATGTTGGGGGACAAGTGTAATTTTGTAGTGTTAAAGGGTTTTTTGGGGGGATTTTTCCTTATCTACCGTGAGGGTCCAAGGACAGAGGGATGTCATTGCTGTAAAGCTCTCTAAGGCTTATTTTGATTTGTGTTATTGGACTTTATAGATTAAATTGAAATTGAAATTGAACTGAAATTACTGTTTGTACAGCAGCCCTTTGAGGCACGCTTTGTGATTTTGCTTCCATGAAGTTTGACTCGACTAATCTATAAAGCACTTTGGGTTGCCTTTAGATATGAAATGTGCTATATAAATGAATTTTCCTTGCCTGGGATTGTACTGAGAGGAGAATCTGTTCGCTGAAATGTCAGGGCACCTGCTGTGGTGAAGTGTCCTTGAGCAAAACATTGAGTTTGTTCTGATTCCAGGAGCGTTGTACTCCAGCTGACCCTTAACCTGGGACTTCGTTGTAGGTGTGCGACAAGCTTACAATCAATGGGGCTCTTTCACAAACAGTACATATGCACAAATCTGTACTTAAACTTTGCATCCCAGGATTCATCACTATTTTATTACCTGAATTTGTTCGTAATTTGCAAACAAATCTAGAACTGCCTTAGACCATGCGTAATGATGACGGCCTGGCTGTCTTAGAAAATGTAAACCCAGGCCCTTAAACGAAATGCAGAGTATATTAAAACCACATTCGTCAACTGTAAAAACTGAGTGTCCCAGTCCTAGCTTACAGTGGAGTTTATGAGAATGGTCATATTAAAATTTTTAGTGCCATGAAATTGCTCATAAGTAGCCAGTGTTAATTGTTCGCCGACTTGTTGATATAAAAGATTCTGATTTACATTCAAGCAGGTGTTCAGATATCTATCCTTGCAAGAAGATATTGCAGTCCTTGCGTATCAGAGACAACATAACATGTTTGAAGCATAAACTGTATAAGGTAATGGACTTAGCCTCTATGATGTCACCTGTTGGTTTGTGACCATATTTGGACAAGAGGGTGGTGCTGACTCTCGGACTCAGACTCTCAGCCCACCGTCTGAATCTCAGAAGTATCTGCACTGCGAGTTTAAATGCAGAAGTATTGTGGGAATTCGTCAGCATCGCAAGCTATCATGGGTAATATGGGCATTGGTTACATCTGCATTAAATCATATCTGTATAGCTTTTTTAGCCGAGGTGACGTCCTCGTGGAGGCAGCAAAACAACTATGTGTTAACTGCACGTTCCCAAGAGGAAACAGCAGCACAGGATGCTCACATGGGACAAAAGCAGCATGGGACATCTTGAGGAAGATTCGAGGACAGTGCTTAATTTTAAGTCAGCTTGAGCATAATTGCCTCTTTGTTCTTGTTTTATCGATTTAGCAAAGCTCAAGGTTATTTTGTTTGGCAGGAAAGAACATTTCTAGCAGCAATGCATCCGTCAAAATCTATTATTTATATTATTTATGAATAATGTATTATGTATTGATCATGATGTCTGTTTTCTCTGTGTCCCTCAGAGCCACGGTCACAGTCATTACCCTGGTGCAGATCGTTACTCGACACCCGATGGGGACGTGGAGGAGGGCGAGAAGGAAAAGCTGCAGCAGAACGGAGAAGCCAGCAGTCTGGCTCTAGGCAAGGTGGACGCTGGGGAGGGCGAGCTCATGCTCAGTCCTGCGCAAACACCTCAGGTGAGATGGAGGCAGAGGAAAGAGGAGTATAAGACCTTGATTCATTTAGTTGTCAATGTTTTTGTGATTATTTTTTATATCGCGACTGGAATGTCTGCATTTATATTTTCTTAGTAACTGGATTTTCATCTCTGAGAATGAGATAGTAAAACCTGTGTCACAGGGACACATGAGGGGACAGTACATGCCCGTCTTTAAAAAATAATAGAAACAATGAAATGGTAACATGGAAGATGACGTTTAAAAAGTTGCTGCATGAATATTAAAGTAAAAATCAACTTATTTTAAGATAGGAAAAGAAAAATAGTGTTCTGAGACTGAATGCTAGATTTTTTTTTTTTATTCCAGCTTCGTCTCATTAAATGCTTAATAGTTTTTCACCTTCGGGCTTCTAACACTTATTGAGATGACACAAACTGGGAGGTTAAGTGGACAAAATCTCCTCAGTTGAACTGCTCACATTTCATAGAGGTATTCAACCAGTGTGAGCGATCAGCACGGAGGTTGGGAACCAGTGTGTTTGATTTGGGGGATTTAGTTGCATCTAGCATTGAGGATTGCAGATTGCAACCA
>JAPZEB010000022.1:10651984-10662075 GCA_029783705.1 Chaetodon striatus | reverse complement strand
CACACACACACACACACACACACACACACACATACACACACACACACACACACACACACATTAAAGATACTTAGTTTAGTGTACGGTTAAGCATAGTTCTGATGGTTTTATATAAAGTGTTTAAGCAGCTTTTGGAAAAACATCGTTGTTCTGTTGTCAGTCTGGGCATGCGCAGTTGGTTCACTGTGCGCAAACACTTAAGAAAAATAAACATATTCATGCTCCAGTGTTATCTAGACTTTAAAATCTCTGTCCCACGTCATCATTTCAAGTGTTCTCTCTGTCTCTTCCTCTCTTTTTCTCTCGACTTGGATGCGTCAGGACGCGTGCCAAAGCTTGGTGCGTAATGGACACCGATCCATCATTTCTCCTCCTTCCTCCTCCTCCTATCCGCCGTGTTCCCGACATGCTGGGATGTCTCGAGAGTCCAGAGAGAGGAGGAGAGAGAGAGAACAAGAGATGACAATAAACCGTTTGAGTCACCATCTGAGGGGACGACACGCTCGCCAACTCGTGGATGGATGGACAGATAGAGACGGAGAAAGAGACACGCAGAGATAGACGGACAGAGAGACACACAGAGAGGCAGTTGGTGTCCTTTACGCACATTACGCACAGATCTTTGCCGTGCGTCCTGGCGCATCCACTGCTCGGAGGAGTAAATGACTGTTTGTGTGTAACGTTTGTATCTAAATGTTTGTTTTGGACTCCAGTTTTATGACTTCTTCCTCTTCCTGTCTGCGGTGGTGTGTGTCTGCTCTGACTGCTTGGTACTAAATGCTGCGGCGCTGCTGCCTGGACCTCCCCGCGGGTTTGGAGCAGGTGTTTATTTCACGGTAACCGTTTATCTCTCGGTGCTTTAGTGACTCTTTGGACGGGTGTCGGCGTCTACCCGGGCGGACATGTCGGGACAGAAACCGTCCTTGAAAAGCGGCGGCTCCCCTCAGAGCCGCTTCAAGGTGGATGTGGTGACAGAAGCATCATCCGTAGCGCCCACCCCGGCCTCTGCTCCTGCCCCGGCCCCCACGGATGGATCCAAGCCGCCCGAGGAGTCCAAAGGCCGGTTCAGGGTGGTGGGGTTCCTGGACACAGGCGCGCTGGGCAGCGCGATGGACATCGGGCTCCCGCCTGATGTCTTCCACGAGCCGGACACGGCGAGGAGCGACTCGGTCAGCCTCCACTCAACCGGCACGGGACACACGCACATCTCCGACTCCCACTCCAACACCTACTACATGAGGACCTTCGGACACAACACCATAGACGCTGTGCCAAACATCGACTTCTACCGGCAGACTGCCACCGGAGAGAAGCTGATCAGACCGTCACTGTCGGAGCTGCACGATGAACTCGATAAAGTAACGACAATAAAACACGTTTTTGTTTCCTTCATCACATAAAATAACTTAAGATTTCACAAAAAATAAATAAATAAACATGATCCAGTGGAAATATTCTGGATATTCTCCCACAAGTTTGGTGGAAGAAGTATTCAGACTATTTACTTAAATTTAAAGAAGCAATATCACAATTTTAAAACACTTAATTACAAGCAAAAAGCTGCATTCAGAAATGTGAAGTATTATTATTAGTGTAATTATATGTGTCATCAGCAAAACGTACAAATTGTACATGTTAAATCTTGATCTTTATAGTAGCATAAGTTTCTTAAAGAAAAAAAGACAAGATGAAGATGTCACTAAATAGCACAAACAAACATGCAGGAATGTTATACACCATGAAAACGTTTATGTTGTTAGTGTCCAGGCTGCCTTAAATTTTTAAGTTGAATGAATTTGAGAAGACAGGTTGAATTAAATTCAATTCAATTTTATTTATAAAGTCCAATATCACAGCATATGACATCCCTCTGTCCTTGGACCCTCACAGCGGATAAGGACATCCTTCACTCTCATTTGAGAGACACCAAGTGGGCTCAGTGACATCACTGGAGGCATGACCCCAACACACACCCGCACACGCTCACACACACAATGCTGCCTGTCATGACCCTGCAGGCATCCCTTGCCGAGCTCCCACTCCTCTGATACGACTAGGTAGCTGTAACATAGGCCGACATTGTGCACTGACAGTGAGCAGTGAAAGCATTCTGACAGCAGGACCTCCAAGGTGAAATAACAAATCACAGGCTTTGTGTACATGGGCGTATTATGAGACAATGAGTCCCTGGGCACAGACATGAAAGGCCTCACCACCTACATGAGAGGAAGACACACAGACTTTGTGCTGTTTTGTTTTTTTTGTTTTCTGGTTTGGTTATGCGTCTCTTTGTAGTTGTTTTGCCCGTCGAGTTGCCAAAGAAAATGTTGTCATTGTACAATGCTACAAACCATGAATATGTATATTTGCATGTCTCATTTCAATGCCTCTAATGTGATGTAGTATATGAGCTGACGTTTTCAGTCAGAGGTGGATGGGAGAGCGGATGGTGTGGCTGCTAGATGAGACACCTGCCAAGCTGCAAACCACTGCAGGCCGCTGCTCGAGACTAACGCACAACAAAACCCATCATGGTTTAGTGAGGCACCACGTTGCAGCTTTTCAAGCACAAAATGTGGGTGTTTAGTAGCGACCCATTGTTGTTTTACAGTGGCCTTTAAGACCAAACAAGGGTGCAGTGTAGCAACCTGTCACTGTTCCTCCAGCAGCTTTTTAGGTACGAAACGTGTGTGTTTTGTTGTGACCCATTGCTGTTTCCCAGCAGCTTTATAGGCACCAAATGTTGGGGATTTGTAGTGGCCTTTAAGGCACCAAACATGGGTGTGGTGTGGCAACATGTCACTGTAACCAGTTCTGGGAAAGCTAAGGTTTAGGTCTTGATCACGTGAGCTCAGATTTCAGTTTCACTCAGTCTGTAAAGAGTCAAGCTACATTACTGTAGACTACTTTTCTTGGGTATATATTTGTATATGCAGTTACTCCAGCACATTCGTGGATTTTATGTGAAACCATAAATGAGGTTCAAGTGCTGATTTTAATTTTCAATATATGGAGAACAATGATCGGCATGTTGTTAAGGGTCTGCGCTGTTCACCTGAAATGGACATGAACCGCCTGAAACACCCTGAAATAATGTGAGGTAGATTAATGAATGAAAATCAGTACTTTCTTAAGTACCCAAGGTGGTAAATAATCAACCTTTTTTAAAGTGAAGTCATAATGATAGACATAACTCCTTATAATTAATGTTTGTGAATTTAATTTACGTAATAAAATAAAATGTAATGATTTAATGAAATGAATGTTGAAACCTGTGACACAGTTCTTTTTTCCTGTTGATTTATTGATCAACTTTTTCTCTTTGTCTTTCACTTGTCTCCATCTTGGCTGTGATTGGTTGTCAGGAGCCGTTTGAGGACGGTCTGGCCAATGGAGAGGAGCCAACAGCGGCTGAGGAGGCTGCAGCAGCGTTGGCAGCAAAGGAGGCGAAAGGAGGAACTGTCAAGTTTGGTTGGGTCAAAGGAGTCTTGGTTAGTGCTGTGTTCATAAAGAAATGTTAAAGGAGCATTCTGCGGTTTAATTAATCACATGGTGGGACTCACCTCCCATCTGGGGACACAAGCTGGTTCACACGAGTATAATCGTGTTTGTCTGTGTATGTGTGTGTGTGTGTGTGTGTGTTTGTGTGTGTGTGTGTGTGTTTCAGATTCGTTGCATGCTGAATATCTGGGGTGTGATGCTTTTTATTCGAATGTCCTGGATTGTTGGACAGGCTGGAATCGGTACGTATAAATGAATCACATTAAACTTCAGAATAAAGCTTTTCTCAATGATGTATTATATGGTAGCTACAACTTAACCCATCAGGGTCTATATGTTTTTTTGTCATCAACAAATCCCATAAAAAGACTCAAACCAACAATGAATGTATCTACTAAAAGTACTGTGTGTGTATTTTCTTCCTTTAGTGAGCCACACTGCTACATCATGTGATATATTCCTTCATTACCATGAACACACACACACACACACACACACACACAGTAGTTCATTTAGACTCAGTCCCACACACCGTCCTGCTGACACACATATTCACTGAAGCAGTGGCCCTCAACCCTTTTTGTGTCAAGGACACAATGATAAGATTTCACTTCAGGGAACTCCATCTGAAAAGACTTTAGTTGTTAGATATGATTCAAACTAAATATCTGGTTGTCAACCACAGTTTAGGAGATAACTGTGGAGGAAGTGAAACCTCTGATCAGATTAGTCACCGCTAGGACTTCCTCTCACACTGGGCTCACCTTGACAGTGAGTTAAATAGTCAAAATAAACTAGTCCTCATTTTTCTAGGGACCCCCTGGAACTCCCTCAAGGACCCCTGGTTGAGAAGCACTGCACTAGAGCACCAAATGTGAATGAATCCAACACTGAAAATAGTTCCCAACAAATGCACTATTTGCTCCTGTTTGAGTAACGTTAGATAAAAGCCACACAAGCCCCACTTTTAGGATTTGCATGCTTAGTAGGATATTAATATGCTTGGAGCTGAGGATGGCAGGGTGTCAGAAAGTAGCTAACAGACGTTGGTGGTTGGTTTTGGTCTATTTATGGAAACAAACCAAGAAACAAAACCTGTTTGTTTTAGCAGCTCATCTGTGTCTCCAGCAGCTTTTTAGGCACTAAAACATAGAGGTTTTTCAGTGGCATTTTAAACACCTAACATGGGTGTTTTGTAGCAACTTGTCACTGTTTTTTCAGCTTTTTTAGTCACTAAACGTGGGTGTTTTGTAGCAACTTGTCACTGTTTTTCTAGCTGTCTTTGAGGCACTTGACATGGGTTTTGTAGCTACCCATCGCTGTTTATCTAGCTCCCTTTTAGGCACCAAACCTTGAGGTTTTGTAGTGACCAATTGCTGTTTTCCAGCTGTCTTTTAGGCACTAAATATTAATATTTTGTAGCGACCTGTTGCTGTTTTTGCAGCTGTCTTTTAGGTACTTAATGTGAGTGTTTTGTAGCAACCTGTCACTGTTTTCCAGTGGCTTTATAGGCACCAAGCATGGGTGTTTTGCAGTATACTGTCGTTGTTTTTCCAGCTGTCTTTTGGGCACCAAACATTGATGTTTTGTAGCAACTCATCACTGTTCTTCCAACTCTTTCAGGGATTAAATGTTGATGTTTTGCAGTGTCTGTTATTATTTTTCCAGCAGTATTTTATGCCCTAAACATGGGTTCTGTAGCAACCCATTGCGGTTCTTACAACCCCCTTTTTAGGCACAGAACGTGGAGGTTTTGTAGTGACCTGTCGCTGTTTATCCAGCTCTTTTAGGCACTAAACATGAGTTTTGTAGCAACCAGCTGCTCTTTTCCCAGCCCTCTTTTAGGAAGTCAAAGCTACAGTAAATAATTAACTGTTACTTTGAAATAAGCCTGGCTGGTCTAAGATATAAAATGAGATCCATTAGATTGTGTAAATGAACGTTCTGAGAAAAGTTGGTTAGCTTACACAAAATTACATTTTCTGAATTTTGCATTGTAACATGGTACTCTTGTTGCTACTTAAAAACTTTTAGGAGCAAATCCATTAACATGGTTAGCTACTGATCCGTTGTCAGTTATTTTATTAAAATCTTTTAATGTCATTGTTTGTTTTCTTTTATTTACGTGTGATAGGACTGACCATTGCGATCATTCTGATGGCCACTCTGGTCACCACCATCACTGGTCTGTCTACCTCTGCTATAGCAACCAATGGCTTCGTACGTGGAGGTGAGACACCAACTGTACATAGACTTTTATTCTGAAATCTTATCTGATTAGTGAGGAGATTCTGTACTTTTCTTTTTGTGAAATACAGAGGAATCATATTCTCTTACAAGAACAAAGTAGATGTTTTTAGAACCCTAAATGGCTGGACAAAAAAAATATTTGCATTTATACATTTAGACTTTCAGAGGTAAAACATGTTCAGACTGTTATTGAAAACCAGCTCAAACTATTGAACATAAACATATTTGATGTAAGACTAATCAAGGCTCAGTCAGGAGGTTGTCAGAAAACTTGTACCAAAGTCAAAGGGAGTCAACATCCTTTAAAGGTAATTATTTTTTGTCCCCTAAGAAAGACACTTATTCCCTGAAGTGAACCAACATGATGAAACAATGACTAATGTTGTGTATCTCTGCTGTTCAGGCGGAGCATACTACCTGATCTCCAGGAGTCTGGGACCAGAGTTTGGAGGCTCCATCGGTCTCATCTTTGCCTTTGCCAACGCCGTGGCTGTGGCCATGTACGTCGTAGGCTTCGCAGAGACGGTTGTTGAGTTGCTTAATGTGAGCAATACTTTGGTGTAACCATTCAAACATCTATCTGTTTGTCTGTCTGTCAAGCACCGACTTTGATACCGATCTTTGGTTGCAGGACGTCGATGCTCTGATGACTGATGAGCTAAACGACATTCGTATCGTCGGGACTCTGACCGTCATCCTGCTGCTGGGAATCTCTGTGGCTGGGATGGAGTGGGAAGCCAAGGTAGGACTGGAAATCTACATTGTAAAGAAAACAGAGGACAAACCAAATCGTTTGCTGACATCTTAAAAACTGACACCTGATGCTCATAGTACACATTTGTCTCTACATCTATTGGAGGATTAAGTGGAAGTCCAAGCATTTATTTCACCAAGAGGATCAATCCTACTGACTTTGTGTATTCTTTCATGTCTCAATTTTAATTTGATCAACAATTGGTTGATGATAAAATACCTTTTTTTACTTGCTTATACTGGAGCAATGATCCTACTAAATTGCCAATAGTGACATACTTTGATCCTTACAACTATTTTATTGAATCACAAGGTAAGATGATCATTTGAGCTGTCAAACCTAGGCATTAGATAGCTTAGTTAGCTTTAACTTCCACAGTTTGTCTCACCAAATAAGCAAAATGCCTGCTGTACACAGGCACTCTGAGTGTTAAGATCCTACAGTTTAGTCATATCTTCTTGCTGATGCCTCACATCTCTTTACTTAAAAGTTCAGTTTTTCAGATAAGCAATTGTTTGTGGATTCTTTACCATGTTGGTAGTGCATCCCACCACACAGCAACTTTATTTTTGTGTTGTTTGATCTTTATGACAAGAAGGCACCTTCAAGCAATACAAAGTCATCGGAGCGCAAATAATTGTTTTCCCCATCAGTGGGGGCGGGACTTAAATGTGCTCTGTCTCTATAGACTCTTTGTCTTGTTGCTGGTCCAAATTCCTGGTTAACCAATCAGATATTAACCAAGTGGTAGGCCTATGTATGGGCATGCTATGTGCAATTTATTAATTTCAAGGCACCTGTCATTGCTGGTTAGGATCACCAAAATGTGAAAATTCCCAGTACAAATGGTGTAAGGGAATTACAATCACAGATGTGAAGTACCTTTTAAACACATCAGCAGATGTTCTTGTTCATGATGGGGCAATTTCATCTGCAAATATCAAAATGTCATGGTGTCCTCTACTTATACCCCCTCTCATATTCTTTTTCTTTCTCTCTGTCTCTGTCCGTCAGGCTCAGATTGTCCTCCTGGTGATCCTGCTGGGAGCCATCGCTAATTACTTCATAGGAACCTTCATGACGACAGAAAGCAAAGAGCCCAAAGGATTCTTTGGCTACCACTGTCAGTCTGCACTCTCTTGGTTTTGTCCAAACTTTTTGTGAATTAAAAAGTGTCCCTGAGCAAATATGTGCAGTATTGGATTGTAAAAGTTTAGCCTATGTATTCCTTTGTTCCTCTCTCTCTCTGCCTGCAGCTGCCATCTTCTTAGAGAACCTGGGTCCAGACTTCAGAGAAGACGAGACGTTCTTCTCTGTGTTCGCCATTTTCTTTCCAGCAGCCACCGGGATCCTGGCTGGAGCCAACATCTCCGGAGACCTCACGGTGAGCTGTACCTCTTGTACCTTACATTAGGTGCGTCTTGTAGTATCTGACACGCTAATCGTGTGTGACTGATGGTGGACAGAGAGAAAAATTTAGAGTGGTCAGTGAAGCAATGCTTTCAGCTCGGTATCAAGTCTTTAAGCTGCTTGAAGCTCAAGTTAACTTGAATCCCACCATGTCTACTTCTTCAGGACCCTCAGTCAGCGATCCCTAAAGGCACTCTACTGGCCATCCTTATCACGGGAATCACCTACGTGGCTGTCGCCATCTCCACAGGTAATATTCTACTTTTTTTTTTTTTAATTTCTTTTAATCTGCAGTTATTTCTGGCTCATCCTCTAACACTCAGATTCATACAGACTTGGTGTTGACTACAGCTCTCCATTTGTTGCATGAATTGTGTCACAGAGAGAAATGAGGCACAACTGTGATAATATGCTGTCTGGCCTTAGAAACTACATATCACTTCACTATACTATTTTCTTGTGTCTGTTGACTCTGAATTATCTCACAGTTTTGAATTGTGAATTATTATTATTTCGTGCCCCATCCATAGTACGTATGAAAATACAATAAGGCAAACATGAACTGGCTTCAGGGCAGAGACCACACATGTTGCAACTTTTAAGGTTAATTCAATCAAACTAAAGACAGAACATGAACTAGAAAATGATCACACACAAAAAAAATGCAAAGAGGTCTGAAAAATCTGCAGTGTGTGTGATTCATTAGTGAGAAAAAAAGTTTTGTGGGGATGTAATTGGTGTGGCCTCGAGAAAGTAATGCATTCACTTGAATAAAACAATTCTGCTGTTGTTTTTCTGCTTTAACAAGATCATAATCTTATTAAGTCAGGTGGCCAGTACCCACATATTTTTCCTCAAGTGAATTTATTAAGTTTCCGTATTCCAACCAAACCAAATATAACCCAAGAAACCAAAAGAGAGGGCGAAGAAAGAGGCAGTTTGACCGCAACAGGAAGTTAAATTTCCACAAGTATTCGATTGTTGTGTAGTTATGATATGATCAGTGTGCGTTGATTTACTCCTCCTGCAGGCTCCTGCATCGTCAGAGATGCCACCGGCGACCACAACGACACAGTGAGCGACACAGTTAACTGCACCGATGCTGCCTGCACACTGGGCTACGACTTCTCCATCTGCAAGGAGGGAGGCTGTCAGTACGGCCTGATGAACGACTTCCAGGTAACTGACACGCTCTCAGCGCTGGAGGCTTGATTAATGTGAATATGATGGCCAATCAGACGGAGGTATTTACTGTTTATTTCACTCACAACATTCAGACAAGCTCAGGAATGTGTGTTACATAAAGGCCAACGCACACTGACAGAGTGTGACGTCAAAACGCCCACAGCTATTGTTTTCTATGGAGGCCTACGCGTTGATGGCGATGCCGTGTCAGGATACGACACTGTCCTGTTTGTCACCGTCAACACACAGCGACACTCCACAGCAGCAGCATTTGACCACAGTCAGGCCCTGCGTTAACAACTTACCTCGACAGCATCTCCAGTCTGTGTGTGCTGTGTGACATGGACAGAGTGACATAACTGTATTTGAAGATGCTAACACTGCTGCTAACTCTAGGGATTATTTTCATTGTTGATTCATCTGATGATTATTTTCTTGAAGGCATTACATTTTTGAGTTGTCCGTCTGTCCGTCCCACTGTCGTGAACGCCTTGAGGAAAGTCAAAGGTCACTGTGACCTCACGAAACATGTATTTGGCTATAACTCAAGAATTAATACGCTAATCATGACAAAATTTCACACAAATGTCTAGTCAGATAAAATGATGATGTTATGATGTTTTATATCCAAAAGGTCAAAGGTCACCTTTAGTGTGACCTCATAATGTTCTACTGAAACACTTCTCTGGCTACTATTAACATCATCAAATGTCTCAAAGGATATTTTCACCACATTATTGATATGATATTGATAAAACACAATGCATTCCTGCCCACCAAGTGTATACTGCGGCCTTAATGACAAAGATGGATATGAGGTGTACACGTTATTGAGAGACTCCTTATTTAACACAAGTGTGAATCGTGTCAGACTGCTGCTCTGATCCTGTTCCTCTGCATGTCGTGGATGCCTGCACTGTATATGTGTGTGCATTTGTGTGTGCATGTGTGCATGTGTTAGTGCGTGTGTGTTCGCTAGTGAGACGGAGCT
>JAPZEB010000022.1:10617865-10630105 GCA_029783705.1 Chaetodon striatus | reverse complement strand
GGGTATTAAACTGTCTGTGAAAGCTGCGCAGCTGTGTGAAAATTCTTTAATATGTTTGTGTGTTTACGTAAAGACAGGGGCAAGTCTCCACCTGCAGAAATGAAACATAATTTCTTTTGCAAAAATATGTGTAAATATGTAGAAATCATGCACCGGAGAGAAGGGAGACATTGCAAATTTTATTATCATTCTCTTTATCATGATGTAAGACGTATGATGTATTCGGACAGTGAGGCTGCAGCAGCAGGCTGTCTTTGCTCATAGACACTTCAGCACCAAACGGTCAGGCTGAAAAATGAAGCCAACTCTGAAGTGCCAAAAGCTGCAGTTCATATAATGGCCACTTGAGGCTGGCTTAGGTCTGTGGACTGTCATATCCACATATCACATGCCAGGTATCCTGGGTGTTGACATACTGGGATGTTGTGTAAATTTACGCCTGTTACAAATTGTGTCTTTTCAATATACACTTCACTTTTCACAGGAAATGTACAGTCACTGCAAACAGTCTTTTTCAAAATGCACCTACAGCATCTGTGTGATTTATGTTTATTTCCTTGTGCAACAAAAGCACGTGGTTTAGAGAAGAAAGATAATAGTTTGGCCCTACATTCATACAGGAAGTGTACACTGGGCTCCTGAGGGAAAGTCAGCCCCTTGCTCCTCCCCCTCTCATCCAAATATGGTCACTTGTGGCTCCAAAAAAACAAAATGGTGACAGCCAAACTGCCGAACTTGAAAACAGGATTCCACATGCAATGGGTTACGTCATGAGCTATGTCCATGTCCAGTCGATGTTCAGCACATACGCAGTGGTGGAAGATTATGATTAAGATTATCGATTATGGAGTCTTTGAGTGAAAATCATAAGAATACCTTACAGCAGTGGTTTCCAACTGGTGGGTTATGGTCCAAAATTGGGTCACAGGGCCATTCTGAATAAAAAAACAGACTTTATTTCGAAGTACAGTGAATTTCTAGCACAAAGTTTAGTGTCATGTCCTGCTGTAGAGTGAGTGAAAAACAGAGAGCTACTTAGCAGAGACAGCAAACTAGCTCGATGATGTGCAAACACAAGTACGACACAGAGTATTTTAAACTGTGTGGACCTTGAACTAATGACTGAGGAGCAATCTGGACCCCGTGGCTGGACCATCTGGGAACCTCTTCGTTACAGTACATTAAGAGTAAAGCCCTGAATTCAAAATGATACCCAAAGTATTCATTGTTCAAATAATCATCATGCGAAATAGCCTCTTTGAGAGTATTATTGATCTGTAAGCAGAAGTTTTATGTTGTAGCTAACGTACAGTAGTTGGTGATGCACCATAAGAGTACCACTAGGCAACTAAAAACTACCACACTAGCAGAGCAACAAGCTGCCTGGACACTCAAATAAATGTAGTGAAGGACAAAGAGCAGTATTTTCCTCTGGGATTTATTATGTGACATAAAATGGGAGACACTCGCGTAAAGAACAGTTTCAACCTAAACTGTATGAAGCTGAAGTAAATATTCTCAGAGACATTCCAGCTCTGCACACATGACTGCTGCAGACACTGAGTGGCCGTCATTGTTTTCTTACAGTCAGTTTTCCACACAGAAATCCACTGTCCTGCAGGGAACAACAAGGTCTTTATGTCCAAGGAAATCTGACAAAAGTACAAATGAAATACCAGATTTTTTGTCTTATTTTGTTTCCAAACCACACGTTCTCACATGTTTATATCACGTAGAAATATATGCAACATTTTCTTTATATTTATTTCTCAGTATGTTCATCTGTTCACACACAGGGAGGAAAACACTGCCATCTCCTGCATGTCTTTAGCTGCTCGGTCAGGAGTGTGGCGACATACTGTGGTGTTTATTTATTGCTTATCATTTTCTGTGTCAGTCCCCTTTTACCGCTGTCACTAATTCATCTAACCATCAATTTATTGAATAGTCTGTAAGATGTCAAAATTTAGTGAAAACTGCCTGTTTGTTTTCTTCAAACAACAGGTCAAAAATGCAAACAAGATAAATAAATAGATATTCTATATATCTATATCTATATTCTATATAGTGCTTTTCTAGTCTTCTGACCACTCAAAGTGGTTTTACACTACATGTCACATTCACCCATTCACACACACACATTCACACACTGGTGGCTGAGGCTATCATACATGGTGGTACCTGCTTCTCAGTAACTATTGACACACTCTCACATGCCGGTGGAACAGCCATCAGGAACAGTATAAGGTTCAGTATCTTGCCCAAGGATACTTCGACATGCAGACTAGAGGACCCGGGAATCGAACGCTGATCATCTTAGTGAACAACCTGCTCTAGGTTTAGAAGAAAACATTTTGGTTTGGCTAAACATTAATACAGGAAGCGAACACTGGTCTCCCGGATGAAAGTCCAGGGTTTCTTGGACACCTGCCACACGCCCTATAGGGGCTCGCCAGCTCCTTGTGTTATGTTGTTATCGGCAGCGATCCAACCTGACGTCGTCCAGTGGTGTCTGGCTGCATTTCATACAGCTGCAACAGGTGCCATCCGGCCAACTGGAGGTTATCATAACTCCCGCAAAAGGTTACAACCAGCCGTGTTACATACTGACGCGACTCAGTGGCTGTGTGAAGACAACAGGTGGGGTGGGGGCTAAGAGTTTGATCAAGCTGTGGTTACACACTGGAAAAAATACATTTTGTTTTATGTATAACTGAGACTTTCATTTAATTCACTATAACTTTTATTTTATTTTATTGTTCTTAAACACAGTGAAAGGTCAGTTGTGTTTCAAGATACTGTGACATCTTATTTATTGCTCTATTTGTTTTGGCTTTTTGCTCAGTTTATCATCAAGATACATTCTTGTGTTGTGAATTTTGGGATGTAATTGGTACTTCTTTGGTTTAATTTATGATTTCGTACTGACTTAAACTGGTGTGTGTATGCGTGTGTGTGTGTGTGAGTGTGTGTGTGAGCAGCTGCAGTGATGATGTTGAAGTGAGAGCAGCTGCAGGACTCAGCCTGGACATGTGACCCTCCACACAGGAAGGAGAGTCAAGAAATGAGTCAGAGTTTCCTCCTCCGCACAGAAAGCAGACAAAAAAACCCTGACCCCCCCCCCCAAACACCACTATCTTCATCATCATCGCCAGCATGCCGTGCTGCGGAGTCCTGTGTCAGTATGAAACCAACAAGCTGGTCCGGATCCAAAGTGTCCGGCTCGGGTCCCTGAAGTGGAGTCTGAACGGGGCCATCCTGCTGTTTATCAGGTGGGTGACCGTGAGACACTTCATGCCCGGGGAGCGGCCCAGCCTGCGGCGGCTCCGTCACGGTGCACAGCCCCGGTGCACCCGGTGCACAGCCCCGGTGCAGCTCACACCGTTTTACTACTGGCTGCAGAGAGAAACTGAGCCATGAAGTATATTAACTGACAATACATGAGGCTGTTTATTGAAGTGTTTGAGTGAAACCTGAACCGCCTCTTGTGCATCTGTAACTCTAAACAAATCAAAACGTATTTTATTTTGTAGGAGCTGCCCGTCCTACTCAGCTGTGTTTATGTTCCGGTGCAGCAGCTACCTTTGTTTCCATATTCCTTTTAAAATACTGTGAGGATTTTACTGACATTGTGTAAGAAATAGTCCGTAGAAAGTTTTTAAATACTGGGTGTTGCAAGGAGCCCTGTAATATTCCTGGAGTGTTCAGTAAAGTTTTTGGTTAGGGACTGTTCTTAACTTGTCAGAGGAGCAGGGTGGCTGGGATGTGACCTTTTTTTTTTGACCCTCCGCAGCCACAGATATCTTCCCTTGAGCCTCTCTGAGTGATGACAGAGTGTCGTGCATGTGGTTAGTTTCTTGTAAATGGTTTATTCTTGACACAATAGTCAATGAAATGTAGAATCAAGTGATTTTGATGAAACATCACCACAGTAATCTCAGATTTGGTTATGTGTTGTTTTTTCTGATGGAAGCGTTCTTCGCAAGTGATGTGTTCAAGGACTGAACACTGAACACGGGACTGAAAATTCAATAGGAACTTCTGTTCTTACAGTGTCTGGCTGTGATGAATGGTAGCGATGCACCTGAAGAAGCTTCTTCAGTTCTTACAGACTGGTGCGGAGTCGCAGGCTTTAAACTCTGTGTGGGTGTGAACCCCTACAGAGTTGTTGGGGTCACATGTGAGCTCTTAGTTTCAGGGTCGTTAGGGTCACAATGTGAGTCGTTGACCCACCTTGCCGTCATGTGTGTTGTTAGGGTCAGCTGGGACCAGACACATCTGGAGAACAAGATTGCGCCAAGGATCTGAGAGTGAGAGCTGTGTCTGCATACTTGTTGTAAAGTCAGACACGTTCTCGGTGGGTGTTGGCTTCTGCCAAGGTTGTCCCTTGTCACCAGTCCTGTTTGTGATTTTCATGGACAGGATCTCGAGGCACAGCCGGGGGTGGAGGGGTCCGGTTTGGGGACCTCAGAATTGCATCTCTGCTTTTTGCAGATGATGTGGTTCTGCTGGCTCCATCACACCATGACCTCCAGCATGCACTGGGGCGGTTTGCAGCCGAGTGTGAAGCGGTTGGGATGAGAGTCAGCACCTCCGAGTCTGAGGTCATGGTTCTCTAATTTTAATTATCAAAATAATGCATAATAATAAAAAAATGTCCTATTATCATCCGATGATTTATCGGCCCAGTATGTATCATGCATCCCTAATAAATGGTGTAATTTGGATGATCTTTAAAGAAAATGTACCTTCCAGCAGGTTTGCAAGGCACGTCCAATAATGCAAATCAGGTTCAAACCCAAGCTGAGAAAAGTCATCAGCGTTCTTCAGACTTTACAGAAGACATTATACAACAGTTATCACAGGTTGAACAGAACTCCTTTGTCCTTGCAGCTGACCGACCTTAATGTGTGAATTAAAGAGTTTTTATTTTTTATTTTGCAGCATCATGTTGCTGTGGAACAGGAAGCACCAGGAGTTTGACCTGGTCGTGAGTTCTGTCACCACCAAGGTGAAGGGTGTAGCTCAGACACACCTGCCCGGGGTCGGGGACGTGGTCTGGGATGTGGTGGACTACAGTGGACCCTTACAGGTAGGAGGTCCTCGTGGTTCTCTGGGTACTGAGTCTCTGACAAAGATGAGAATTTAAATCTGTCTTTTATTCTTTTCTTTCAGAGCAAAAACTCGTTCTTTGTGGTGACCAACGTGATCGTGACAAAGAATCAGAAGCAGGGGAAATGCCCAGAGGTGCTCTTTCATCATCATTATTAATATTTGTTGATGTAGTAGTGACAGTTATGGTACGATCACCCAGATGGAAAGTTAGCAAACCTGTCTTATTTTGCAGCAGTGTTTATATTCCAGGTTCCCCTTAAAGGCAGATTGTGTCACACTGATAAGGACTGTGAGAAAGGAAGCTGGGATCACCAGAGTCACGGTACACTCACTCCTCCTTCATTTACATTTACACACATACACACACACACACACACACCATACACCAGGCTACTCAGAGACACCAGGCTACTCATACCCCTTTGGTTCTTGAACTATTTCTGTTAAGGACTCTAGGAACCTTGGTACTATCTAGTGGATTGCAAGCATGGACCAACAATCAATGAGACCACTGCATGCTCTCTTTTTTTCCAAACAATTTCTTACTTAACTTCTCCTTTGCCTTCTCCATCCTCTCTTTCTAATCTGTAGCACACGACACGCCCACTGATGATGTCACAGTTTGCAATTCAGGTTAGAAAAAAACCTGCTATTTTTTGGTTGCAGCTGAGAACCAACTTTATTTTTGGCTGAAATGCTCTGAACACTAGACTGCACATTAAAGATGGACGGCATTACTGTAGTGTTGATACAAGTCAAATATTTAGCTGTAGAATATGACTTGATAACACTTTTAGAGGTAACTTAGTGTGACTGTCAGTTTTGGAGAGACTTTGGAGGATCTCTTATCTCTCCACTCTGGTGTCATAGCGACATGTTCCTTGTCCCAAGTGGGTTGGTACCACTTGACATCTGTTTCCACAAGAAGCAGAGGAATGTGTCAGTAATGTGTCACAGTTTTAGCTTCATCCAGTAGCTCTCAGCTCTCTGCTAAATTACAGACTTGTGTTACAGTTAAGCTGACACTGTTGGCACCTCATCAGCTGCTGCAGAAATCAAAACTGTGATTCGTAAAACTCTCTCGTGACACATTCATTTTCCCTCTGCAGGGATAAAGACAGGGTCATGTGTGAGGTATGATGTGTTAAAGAAAACCTGTGAGGTGTCTGCGTGGTGTCCAGTCGAAACCAAGACGAACCCTCCAAGGTAAAAATCACCAGTCCTTTGTTAGATCAGGACTTTGTCACATTACATCTCACTCAGCAGGAATGTATATTTTCATGATCCACTGACATAATTTTAAGGCACTGACATACTTCTCTTGCCAAGTAATCATTTGTATATCAGTTACTCACCCCATGTTACAGTGAATTTATGAATAAAACGTTGTTTTTCTCGCATGCCTTCATGGTGAATGCAGAATCCAAAAAAAGGAGAAAGTTCTTGATGAATCGATGTCATAGGGGTCCGTGTTTAACAACAGCAAAAACCATTTGCTGATACAACTCATGCAGTATAATCGAAGTCTCCTTTATCCAGTTGTACGCTTCCCAAACACATGCATTTTTGCTTAAACATTACAGCGTAAAAGTGGCGTGAAAGTCAAACTTATATATGCTCTCTTTGAAGCCAGACTCCACTGACAAAAACAGTCATTTTACCTCACCCAACACAGGAGCTGCAGGTCTACTGCTGCCACGATCAGTTAGTTTGTGACTTAATATGTGACTTTGGTGTTCAACAGGATTAGTTCAGATTCATCAAAGTCAAACAATAACACAAACAAATCAACTGATCAAGGTAGCCGTAGACCTGCAGCTTTCATGCACAGCAAGATAAAAATGACTATTTCTGCCAATGGAGTCTGGTTTGGAAAAGAGCATTGCTAAATTTCACTTTCAGTTAAGATTTAAATGCTAAGATTTAAACAAAAATGCATGTTTGGGACGTACTGAGCGTATGACTGGGTAGATGAGACTTGGATTATACTGGCCATGGACATGGTCACGAGCTCTGGGTAGTAACCGAAAGAATGAGATCGCAGATACAAGCGGCTGAAATGAGTTTCCTTTGAAGGTTGTCTGGACTCAGCCTGAGAGATAGGGGGAGGAACTAGAACATCCGGAGGGAGCTCAGAGAAGAGCTGCTGTTTCTTCACGTCAAAAGGGGTCAGTGGAGGTGGTTCGGACATCTGATCAGGATCCATCTGGCCTGGGAACGCCTTGGGGTCCCCCAGGAGGAGCTGGAAAGCAGTGCTTGGAAAAGGGGCGTGTGGAGTACTTTCCTCAGCCTGCTGCCCCTGCACCCTGGCCTTGGATAAGCGGTTGAAAACAGATGGATGGATTATACTGCACAAGATGTGCGACAGTTTGTAAATGGATGTTTTGATATAGTTTTGCTGTTGTTAAACTCAAACCCCTACGACTTAAATTTGTCAAGATTACCCTCTGGTTTTGGATTCTCTGTTCACCTGAGGCATGCGAGAAAACAAAGTATTTTTCATGAATTTAATGTAACATGGGGTGAATAATTGATAAGCAATTTTGGGGGTGGCATATTTCTTTAAGCCTGAGATAACTGATTTTTTGGCCACTTGGGGGCAGCAGAAATAAGTAATAAGTTGTGAGCACAACATTGATGTACAATGACCTTTTAAGTTTAAATGATGCAAACAGTTGTTTCATTACACAACCAGCAGACACAAAGCAACATGATGATTCACTAGAAGTCTTTATGTTTGTGTCCACCTGATGAATGTCAGTCCATTATTCTCTCTATTTTAGCTTTGTTTTTTGGTCTCTGCCAACTCCTGAGGGATATATCTGTCTGTTTAAGTCCTAAATGCTCCACTATGTTCACCAGCTAGTCTCTAACTGTGTCTGTGTGCTGCTGAGCAGGTGTGTACGGTGGCTTTTTACAGCATATAAACTGTTTCAAGTGAACTTAATTATATCACTTTTTCACTTTAATCCCACTACATACTCAGAACCTGGATAAAACTAGCATTTAGTGTTGTTTTGGAGCCTGCTGTTGTGTTAAGATGGAAGTCTGTGTTTCTGTTATTAAAATGTTCTGTATTGTCTCCAGTGTATAATATATTTTTTAATTTCTCCTGATGCAGGCCCGCTCTGCTGGCAGCAGCTGAGAACTTCACCGTCCTTATCAAAAACAACATCAGGTTTACTGTCTTCAACTACATCAGGTGAGACTGCTTTATAACTGGTGGTGTTTGAAACAGGTTTTCTACCCAGGCATTTTTTCACACCTTATTTCCTGTCTTCAGTGGCAGAGAAGCTCATCTGACTTTCTGTGAATATCAGAGTCTGTTTTGTTTTCCAGAAGGAACATCCTCCCACAGATGAATGACGCCTACCTGAGGAGCTGTCATCGAGGAAATGACTCGCTGTGTCCCATCTTCAGACTGGGAGACATCGTTCGAGAGGCCGGAGAGAAGTTCTCTGAAATGGCCATAGAGGTGAGGTCACATGCTCAGATGTTTATTACAATCTGTGTCTTCTTATTTCCACCTGGCCACCATGATGATCAGTCATTTTATGTTATTGACTGATTATGATGGTTATTATTTTGTATGATTATGATACTGGTCAATACAGATGACGTATCAATATTTTTGTGCTTCCATATCAGTCATAACATTTCACTGACTGACATTGCTGAAGTCTCTGGATGCAGCAGCACTGCCAGACCACAACTTTTTCTTTTTTGGGTTTCCTCAGTGAGCTGTCTGATGTCCTCAGCAAGCGATCAAGGAAAGTAGAAATGAAACAACCAAAAAAAGGAAGTGTTGCCCCAGCAAACTTTCTACAGTTTGTGTGTAGATTCAGTGTTGCCAGTCTAATGAATCTTTGAGCCTTTACCAAGTAAATTCCTCTTTTATTCTTATTATAATTAATATGCTGATGTGTCTGCACTGTGAAAAGGTCGATTGTTGTGTGAGTCCTTTAATTGTTTTTTCTTAAAACAAATAAAATCCCGTGAAAATAGATTTGTTTCAAATGCTAAAATCGGGTGATTTCAGTGCAGCTACCCTCCATTCTTTCTAATTTCAAGACACTCTTTTAAATTTTTTCGAATAATCTCAAAAGAAGTTTTCTTTTAGAAGCAAGTCGAAATACTTTTAATGCACTTGCAGACTTTATTCAGTTGTCTTAAGAGAGACAGAAGTGACTCAAAAGATGCAGAGCTTCCCGGTGTTCAGCTACCCCGGTTAAAAAAAGAAAAAAGCAAAAGTTTCAAAAACTGGGTCCATAATTTCAACATCTTCTGACATCTGTTGGATGACTCCTTTCCACAGAAACCAAGTCTGACCTGTGCAGTGTTGTGCTGCAGTGATTTGTGGGATACATTTCATACTCAAAACGAGCACTTTATACCCTTTTTTGATGGAAGTAAATTGAGGGTGGTGGAGAGTGGAAGAAGTATTCAGATACTTTAATAAACGCAACTACACCACAAAGTATAAATACTCCACTGGAAGTTAAACTCCTGCATTGAAAGTGTTACTGAAACAAAATTACATAATTATTATTATCTAAAAGTGTGGACTGATGTAAAAAGTCCTGTTCTGGGTTTTCCTCAGAGACCGACTCGCTTTCTTGGTCACTGAGGTTTTCTGTTTAATGATCCATGTTTACTCTATTGACCACAGGGGGGCGTCATGGGCATCCTGATCAACTGGGACTGCAACCTGGACCGGCTCATGCACCGCTGCCAGCCCAAATACTCCTTCAGACGGCTGGACGAGAAGGAGAGCAACAAGACGCTCTACCCAGGCCTCAACTTCAGGTGGTCAACCTCACACACTCCTCACACACTGAGGTTTCCAAAAACCAGCAGTTTGTTTTTATGTAAATTCATGGACATTAAACATCAATATTTTAAGAAATGTACTATCACACATCAGCACAAACTGTTGGCTTAAGAATTTCTCTATTTGTATTTCTGTCGGGATGGAAACTTTTAGACCGTTAAGTCTCGCAGCTCCTGAAATAATAGTAAGAATAATATTTCAGTGTAGGCTATTGAGTTATTGTAAGCCTTAATTATGATATAATGACTTTATCAAGGACACAAAAAGGTCAACAGCGGACTAAAAAAGAACAGTATATATAAAGAGGTAAAAAACATTATGCATGCAACGTTTCATTTTCATTTATTTTATCTACAAAAACGACGCACATTAGTTAGCATTTCTGTAAATGTGCCAGTGTTAGCCAGCTGGCTAATTTACCACAGCAGTCCTTTGGCAAGATGTTTTGCAACCAATAAAAGATAAAAGGATAAAATTCAAAGGCCAAAGACAGCATCAACAGCATAAAGACATCAAGGCAGCATTAACTACAGCAAATAGAAATTGTCAAGATAGACCACAAGCCGTGCAAAGCAACAAGTGACAGCAGAGCACCAATATGATTCAATAACACAACAACAAACAGCATGTTAGCACAAACAGACAGATGAGTGTTACATTCAGACATGCAGAGCAGCAGTAGAAAGTAAACATAGATAGAATACAGTTGTCATTATGTAGGTCTTAATAAAATGTTAAAACATGCAGTTATAGGACAGCACACACACCATGTGACAGAAAGTTTGTCATGCTGTTATACTAAAATAGATACTGCATACATACCAATGCAGAGTTGGCTGCCTGGCAACGGGCAAGAACATAAAGCAAGTTAGCAGCATGTTACAGAGAAATAACAGCAACAGTGTTTTGATGAGCAATGCACTGTGTTGATTAGAAATGTTCACATGTCTGATTGTCCAAAAACCAGGTCTTGCGCCTTTGTTTGAAGGTGTGATAGGTGTTACAGCTTCTTATATCCGATGGGAGATTGTTCCACAGTTTAGAAGCTCAACAGAAAAGCATGATTGGCTGAAGGAGCTGGGCCTGTAATCGATTACACAATCCCTTCTCTGTTTAATGTCATATCAAAAACACAGAAATTGGCAAACTGCACCCACATATAAACTGGAGCACCAGTGGCTCCACAGTCTGGTTAAACCTGACCAAGCCCAGCTCAGAGTTAATCTTTTGTCTGAAACAGAAAGTCTGCACATAGATTGGTACATAAGGTTTTGTATTATAACAGAGCAGGTAGGCACGCCGACACTTACAAACATTTGGCTGACACTACAGCAACGTGGAAGTTCAAGAGTCTCATGCCATCCTGATAGGCCATGTTAAGTCTCTGCATGTTGCTTTTCCTATAGGAACACCACAAGTGGGCAGTATACAGCAAGGTAATAAAGCTAACTTCACAGTAACTGAGCACATGCTGAATTTTACAGTTTGTGTGATAACCAGAGGAGAAGTTTGGTTGTTGCAGCAGAACAAGGACAGAAATAAGTTCAGAGAACATAAAAGAAATAAATAACGAGAGGTATATAAAACTAAAATAAGTACAGAAGTAAATATAGACAGTCCTGTACTGGGCAGCAGTGGCTCAGTCCATAGGGACTGGGGTTGGGAACATAAGGGTCGCAGGTCCAAGTCCCCGTCCGGACCAAATATGGAGTGTGGACTGGTAGCTGAAGAGGTGCCAGTTCACCTCCTGGGCCCTGCTGAGGTGCCCCCAAGCAAGGTACCGAACCCCCAGCTGCTTGGTGCACCTGTCCATGGGCAGCCCCCCCACTCTGACACCTCTCTGTTTAATGCATGCATAGGTCCTGGTTGTACATGTGTGTGTGTGTTTTGGGCCTGTGTGTCTATGACAACAGAGTGAAAAATTGCATATCCCCTCAGGGATTAATAAAGTATATTTTCTTCTTCTTCTAAAACAAGATTATAAGGTAGACTGACAGCAGTGAGTAGCAGCAGCAGATTTAGCCAGTCTAGTGTATGTAAGCTGTGTACACCAGACTAATATATAATGTGACTCTAATCTGTTCCGTAGCTGATGTTGAGAAGGACAATAAAAGGTCTGACACTAATTATAATGGGTAAATAAATAGTGTGGCCTGAGATGATATACATTAAAGCCCTGTTTCCACCAAACACTTTCAGTATAGTACCTTTGGAACCTCTGCACCTGGTTTATCGTCCACAGAACGAGGCTGCACGCCCACATTTTCAGAACAAAATACAACAGGCTGCAGTGA
>JAPZEB010000022.1:10586912-10600450 GCA_029783705.1 Chaetodon striatus | reverse complement strand
ATAATAAAAAATGTGTACTTGGCACTGTGTGAGGATACAATATTGCCACCCAAAAATATCACGATACGATGCTGTCTCGATTTGTTCCTCCACCCGTAGCCGATACGTTGACAGTCAACATTTTTGTAACTTGCCAGGAACTTAAATTCTCAACCTTCCCTCTCTGATTCAATACAAAACGTAATCCGCTCGTCCAAAAGTTTTCATCAGAAACATATTTGCTGTTTTAAATTAGTTGTATGTAAATGTAATTTTTAGGAGAGAGCGATGCCGTTCTTTTTTATAACTTGTAGATTATATAATGACATGTTTCCTCAGCAGTGATTAAATCTCATTGTGCAGTTCGGACCTGGTTCACATGCTGTTAAAACAGAGTTATGTAACAACCAGTAAACCAAACAAATCCACCCTTACTGGGATATTGTCCTTCACCCAAACTGGTTTTCCTGCAGTGATGGTGTGGTACAGTGGAAACACAGTAACAAGAGGGGCTGAGGGTGAAGAGTGAAGGAGGCGGAGGAGGGAGGAGGAAAGGGAGAGTCACAATGAGTGTGTGAAAGAAAAAAGGGGGGAAAGACAGGACGAGAGGGAGCAAGGAGGGGAGGGAATGCCAGCGTATGTGTGTGTGTGTGTGTGTGTGTGTGTGTGTGTGTGTGTGTGTGTGTGTGTGTGAGAGTGAGCGAGCAGGGGGAGGAGAGGGAAGCAGCAGTGGCAGCGCTGCATCATCACTACTGCCACTACAGCAGAGAGGAGAGGCAGTTTACTGCCTGCCTCCCTGGTCTTGCTCCCCTCTCTGTCTCACACACACACACGCACTGGGAGTCAGCCGGCTGCCTCTGAGCCTCAGTGGAAGCTCCACGGAGAAGAGATCCCGGTGACATTATCCATCACTTCTGAATGTTCGCCTGCCTGCGCTCGCCTGTCTCCAGGACTCTTCCTGCTCAAGACGCCGGGTGTGTGTGTGTGTGTGTGCGTGTGCGTGTTCAAGTGTGTGTGTTCATCCCCTGTCAGCGGACCATGGACGAGGCTGCCACTTCCAGATCTGACGCTGCTTGTTTGGACTGTCTTGCTTTTGTTTGCTGAGACAGCCGTCACTGTCAGCGCGGAGGAGTGTTAACATTGGAGCTGCTGGGAATTCCTCCGTTGTTTTTCCCTCCTTTTTTCCATTGCAAAGAGCCGAGGAGTGGATGCCTGGATTTTTCGGTGGCTGTGTGCCGGCGCAGAGTGCTTACCTCAGGATTTGCAGTAGAGGGGGGGATATGATAAACAGCTGCGAGGGGAGGACGGTGTGCACTGCAGCATCAGACTGGCATCTCTTGTTCTGTGGTGGAGATTTTTTTGTGCTCCTCGAGGTCGCACACATGCACGTATTTCACACCCAGCAGCAGCAGCAGGCTGCGTTCTGCACACGCCAATGGATTACTGCTACTTTAAGGACGGGCTCCCCGCCTGCTGAGGGAGAAAAGATGCTGATTTAAGAAGATCCGGAGCGCTCTTTGTTTTGGGAGTAGAAGACGGGACGAACAACTTCAGGATTAAAACAGAGACTCGGACGACGGGATGACGGCCGCGTTGAGCTGAAACCGCCCCCTCCTGCTCCCTCCCTCCTCCAGTCCAAACATGAACTCTTCCTCCAATGCGAACCAAAGCGGCTCTCCCCCGTTCTGCCTGCTGGGCGCCGTGGGTTACTCCCGCAGCCTTGACACATGCGTGCTGGAGGTGGTCGTCATCCTCTTCCTCACCGTGCTCATCATCGCTGGCAACCTGGTGGTGATTTTCGTCTTCCACTGCGCCCCGCTGCTGCACCACCACACCACCAGCCACTTCATCCAAACCATGGCCTACGCCGACCTGCTGGTGGGCGTCAGCTGTCTGGTGCCCTCGCTATCCCTCCTTCACTACCTCCGAGGCCTGAACGAGGAGTTCACCTGCAAGGCGTTTGGCTACATGGTCTCTGTGCTGAAGAGCGTCTCCATGGCGTCGCTGGCGTGCATCAGCGTGGATCGCTACATTGCCATCACACGCCCTCTGTCCTATGCCACACTGGTGACGCCGTGCCGGCTAAGGGTGTGCATTGTTCTCATCTGGGTTTACTCCGCTCTGATCTTCCTGCCATCCTTTTTCAGCTGGGGGAAGCCGGGTTACCACGGAGACATATTTCAATGGTGTGCAGACTCGTGGAAAACCAACCCGGGGTTCAGCACTTTCATCGTGGCGCTGCTCTACGCACCAGCGGCGCTCACTGTTTGCTTCACCTACGGAAGTATATTCCGAATCTGTCGGCAGCACACGAGGGAGATCAACCAGCGCCATGCCCGCTTCAGCTCGCAAACGGAGGGTGATAAACACGAGCGTGGGGAGCGGTGTGAGGGCTGCACGGACAAACGCTACGCCATGGTGCTGTTCCGCATCACCAGCGTCTTCTACATGCTGTGGATGCCGTACATCCTCTACTTCCTCCTGGAGAGCGCTGGGCTGTATCACCACAAGGTGGCGTCCTTCCTCACGACATGGTTGGCGATTAGCAACAGCTTCTGTAACTGTGTCATCTACAGCCTCTCCAACAGCGTCTTCCGGAAGGGCCTTGGACGCCTCTTCAGCCCGCTGTTTCCTGCCTGCCTCAGCTGCGTGGATGCCAAAAAGGCTCCAGCTCCCGTCGTCCCGCGACCAGACCCTCGATGCCAAGTATGAGCCCTGATGATGGCGGATTCGGTTCAGTCACTTTGGAGGCGTCGGCCCTCTGTGGTTGTGCTGCGCAGCATGACACAGGTCTTTTTGTGGCCCCACAATGAAATGTGGCGAGGACCTGCACGGAGCACGGAGAGGTGCCCGTGCAGATGCCTGTTGGTCGTCTCGAAGGCTGATTTTTGTGGAGGCTGTGAAGCTTTCCCGAATGCTCCTCAGTGTGATGCTGCTCTTTATCACAAGCTGACAACACGGAGTAAAGAAGTTTGATCCTGATGAAGGAAGCGGACTGTCGGAATACAATTCATGTGTCACTTCAGAGGATTTCATAAACACTCCTGCCTGCACTGACTCTACGACTCCCAGATGCAAAAAAACAAAAAGGAAAGCACAGTGCGACTTGTGTTGTGTGATCCACCGAAATGCAAAAAATATTTTAGATCTTTTCAAGCCTGACTGAACAATCTGCAAATTGTCTTGGTTCTTTCAGGGTAGAATTACTGTAGGTGATGCAAAAAAAAAAAATGTTAATAACACTTGAAACAGACTGCTGATCTTTTTCCCTTAGGGAACTACAGATGCTAATGAGCGTCTGAAAAAATCATCCATCTGATAATCAGCCTGTGTGAGAGTGAAAAATGTGTATCAGATGGACGTTAAGCTCATTTCTCAGAGAGAAGATTGAGGTTTCTCTCTGAGATTGTGTGTGTTTTAGCTGGGTGTTAGCGGGAAGCTCCAAGTATGTTTACACAGTCTCGGGTTTCACATGAAATAGTTGATTTAAGAATTAGCTTTACTTTCTAAGATGGCCGCTGACCCGGGACGTTTTCCTGCCAGCAGTCGGCGGCGTATCCTCGTCAGAGAGACAATAAATCATATTTATTTGGAGGGTTGTATTCTTTGTTTCCTCCTCAGGTTTATCAGTAGTTCTTTGTTAAGCCTCCGGGCTGTTTGCCTTTTGATCTCAGCCGTACACGACTCTTAAATCACAAGCCACGTAGCGTCTTAAGATAATCACCTCCTGACATGTCGAGTGTTGATAATGAATCTGCTGTCTGCCGGGATCCACGCGGCCTCCATGCAAAGACTAACTTCACTGTAGTCTGTTCCTTTATTGCTCATATCTCTGTTTCAACCCTCCAGCAGCTGATCACTGTTCAGATCAGTGTGAAGTGGAGAGAAGTGTTATCGCCGTGCATCACGAGCCCGACCTCACAGTGTAAGAGGGTCAGAGCACTTTTTCTGACAGCCAGTGACCGCTTGTGGCTTCATGTAAATACACTTCAAAGTTTAAATATTTAAACAGCGGCTAGCTGGGTCCTTTGGGGGCCCCTGATGTAAAGTAGACCTCCAGAGTTACAGATAATTTTGTGGATGAAGTGTTTATGTTTTATAAGATAATTTATTTGTCACAGCCAAAAGGTCTGACGTGCTACACTCGAGACTGAACCTGTCTTCTCATAATGATGAGAGGAAGTTTCTTTATAATCTGCAGGAAGGTTTTAAATGTGAAGTTTGGGTTTAAAGTCACAATGAAATGTTTTCTACAGAGCGTCTTGCTCCTGAATTTGACACATTTGTAGTTGAAAAAGACAAGGAAACAAAAACCAAGAAGCTTTACGAGAGGATTGTTCAGAAAGAAAACACAGTAACATGATTTAGCCAAAAGTTTATGGACACCCAAGACCACATACTTTCTGTCATGGTTTAGGCTCTTTTAAGGCAAATTTTAAGGCAAAGCATACAGTGGTATTAACAGGAAAAACACAGCAGTAGATTACAATTAAATTTCTTAACATCTGAACAACGTTATGCCATAGAAATGTATATTTTCCAAAGCATGCAAAAACTTCCAGTAAATTTTAAAACTGAACTAAACACCAAACCACAGTTGCTCCACTCTGGTGTTGTAAGTTACTGTGTATTTATATTTATTTATTGCTTTATTTAAAGGTATGCTAAGCAGGAACTATCGGTTACTTTTTTTAAAAGTAAAGGCTAATCCTGGATTTACTCTGAGCCTGAAATGAGTTTTGTCTGCTTGGTGTTTTGCACCCCTATATTCGTGTATTTCCAGTGTTGTGTCTGTGATTTCCGTAGCCTCCTCTTGGGTGCCTGCTGCTTACAGTCTGGCACCTGCTTGCTCCATTTTTATAAAGTTCTGATCTCACCTGCGTGCTCTGCCCAGTAGGGCTGCCTATCGCATCTTAATAAATTTACCGAAATACCCCAGTGCCAAGTCGTATCAAAACATCTTCAGTCAGACAATACCTGCATTCAGATGATCCTGGAACTCCCAGACTTCCCGCCGGATCAGCAAACTTTTTGTTGCTGCTGTCTCTGAAGCAGCGCTCTTCCTGGCGAATGATCAGTACAACATCTGCCCGCTTAGCACGAGTTAACAGCAGCAATGAAGTCCAGCACCGAGCTGTTAAGCGGTTCCAACAAACTGACACCGGAACAGTTTGACTCTGTTGTTATACCCATTAATGACTGTTAGGTAATATTGACCATGTGATGCAAACAGTTAGCTCTGTCACTGTTGATAAATGTCCCCAGCATGAAGCTCACACATGTACAGCTCATACAGTGTGTGGTTTGGTGATGTCCAGCATGGTGTATTTGACTGAGTTGGCAGTCTGGTGTGGAGACACCACCAAAACATTTAGTTTATGGCTATACCACATGCCCCTACTCTAATGGTGTCACTTTGAGGGTACAGATATCCTAATTTTTTAAACAATACCTGTCCTTAAGTGTCCTGAACACAGAAAATAAGAAGAAAACAAAAAAATCCAGACAGAGGGCAGAGTCTCTGCAGATGAATACACCGCCACACACTGAGAGTGGGTCATACGTGGTGCTTAAGAGGCATTACTTTTGTAAGAGTCAATATATTTTTTAGGAAAATCCTGCGTAGCATACCTCTAACAGGGAAAGCTCACATTAATAAACATTAGCTGCCAACGAGCCAGAAATAGCCAAAAGGCTGAAGAACCTGCTGTTCCATTTCCTGCTGGAGAAACCGCCAGCTAAGCACGAGAGCTTTATCAAGTCAAGGTTAGCCATGGCTTAAGAGGCGGTTTTACTTTTTTCTTGATGAACAGACTTCTTGATAGTATGACTCTCTTACCCCACATAAATAAGGCAGTAGCTAAATTAAAGCATGATGGAGTTAAGTCTGAAACTGAGTCTGCAGTGGAGTTCACATGATTTATTGTGGTCAAACTACGTAGAAATCAATGCATACATTACATTTGCTTGGTCGTTGGTTTCATGGTAATTATCAACAAATACTGGATTGAGAACTTAAGGAACACTTTTGGTTTGTTCTGTACTGAATTATTTTCACACATTTCCTGAACATGGTCCAAATACATAGTGCAGATTTTAGGTGTTATGTTTGTTCTGTGCCAAGAATTTAGAAATACATCACATCTAGCTGTTACACAGTATCCCGGCTGGCCTGAATATGTTAAACCCTTCAGCTTTTCTGCAGGGTGCCCACAAATATTTGGTCATACTGTGTTTGAAATATGTATTAAATGTGATTTTAAATGTATTCTAGACAGGATTTTCATATATAGACATGTGAACATTAAAAAATATGCATTTATTGTTACACACGTGTACTGTCACAAGGGCTATCACTTTAAAAACACTGAAAAATCAAGATAAAAAGTTCCTTCTTGACCTTGACACCAGCGCACTCACCAGAAAAATGTTGGCAGTGTATGTTTCTGCAAAACAGGGATGCATTACATTTCTATGCTATTATGTAGGGAAACATCAAACTTTATGTTTCAACAATGCTGTGGTTAATGTGTGGTTCAGTTTAGCCACAAAAGTCAATGTGTTATGATGAGAAAAAGATTGTGTTTTGGCTTCAAATATCCAGTTTTGGAGGCACACCCTCTTCTGGAAATGCTGTGATGTCTTGGTTAAAAAAACAACAGCCCATTGTGCCACAATCCTGCTGTAAAACACAGTGACGGGTCCCTAAAAACATCCACGTTTGGTGCCTAAAATGCTAAATGCTAACCCTAACCCTAACCCTATTACATCTGATTACTTGTACTATGTGACTTACTGGGGTCACATTAATTAACCTATAGAGGTTTCATCAGATTTGACATTGAGCATTTTAATGTTGGCAGCATTTTCACCACTGGTAAAAAAAAAAATCTTCACACTGTGAAGTAGTGTCAGAGCCTTTTCTGATTTCAGAAGGAAATTACTGTTTTATTCCAGCACTGAAGGCATAACGTCTTATGACACAGCCGCCCACGTTGGCATGGTCAGCCGTTCAGGCAGTGGCAGACTTAAAAGGGTACTTTGCTGATTTTCAACCAGCTTTGTAATATGTGTAAATGAGCTGTGGTAACCTTCCCTCCATCTAACCAGTGCCCAGATATCCCTCCTCGCCACTGGCAAAGCTCTGCTGGATGACGTAATTTACGTCATGATGTAGATTACGTCATCAGGCTGAGTTTTGCTGGCTCTCTGACTGTTGCTCGAACTACAGGCTGTGCTTGTGCATTTTCATATTGCCTGCCACCCGTGCTGCCACCGCGAACAAAAAGAGTATAGAAGCAGATCAAGAGAAGACCCGCCCCTCTCATACTTGAAACAAATCTGATCAAATGTCAAACGATCAAAAATAGGCGGTGCTTATCGCATATGTCAAGATTATGTCACTGTATTGCCTGTTTCTTACCTACAGTGTTTTCAGAAACATATAACGTCTTGATGGCTGGCTGCCGTTGTTTGAAACAGACGTGTTTGCATCACGTCGCCAACCAGCAGCAGCGTTTATTGGTCTGGTGCGGCGTGCTGCATTCTGGTAGTTGTAGGTTTTCTCCCTTGTGAGCAAAAGTGTCCATTTTCTGTTTTCTCTGGCTCTGTAGCACCAGTATCAAAAGTATTTGCATCTTCCTACTGCAGAGACATTCCAGTTTTATTAAAAGGCCGTCTTTCCAGCAGTGTCGTACCTCTTTAAGTTGCTTAGAGCAAAGTCCTTTGATTTTATTGGCAGACTCAGGGCGGTGTGAGTTCAAACAAGATAACCAGTCAAAAACAGTGCTCAAAATTTGGATGCATATTGCCAGGTAAATGGAGCCTGTCCGGATGTAGAGACATCTCCTTGTAAGCCATCCTACCGCTGATGGTGTTGTATTTAAATTTGTCCCAGTGGCTTTGTGTTGTCTGGAAATAAGCCAAAAGAAAGCATTCTTACGAGGTGAAAAAAGTACAGCAACAGAATGAAAGTTTATGTGTGTATGTTTTTCTATATCTAAGCAGTATATATTAAGATCTAACCCCTTTATAATAACCAACATTCTGATTGGTAACTGTAAATTAATTACATATTGTTTCTCAGTAAGATTTATTTTCTAATTTAATTACGTAATTCTGTTACATATAATTAGTTACTCCCCAACACTGTACATATGAAATTTAGCAATGTAATGTATCTGTGGTTTGTAGAAACATTCAGTGCCAACATTTTCCTCTGGTGACTGGGCTGCGGAAACAATCTCTCACTCTTCCTCAGCAGATGGAATTTATTTGTCACTGACTTTTTCAAAAAGTCGTTTTATTTCATTGTGACTTTAAATGCAGCTGTTTCTTTAAGGTGGTGAGAAATTATTATTTGTTTTACATTTTCTCTCTAGAGACGCCACATTTCCCTGCAGGGGTTCAGGGGTCAGAGGTCAGAGTAAGGTTAGAGTTCAGAGTTTAACGGTAGGACTTTTCCGGTGCAACAGACTCACCAGCTGCTGTCAGGGGGATTGAACCTCCCACCGACCCTGCTGCCCCCACTACGTCCTATTTATATAACATTTTTCTATGTAACGGTATGTGTTATGTAACTGCTATGAAATGTAATTTCCTGCAAAGTGTTGACATGTTTGATCTCTGCTTGATCTGTTGTGAAAGATGCTCCACGGACAGACTTTTTCCTGCATGATTCAGTCTGGATCGATGTTTCTGTCTCATGATGCTACTGAGAGCAACTGACTGACTGTACTTGTCTTAGTATCCTGACTACTGTTGTGTAACACAGATGGCTTATCATGTTTTCTTACGAGGGCAATGAGTTCCTGCTCGTGTTAGGAAACCCTCTGGCCGGCCTGTGACCTCCTCCTGTCGCTGCTGTCGGGACAAAATGACGCAAATCTGCGTAAAGCAAAGTTTCACAAAGAGCTTAAAACAACAAAAACATTTTTATTTAAAGTTACACGATCAGAGTTTGAAGAGCTAAAGCATCAAAAGTCTCATTTAAGGTACAAATGGTCGATTGAACACTTAAAATATTTGCAGTTTTGTGTTATTTTTCCTCGACAGCAGCGCGATGCTGCTCAGCTGTGGGACTCAGTGCAATACAGCTTACTGGTGTTCCCTCAAACCACAGACCAATCAATACAAGTAGAAGAAAAATCTGAATGAAAGGGCTTTTCACTATCTTAACTCTGGTTGAGCCGTTTGCTATTCAGCATGTGATCTGAACAAGTTGCTGCAGATTATTGTAAATATGGAGGTGTAACAGTTTGATTAAAATGAGATGTTCTGAGTCTGTGTTTTGGATTGATTTGGTACCAAAAATCCTTAAAAATGCACCTTAAAATATTTATTACAGTTCTTTGAAAGTCTGATCAAGATGAATTATCATTTATCAATTCCTCAACAACTCTGCATACAGGATGGGAGGGGGGCTTGTTTCCTTAATTGGGATTGCATGTGGTTGAGCGCTAACCAGTGCCGTGCAGACATTTTAGGGTGCAGGGGTCTCATTTATGATATTGCATGCACACAAACTGAGGCCTGAAATAGGCGTACGCCACTTGCCACGCTAAAGTTGTGATCTATAAAAACAGACTCGATGGAAGAAACTTTGTCCCATGCTTACAAACATTTTGGAGATGGGAAATTGGTGACGCAGATGGTGAGGTGGAAACCTAGTTGTAGCGTACAACATGATCGCCGCCTTCTTTTTTTTTTTGTTGTGTTCTGGTTGTGTCACGTCTCCTCATATTAAAAACCCATTTGCAGCTCATTTATGACCAAAGCAGAGACAGATACTTTATGGCTGTACTTAAACTGGTTTGATGCTGCACGCCATCTTATCTTTTTGTATCGGTATTTCTATAACGATGTGTATCAGCATACAATTAAACCTTAGCATTCCTTTCTCCAGCCTCATAGACTACAGAGAAGGACTGGAAAAAACAACATGTTAAACTAGTTTTGCTTTACGTACATATACCAGTCTTCTTAGGTTCAGAGCAGACTTTGGACCCTTAGAACTCGTTTCATTAATTAAGAAATCTTGAGGTGAGAGTTCAATGGATAATTTTGAAAATGCCAGTTGTTTCCTAACCAAAATTTAGCCTGATTTGGAGTGTTATTTAGCCCCCTTTTCCAACAAGTTATGCTGACATATTTAGTATCAATGGATTCCTTAAGCCCAGTTCAGACCAAAGATTCACAACAAGATAAGTTGAAAAAAGCAGCTACTTGCAATGTGCCGTTCTGCAGTATTCTAAAAACCTGCCAGTTCACACCAAAGCAACCAGATGAGACGGTGTATCATCTCTAGTCAACAACTCTCTGTACTACAATTTGTAGCTTCTTAAAATCTGAATGAGGATAGTGATAGTGAGATACTGGCTACAGTGATGAAACCAAACCAGCATCAGATTGTATTCATAATCGATATGCCACAATAATGTGAATAACCAGTGGCAATTAATCAGTCAATGAGAATTTGTGTGTGTGTGCACATACAGCGAGCAGCAGCAGCAGCAGCAGCGATCCAGCGTCCAACACCGGCACAGCGGAAACAGAGGGCTCAGCAGGGATGGAGCACCTGCTGCAGGGAGTGAACAAGCGGTCTCCACCTGACAAGCAGACTTCACTACAAGCTGATTGGCTGTTTAAACAGGTGACGTGCTTTACGTTTTAAAACCAGCCACAGGTGATTTGACCAGCTGAGTTGCAGGTGACACCACCAGCCGGCTTTAGTTGAGCTCAGACCAGCCAGTTCACAGCGCTACAACTTTATTCTGCAACGTTCTGAAACGGTTTTGTCTTGTCATGAATCTTTGGTTTGAACTGGCTTTGTGGTGTCTAGTTTCACAAGATACCACTACCTTGGAGATTGACTTTAAAAATGAGCATGTTACAGCCTCCTAAAGACAGTAATATCTGCCATTAATTTTTTTTGCCGGGGGGGTCTAGAAATTATAGAGGCTGTGGCCCTCCCTGGCCCCCCGTTTGGGTGCCACTGATAAGACAAAGACAAATGAAGAGATCAAAAATTCATCAGTGAAATGTGTCTTTTAAAAAAAAAAAAAAGATACAATAGGGGAGATAAAAACTAAACTTACATTTTTACCATGTTTGTGCTGCTATAATTTTAAAGGGACAGTTCACCCCAAAATCAAAAATGCGTATGTTTCCTCCGACCTGTAGTGATGTTTATCAGTCTAGATAGTTTTGGTGTGAGCTGTGTGAGTGTTGGAGATATCAGCTGTAGAGATGGCTGCCTTCTCTCCAGTATAATGGAACTAGATGGCACTCAGCTTGCGGTGCTCAAAGTGTCAAAAAATACATTTGAAAAGCTCAAGAGAAATGTCTTTTTTTTTCAGAAATCATCACCCGGTAACTCAAGATAATTCACAGACCTTGTTCTGAGCAGTTTTATGTAGGAACTATTTTCTTTCTATTGAACTACACCCACCAAATGTATCACCATGCAGAAGGAAGCGTGTACCCACTCATAGACAAGAGTCTTGTGCTGTGCGAGATGTAAATATTAATGGCGTCCTCCTTGGCTGAGCTGTAATGTGATGCTAGGTGAGCTAGCAGTAGATGCACGCTTCCTTTTGCGCAGTGATAGCTCATTCTGATCACTTTTGTTTCTGGATAACTTTAATGCTACAGAGAGTTTAAAAATGTAAAATCACACATTTGAAAATCAAAATGTTTCTCGTCTGGCAGTTTGTTTTTAGCCCGATTACAGATTCACTGTGTTAATTCCCACCACAGCTGATTCCAGATGGTTTTCAGTGAAGTGCCGAGACACTCTGCTCTGTGTCCACTGTGTCCCTCTGCAGAGTCCTGCTTTATCTAGCTCATATGACTCTTTCTGTTTCTGTGCCAACGCGACTGTTCCCGCTGCACTCACATGATGTGCTTGTTTGTTTGATGCAATTGATTAGGCTCACATGAAAGTTATTGATCGGGAGTACAGTGGACATTTAGGACAATGTGGAATTGTCCCAGTAAGGTTTTTTTTTTTTTTGGTCCTAACTGTGTGCTCCAGGCTTCAGAGCGTCCACAGCACCAGTGTGTGGTCCAACACAAATGTTGACTTGTATTGATACAGACCTCTCCGCAGTAATGTTGTGATGATGCAACAATAACGCTTTCTAAAAGCCAATACTAATATTTTTGTCCTGAAGTGGATTGATGAGTTTGAGAATTTTCATGCCTGGAAAACATCTGTGAAACGTGTCGGTTCTTCACTGGACGCTAAAACTCACCAACAAATTCAGGCTAATAAAATTCTCTGTAGGTCAGAAGCTTTATATGAAAGGCTACAGATGAACTCCCCTGGAGCAAAAATGAGCTACTGGTCCCATACTAACCCCATTTTCCTCTCTACAATGTGTACAGTTTTTCAGATTGAACTCTGTAATGACGAATATACTGTTCATCATATGAGCACAGTGACCTTCCTCATTACAGGGTCTTCATATCAGAGTAATGACCCACCATAAAGCTCCCATCATTTTGATCATACTCTGCTTTAGTGGTGCATATTACCCAAAATAATCTTAAGTAGCACAAACTAGGCAACACACAGTAAAAATCAAGACGCACCACTGCTGAATGACGCAAATCAAAACAGCTGCCATTATTATTATGCCTCCACGCCAGTGATAGACATGGACGGAGACCTTTTGTTTTCAGGTTGTCTGTCCGTCCATCCCAGTGCTATATCTCAAGAATGCCTTGAGGAAATTTCTACAAATTTGGCACAAAAATTCATTGAGACCTAACAATAAACTGATTCAATTTTGATGGTCAAAGGTCAAAGGCCAAGGTCACTGGACCTTGTCTGTGTCATTCTTGTGAGCGTGATATCTCAAGAAAACCTTGAGGGAATTTCTTCAAATTTGGCACATATGTCCTCTTGGACTCAAGAATAAAGTGATTAGATTTTGGTGGTCAAAGGTTAAGGTCACTGTGACCTTGTCTCTATAAGTTTTGTGAATGCGATACCTCAAGAACACTGTGTAGGAATTTCTACAAATGTGGCATGAACATTCACTCGGACCCAACAATGACCTGATTTGATTTTCATGGTAAAAGTTCAAGGTCACTGTGACCTTGTCTGTCTCATTCTTGTAAACATGCTCGTCTCATGAACACCTTATGGTAATTTCTTCAAACTTGGTACAAACGTCCAAGAAGTAATTGATTAGAATTCTGTGGTTGAAGGTCAAAGGTAGACGTCAAAGGTCACTGTGACCTTGTCTGTCTCATTCTTGTAAACGCAATATCTCATGAAACTCTTGAGGGAATTTCTCCAAATTTGGTGCAAAACATCCACTTGAACTCAAGAATGAACTGATTAGAATTTGGTGGTTAAAGGTCAAAGGTCAAGGTCACTGTGACCTCACAGAACATGTTTTTGGCCATTACTTGTGAATTCATGTGCTAATTACAAACTTTAAGCCAAATGTCTCGTAGGATACAATGATGATGGGATGGATGGATGGATGGATGGATGGATGGATGGATGGATGGATAGATGGATAGATAGATAGATAGATAGATAGATA
>JAPZEB010000022.1:10524243-10536692 GCA_029783705.1 Chaetodon striatus | reverse complement strand
GATGTTGTACCTTAGCCCTCTCTGTGCTGCTATAACATGTAAATTTGACCTCAGGGATCAATAAAGTATATTTTATCTTAATTTATTTCATCACTGATTCCATCTTTTGATGCTGAAAAAACTCATAATCTTAGGTGACGACACACTGAGCTGAATGAACCTACTGATGAAGACCTGGATGGTTAAAAATAAACGCTGATGGACAGTTTGACGTTGACACTAAGACACCTGAGCCCTGATAACTTCTGAATGTGTTTTTCAGCTCCAGCAGCTTCGTTTCCTCCTCTCTTTTTTTTCTTCCTCTGACTCGCAGCTATTTAGAAATCTGATAACTTCAAACAATTTTCTGCTTCGAGGAAACATTTCACTTAAAAGCCAACAGCTCCTTGAAGAATTTAACTGCCTTTTAAACCTGTTTGGTGCAGCTGGGCGACGCGCTGAACGATGCCACTTTGAGATACAGTGAGCCAGTGACAATTCAATGCACCGAACTGGATTCCTAATATGATGGTGTGGAGATATCAGACATGGCTGCTGAATTTCAAACGCTGGCCTACAATGGAGCGCAGTCGGGCAGCGTCGGGGTATTTTCTCTCCTCTGATACAGAGATTGAAGTGAAAACCTTCTGACAGCAGGTTTAACCTGACAGGCCGTCCTGATCCTCAAACACAGAGAGAGCGTCCTGGTTTCTAAGAAAAAGCTCAGCCTCACTGCTCGCTGCTTTCAGCTCCACTGACTCACTTTTCCACCTTTTACACAGAGCCTGTCAGAAAGCACCTTGTTTACAGTCAACTGTAGTTTACAGCACACACACACACACACACACACACGCACTGAACACCACAGCCTTTTGTCTCTGTCATTAGCTACAACTGAGCGACAAAGACTTCAATCAATATCCACTTATCTGCTGTTAAGAGACGAATACTCAGCTTCCTCCTGGGGAGTCGGCGTGCACGTGATGTGGATCCCACCAAAACACTGAGGACCTGATACCTCATACTGTGTGCTTTCATGTAATATTTGCTGTTTTCATTCTAGAAAATTCACAGTTTTCAGTCTTGTCACAGTGGAGAAGCATCCTCAGCCCTGTTTGCATGGGAAGAGTATTGCCCGGGGAAGTCATGTCAGTTATACTAATATGCATCTTTCAAGTGTCCCACGATCGAGGCTGGTGGGTAAGGGGAGATCGTGACTTTGAAGTTGCTGCTCCAAAGCTTTGGAATAGCCTTCCACTCTCAATTAACCCCCCCCCACCAAAAACAGAAATGTACATGTATTCAATGGCCTTGGGTTGTTTGTAGTGGTTTTATCATCTTTTCATGTTTGTATTTCATGTTTCATGTTTGACGTTGTAATTGTCCTTACTGGCTTAATTTTGTTTTATATTTGTGTACATTTTATTTTGCTTTATATTTGTGTGTCATTCTTTAATTTTGTACAGCACTTTGTTCAACTGCAGTTGTTTTTAAATGTGCTTTATAAATTAACTTGATTTGATCAGTCCGGAAGTCGGCCATATTGGAAATACTAGAGGTAAGCAATGCACCTGAACTCACAACTGTTGCTTGCTATTATGAATGATCAAATTGGTCACTTATTTATTTTGATTATTTGGGGTTTCTTAGGTGTTTATTTGACAGGACAGTGGTAGTATGAAGGGTGGAGGAGAGAGGGGATGAAATGCAGCAAAGTGCCACAGGTCGGAATTGAAACCACTCCCCGTGCCAAGGACATAGCCTCTGTGCATGGGGCGCCTGCTCTACCAGGTGAGCTACAGTGCCCCAAATTTTTGCCAAGTTGTTTTATCCTTACTAACTGCTCGGGTTTGGGAAAGCATCTGGATTGACTGATTTGGATTGACAAAAGGTATTACAAGTCAGGGAGAAGAGAGCAAATCTAGAATTACTGCTCCGTGGTTGTATGCCTCAGCGCACCAGCCAAGTTTCTCCTACAGTTTCCATCCATGTCTGTGAAAACATGGATGCTACAACAACACAGGAGATCTATACAATCAGCACAGTTTCAAGATTTGAGTCACCAATTCAGTATCTGACAAAATGTCTCCCCTTCTGCTCCTCAGATATGACGTTGAGTAATGGCCAGAAAAGTGTTTTCTGCGTAATTATAGTCATTTATAGAGTCAATTATTTGAGGTCATATTTAGAGTTACTGCTTTTGCAACGCACCTCTTTTCTGGTTGAGAATTACAGAGGCTGCATTGAAAATTAGAAATCTGTTTTTTTAAGGCTTTTTGTGCCTTTATTAGATAGGACAGGTTGAGAGTGAGGGGGGAAGGCACCCAGGAGGATCCTGATCAGATGCCCGAACCACCTGAACTGACTCCTTTCGACGCAAAGGAGCAGTGGCTCTACTCTGAGCTCCCTCCGGATGTCTGACTCCTCACCCTATCTCTAAGACTGAGCCCAGCCACCTCACAGAGGAAACTCATTTCTGCTGCTTGTATCTGTGATCTCCTCCTCTCAGTCACTACCCAGAGCTCGTTACCATAGGTGAGGGTTGGGACTTAGATGGACCAGTAAATCGAGAACTTCGCCTTCCGGCTCAGCTCCCTCTTCACCACGACGGTCAGGCGCAGCGCCCGCATTACTGCAGAATCCGCACCAAACCGCCTATCCATCTCACGCTCCATTTTACCCTTACTCGCAAACAAGACCCTGAGATACTTGAACTCTTTCTCTTGAGGCAGTAACTCTCCGCCAACCCAGACACAAATTGTCTTCTCAAAATACATTCCCATTTTCACAGGAAATGTAATGTCTGCTGGTTACATGCTTACAGTTTTTTTTTCAAAATAAACATAGGTAGGTAAACAGATGTAAAACACTTCATTTTTAGGTTTACCTCATTAAATTTAGGCACCAAAAGTCTGTGGTTAGGATTAGAAAAAAACATGGCTTGGCGTAAGATAAGTATGGCTGATACTGACATAGTGTCATGTCACTTTTTGTTATATATGGGAAATGAACAGTGTGCTCCCAGGTGAAAGTCCAGAGTTTGTTTGAACCATCCACATCCCCTCCCTCCCGAGACATACTTTACAGTCTTCATACTACGGTAGTTGATGGCGGCATTACAAACTGCCACCACCTGTTGCTTATCATACCATCGTGGAGGGTGCCTCTGTGCAGTGTCTGACTCCAAAGTCCATTGACAATCAGGGATCTTTGAAGAGTTCAGTTGTTGCCCACTGCATCAGAAACAGCCACTGCCTGCTGAGTATCATATCGTCGCGAAGGGTCTCCCTTTGCATTGGTGTGTGATGCTGAGATCAATTGATAAAGTGGCAGTATTTGACAAGTTGGGTGTGAGAACGGGCTGCCTCATCACGATGCGCAGCAAGCCATCAACCATGTCAATTCACTGCACACACAAATCGTCTTCATGTTGTTAGTATTACACTCATCAAAAAAAATATCTCTCACAGCCATAATTATTACAACCAAAGCACAGGCATGGCAGCAGCTGCACACAGGAAATGCAAAATGGATTGTAAGGTTATGTATACTGTGAGGGAATACTTGATTTAATGCTAGGCATCACTATTGTAGTTCAGAAAAAAATCCCAGCATCATCTTTAGGGGATTTAGTATAAACAAATGCTCCCAATACTCAAACCGTCATATTTTTTCTTCAAACAGCCTTAAAAAAATATGAGCTTCAATCTTGTCATCTTAAGCCAAGTTGAACATTGTGGCATAAGAAAATAAGTAAACTCAAAGTGACTATTACAATGCAATACAAAAGCAGTGTAACCACTTTCATTTTTACCTTGATACTGGACAATATTAATAAATGAAGCAAACATGCCTAAACTTTACAATTCACATAAGACTCAAAAACTGCTTGTGTAGCATCTCCCACAGGCAACATGAGCATGCTACTGTAGGCACAGCTGAATGTTGAGATGTTGGAGCACCATCACATATTAAAAAGAACAAGAGACACAAAGAAAACACTATAACAATAATATAGAGACACTTGTGCAGAGAAGAAAATAAAATAATAGCCATCTTAATGAAGCCATGCAGTATGATGCAGTCTTGTGAATAGGAAGTGACTCATCTTATTCAAAGTAACATCTCAACACAATCTACAGATCCCTGTGCAGCCAACAAAGAGACCTTAAGATCATTTTCCAAACCTGCTACTGGGGTCATCAGGGTGATGGCAGCATGTGCATCTCCCACGAACTTTGTTAGACTTGTCCTAATTTGTCTTTTAGCCTTTGTTCCTGGAGCAATGTATTGCCAATGACAAAGATACACTGTGGATCTGGGATTGGATTAGATACAGCGGATTTCGAGACAATTGCTGCCCAAGGAATTTTCCAACCAGCGAGCCAGACCAAGTGCCACCCAGGACGGCTCACAAAGTGAGCTTGAAAAAGAGCTAATTTGGCCCAGCTGGAACCTCAGACTCTTCAATGTGAAACGTGAAAAAGCAATCAGCCCTATGTAGAGCCAGTGTTTGGTTTGTCCATTCTGGGCTCCTGTAAAAACAACATTGAGATATCTGTGGAGGAGGAACTGCTCCCTATGTGGATATAAACAACTCATTCTAGGATACCGAAAGATAATGAATTCTAATTCTCAGGTGATTATACTTTCAAAGAAAAGGAAACATACTTATATTCCATTTCTGCCAATATATCCCCCTAAATCCTTTACTATAACGCTACGGCAATGTAACACTGGATTTGTTTCCTGAAAAGACGCATTTCATTTGATCTGATTCATCCTTGATAAAGACAGTCTTATGGCAATGGATAAAAAATCCTGACCATGGGCCCTAAACACAAACTGGCCACGGACCCCAACCTACACACTTTTACACCTCTTCCAAACAAGCAGCAAGCGAGAAAACTTTGGCAGATGGAGCATGAAAATGTGTCCAGATATACTACAGGTAGCAACAATATTCGGGGAACCTATCAAGCTCTGAGCAAGCCTAAGCAACAGCTTGCAATTGCTCTGAAAATTGGTGGGTGAAGCCTTGCCAAAATAAAGACAAGATGAGCGTTTTTTTCAAATAAATGAACATCATTTAGCCCGTTCAGTGATGCATATATCAGGTTAGGACATCATCTTTATTGGGGAAACACAGTAACTATCTGATGTCCGCTTGCTTGTTCGCATCATGTCCAGATTGGAAGAGGTGATGTACACATGTGTGCCCTGTCCAACGACAGAGAGATTGATCGCACAATAGCACAGGGCTGAGGACCCCCACAAACTGACATTGTATTCTTTGTTTTGATGTTACAAAACAATATTTTAGTTAATTCTATCCATTCTACATATACTATGTACAACACAGCATACTGTATATATATATACGAATTTTGCCCCACTTGCCCCTACAGACCTGTTGTTTTAAAAAGATTCAAAATGCATCAGTTCATCAGCAAGACTTTTTATCTAAATTGGACAAATAGGTAGAGGAAAGTGTCTTCATTGTCACTTACATCACTGTGCAGTTCTGTCTCTGACATAAACATAACTCTAAACAGACAGCAAAAGTGATTGTACTTGGTGGCCAAGACAGTTCATTTATGATTAACAGCATATGCAAATTTTGGAGTTCGACATTTTCTTCTCACGTCAAATAAAGCATATTTTTTTATACTGTTATCTTCAATTTTCAAATTAATTAATTGATTTATTTCCACTTTCTATTGTGCTGGAGATTGCATTTGTACACATGGCACACCTCTGATACAGCAAATGCTTTCTCTTTGGAGTGTGCAAAACAATTTCTTTCCTGCAGAGACTAAAGTATGACTGCTGTCATGAGGCCCATGTCTGTGTCACCTCTGAACTGCTGGTCTTAAGTTTGGAGACTGGGTAACACAATGCATGATGGATTAACAGGCTTCTTTGCCTCAAGCATGCCTGCAGCCACTTGTACCATCCGACATGTCACTGGCATTATCAAATGATTGGCATCTACAATTAGATAAGTCCACACTGTCCATCATGCCAAAGACTCAGTCTACCACACTGTCCTGTATGCTGTATGGCTCTGAACTGGCTCAAAGCTTTCCACTGCTTAGCCTTTGTCTGCCAACAAATCTAAGGATACTCCTTAACTGATCGATATGAGATAGGTGTGTGTCAGAGAAATGATTTGCATCATTAATTAATTATTTGTCTGTTTTTTACTCCGATTAACTCAATGAACTCTTCATATGCTGTTGACGGTGAATTTAAAAAAACTGCCTCCACCCCTCTGACCATTAGTTTGAATGTGTCCCACCCTACAGGGATCAAACTGGAATGTTTCCTGTAAAATCCCCAAATACAACACATTCTTACTCCGCCCTCATCACATAATGACGTTTGGTCCTGGACTTTACATGTCGACGTATTACATGCAAGGTACCCTGTGTGTGTACACTTCCATTGTCACAGAAAATGTACAGTTTGCATAGAAATTAAAAATAAACACACTACATAGGTACAATATCATGAACTGACGTTTTTTCCTTCAACAACAACAAAAGCACATGGTTACGTTTAGTCAACACATGCAAGTGGTTGGGTTTAGGACAAAAGAACAGGGTTTGGCTTTACAATCATACTGGAAGCAAACACTAACCTCTGTTGGACCCACCACCCCATCCACCCACCCAACTTGGACATCCGCCTCCTTAACTTCCATTGTTGTCCTGCCATGTTTCCCCCTGATGCCACCAGGCCCTGTCAAATAATAACAATAACCAGCATACCATGCCAACGTTAAAGGACAGCTTTTTTTTCATCTGTGTCTGATGCCGGAAGTCACTGACCACGCACCAGTAATCAATGATCAATGATTCCAGAGTGAGACCAGGTTGCCAAATAGCTCCAATTATGTGGTGTTCCCAGGAGCTAATTGCTCTAAAATCAGTCCTCTTTGTTCTAAAGACGTAATCATCGTCACAAGTCATGACAGAACATCCCTGCAATATATAAGGATGTGTAAGCTATGAAATCTGCCCCTCCATGTTTTTTAAGACAAAGAAGGTTGCAAACATGACAGCAAAGCCATGCAACAATGTATAGAATTTTATTTGCATGCTCCAATACTGATACTATTCTATCAGGTTAAAACAGGTAACTTAACTAAGTGTCAGTTGAAAACTAACTGCATACCACACCTCAAGCTAAGGTGTCCTAGAATGTCTGCTTTGGGCTATCATAAATAGGTATGTTTAATATTTAGTAACAAAATTTAACCCAATGTTGTATTTACCTCAAGGTACCACTGAATACGGTAAACACAACACTTCACATCTACAAAACACATGATCAGTTCCTTTATAAATTAAAGATAATAACCTACTATGGAAACATACATTATTACACAGTGAACATAAAAATAAATAAGCTGATGTGATGAAAGGTGAACAGACAAGTACAGGGGTAAGCAATAAATGGCTAATTGAGGGAGGGTATTTCAGATCCTCATACAATGGTTTGTATGTCATCTTATGAAATGCACACACAGTGGTTTGTAAGATATCCTTTGAATTAGCACCCCAGATATGATGTTAGGTACTTAACATTAAGTTACATAGGTTAGGTTTAGGCAAGTAAAAATATGTAATTAGCTTTAGGGAAAGAAACATGGGTATGATGTACCTTAAAATTAGTCACTCAAAGTTTGCATGGTTCTGAATACCAGTCTATTGGGGAAAGTCTTGCATTTTGTGGCCCATCCACCACCACAACCTACATCCTCATGGGGAATACGTCCTTCTGCACTCCCACCAGAGCATTGGTCACTTGATCACAGTGTATGACTTTTGGGAAATTACTTTTTGTAGGTATACGTAAAAACAGTGCAGGAGAACAGCCTGTTCAGATGACAGTATAGTCAACGGAGACCACCAAAAGGGAACGAAAACTTTGGCATTAACCTGTTGGATTAATTAAGGCACCTTCAGGAGCTGAGGGATTATTGGGAGGTAGTTTTGGGAGAGAGTACTGATGCGGGATCTTACTTCTAATTTAACATTTCCTAATCACTCTTTTTGCTACAGCATCAACCCCCATCACAGGAAAAGTAAAGTTTCACCTTCTTAGATGGATGATTGGAGTGGAAGCTGGGCTGTAGGGGCAAAGGAGGCAGATGATGCGTCTTGCTCCAGGAGCTCCTCAGATGCAATCAATCCTACAGAGGCTGTTTTCTCTCTCTCTCGCAGAGTGATGGAATCTTCTGTTCACAACTGAGTTGTGACTGAAGCTATGATGGTAGTTTTGCCTGTTTTTTTATGATTTTAGAGTTTTTCAGTTCGTAATTTTGGCAATGTCAGAGCACAGGAATGGAACAGAGTTGAGGGGTGTTAGGCTGGAGGCAGCAACATAGGATTATTAAGCAACGTTTGCTAGATGATTCTCCATACAGTTCTCCATACAATTATGCATGTGCAAACAATACATCCAATTCAAAACATAACCTTGCATGAATAGCAACAATGTCTAATTTTTTCCTCATGTTATCACTTGCACTTTTTCATTGGCTAGCCAAAACTGTATCTTGAAAGTCCTTTCCCTCCAGAGCTCCGTGCTTGATGCAGTTGAGGTTATGTGGCAGGGAGGAACTCAAGGAGGAAGGCAAGGTTCATCTCATCAGGAGAGAGAGAGAACTTGCCGCCAGTACTGCTGCATCCTGTTCATCCAGTGAAAGTGCTCCTCGAACTATGAATGGCATTATCTCCTTTCATACACAAAAACAAATCCGGAAGTAACTCAACCTACCTAGACTCACTTTTCTGAACATTGTCTAGCTTTGAGATTGTCCCACCCGACTTAGACAAGAATACAGTCCTCTAGATATCCTGATGTGAAAGAGGACCAGAGAAATGTCCTGTCTAGCATACACGCTAGACAGGACATGTCTCATGCTCTTTTTTAACCGTTCGACTGTACTCTTGCAAAGCTATAACTTTCAGCTACACTTTCCCAGTCCACTACATGGACTCAAGCCACAACTTTTTACTCTTCATTTTTCCAAACCCACATTTTCTTCTCCCATTCTTCTGCCATTTTTCCTTCTTGCTGTATCCTTACTCCTCATTCCCCTTCCACACCTGCTCAATAATTGACCACATGGACACTTGTCTATGCAAACCATCTGGGACCCAAACTAGGCTAGGTTTTGGCCTCCCATTCTAGTAAAACCATGTCCATTAATATGGACTTGGACCCCTCTTTGCAGCTATGACAACTGCCACTCCTCTGGAAAGGCTTTCCACAACATTTTGGACTGTGTCTGTGGGAATGTGTGCCCATGCAGCCAATAGAGTATTTATGAGGTCAGGCACGGAAGTTGGACAAAAAGGCTTGGCTCACAATTGGCATTCTAATTCCTCCCAATGGTGTTCAGTGAGATTGAGGTCATGGGTCTGTGCAGGCCAATTGAGTTCCTCCACACCACACTAGTCTAACCATGTCCTGATGGACCTCGCATTGTGCACAGGGCACAGTCATGCTGGACAAGCAAAAGGCCTCACTCAAGCTGTTTCCACAAAATTGGAGCCAACCAATGTCTTTGTATCCTGTGGCATTAAGAAGACCCCTCACTGGAACTAAGGGGCCGACCCCAAATCCTGAAAATCAGCCCCAGACCATTACCCCTCTTCCACCAAACTTTACACGATACAGTAGGTAGCATTCTCCTGGCATCCACTAAGCCCAGATTCATTCATCAGACTGCAAGATAGTAACACTTGATTTATCATTCCTAAGAACACATTTCCAGCTCCAGAGTCCAATTGGGACATGCTTTACATCACCCCAGCTGACATTATGCATTGCGCATGGTGATTTGAGGCTTGCATGCAGCTGCTCAGTCATGAACACCTATGGACGCCAAGTCTTACATGCTATGCACTTCAACAGTTGTTGCCTTGTTTGCTTAGACTACAACTTTGTGGCCCAGCTGTTGTCACTCCCAGGTGTTTTCACTTCACAACAATAGCATTTGCAGTTGACCGGGGCAGATTTGTTAGGGCAGATTTTCACAGACTTGACATGTGACTAACGTGGCATCCTATGAAATTAACACATTTAAAGCCACTAAGCTCTCTCTCCAACCCATTCTAAATTCAAACTGTTTGGTTATGGAGAGTTCAGATACTCTGGGCAGAGGTGGAAGTAAGTCACACCCATCCAAGTCAAATCTTAAGTTTTAACCTTCAAGTGTGAAGTGAGTCCCAAGTTGGTGTGGTGAGAATCAAACAAGCCAAGTTGAATCCTTGTTATAAGTCAGGCAAGACAAGTTATGTCAGACCAAGCAAGTCACCAGTGAAGCCATATGAAATTCTAATGATCTCTGGTGATCTAGCTAACATTTGACCAGCAAATAAGTTAGCCATGACTTGAGTCCTTTACCTGTTGCTCTAGGTAAGTTCCACTATATTTCATGCATATTGTCTTTTCAAAATAAACTTCCGTATTCATAGGGAATGTACAGTTTCTGCTCATTAGATGCATGCAATCTTGTTTCAAAAGAAATGTCCAGTGTAGGTTTACTTCATTTTTAGATTTACTTCCTTAGGTTTAGGCGACAAAAGTATGTGATTAGTTTAATATAAAAGGTCATTGTTCGGAATAAAATAACTGTGTTCCTTACCAATGTAACATCACTTTACATATGTCGCTTGACATATTACACTACGTTCTTAAAATAAGTCAGTGTTTACTTTTGATTTTACATGGGACACAAACAGTCGTCTATTGGATGAAAGTCCTTTATTTGTTTTACCCTCCACCATCCCTTCCCTCCACCCTATATAAACTTTCTTGCTCATTATACTACATCAGTTGCTCAAGGTGACAAAATTTTGGCCCTGTGCATTCCCTACAGATGCTAAAGGGTGCCTTGGTTGTCTGTATCAGTCCCGGAGGGCCACTGCCCGAGTTGGTATTAAGTGGGTTTGGAATGAGAACAAGTTGTGTGTAACTTCGGTATGGGATCAATCACCTGAATTAGTAGGGGTGTCCATTTACTTTTGGCCACATATTACATGTTGGACAATCCCATTTTGAATAAATCTGCATTGCTAAATGAAAGGCAACACCTGTAATCACGACACAACCTGTTTATCGTCTTTGTGTCACCAGTCTCCCAGCATTGCATATGTTATGAGGATATTCAAAGGAATTTGGCAGGTCTACCTCCTGATGTGACCAGGAGCTAATGCATTTTTCAGCAAAAACAGTTGTTTCCTGGAAAATCCATTTTAACTTTTCATTTTCTTGCAGATATACATTCAGTTCACCTCGCAGGATGACCTACTTACAGTGGTTATGTGAACATGCTGATTTATTTACAGTGGTATCTGGTTCACTTGTGCAATCCAAGAAATCCAACACTGTTGTCTGCTTATCCAGTTATATGTGACCATCAGTGAGTCATCTGACATCAAACACAGATGAAAAGCTAAAGTAAATGAAGGAGAAAATATGAAGAACGGCCACTCTGAAAGACTGCGCAAACACTGAGAAGAGTCTGGCCAGTGCAGTCATACAGAAAATAATGTTTTGTCCACAGTTAAATCAAGGGACTTAAGGCATTATTTTGTTTCTATAACAACAGGGTTAATGTTCATGTCTGTCTCAATGGTATTGTTTTAAAGCTTTATTTCATGAGCAACAGGTTACCATACCTAATAACAATGTGAAACTAAAATTATAGATTAAAACTTAAGTTGTGAGGAAAGCTTTAAATTTTAATGGTTTGGACAAACCACATCATTTTCTGTAAGCCTTAGATCTGAAGGATTTATTTTCATAATCACATTTATCATCTTTTGCAGGTCTCCAAATTATGTATTTCAGTCGGGCTCTGCAGCAGTAAAACCCCGAAATTAGCCGATATGGGGCCATTCTGCAACAAAATCAATTACATTTACAGCTTCTGTGCTATGTTGTGACCTTGTCGTTTCATATTTGAATAAAGATAATGTGTTTGGTTTTACAGAAAACTATTGCAAGACGATCTTGTTTGTTTTGAAAGAAACTTGATCATTGAATCAACAGTGTCTTGCCCTCAGCTAAACTAACTTTGAATTCTTAATGAGGCTGAAAAGCTCACAGAGTTAAACCTCCTGAAAAAAGTATTAATCTATTTGACAGCCAGCAGACCTTGGCACCCTTCTTTTATCATCACAGTAACTGATTCGGCCTGCAGCTTTGCAGGTAACAAGGCCACTCTGTGTCAGTCTCTGATCGAGAGGTCACTGTTTATAGAGCCGGGCCTGCCAGGCAGCTCGACTGACAGACACACAGCACGCTGTTGTGGTCTCAATAATTCAGATGGATTTGCCCTAGAGTACATCTACACTCCCAAAACACACACACACACACACACACACACACACACACACACACACCCCCCCAACCACACACATCCCCAGACCAGCCTCTCTCAAGGTTCC
>JAPZEB010000022.1:10503305-10515120 GCA_029783705.1 Chaetodon striatus | reverse complement strand
GGGGTCCTCCAGGAGGAGCTGGAAAGTGTTGCTGGGGAGAGGGATGTCTGGGGTGCTTTGCTTGGCCTGCTGCCCCCGTGACCCCGCCACAGATAAAGGGTTGAAAATGGATGTTGGCTGTGTTTGACCAATCAACGTACACAAACTGCTCATGGTTCCTCTTCTGTTGGAAGAAAAGTTCCTCAAAATCGCGTTCTAAGAATGATGACTGTTCCTAGTTCCCCTGGTCAAAAAACACCAACTGTTTCACAACCAGGACAAGAACTCACGATACTTCTCCCGACTCTGTTTCATCCATCAGCGTGACGCTCTATTCCAGCACCTTCACACAAGCTTTCTGATGGAGTCTGAACTCTAAAACACCCTGACAGATGAAGCTCACCCTCCCTTTTTAAACTGGTGTGTGGCAGTCCACAGGCACTGCCCTCGACCTCAGAGAGCAGGAACCTCCACCGAGTCCTCCAGCTCTGCCTCCTCAGGACTTCCTCAACTCCTCAAACTGCCCAACTTTACTTCCAGTCAAGGTCAGCAGTTCAGCCTTTCCTTACTGAGTCATCTGACAATTTGCCAGCACCACTTTGAGGTCGATGATATTATCTGCACAAATCTGACTGCTGCATGGTTTCTCCACTCGAAGCCTTCGAGCCATAAACACACAGAACAGGCGATTTTAATCAGACTGATTTTAAAACTCACCGAGAAACTTCTGTTTCTTTTTTTGCTCTGCTTCATTCTTGAAGAAGATCCATTAGATTAAACCAGAATTTTTCTCCTAGCTTGAAACCCATTCTGTACATGCTCACCTCTGTTTATATCTCTCTATAAACTCTGTATCTGCTGCCTCTAAATTTCACCACAGTTTTTATGGCCAGTAACCCCGGGTTCACAAACAATGTTAAAGTTGCCTCGAGCTCAGACGACAGAGTGTAAATGCAAACATCAAACGGAGCTTGGAGGTCGCGGTGAAGGACCGATCACTGACATGGCAGAAGGATCCCTGAGGCGATGCACTCCATGACACGACGCAGGGCCTCACCTGGACCCAGCGGCCGGTTACAGGTGGCGATGGCTTTTTCACAGATCAGCTCCAGAGGCTGCAGAGGGCGGACAGACAGAGGACGCTCAATACAGCATAAAGTAAATCAATTCCAGTCATGATTCTGGTCCTGGGACACAAAGCTGACTGCTCATCCTGCACACACACACACACACACACACCACGCAGAGAACGCTGTTTAACCGCCTGGGACATAAACTTATAAAACTCCTGTTTCCCATTCTGTCTGAGTACACGGAGTGAACGCTGGAGTGTTTGTATACTTCACAGTTTGTTGAACTTCATCTTCTGCTGAATGTGAGGACTTGACGCCCCATTCTGATTCTGTGTCCGTCACCTACCCATCCTTTGAGAGGCTGCCACCCAGCCAGTCTGTTGCACATGTCTCTGAAAATCCTCAAGATGATGACGCAAGACTTGAGATCTGTGACTCTGGCCTGAGGGGACACACAGAAAGACAGACAGAGAGACAGACAGAACTTAGTGACAGCACAAAGAGCATTTCAACAAGACGGCAGTCAGCAGAGCAGCACACAGCCACGACACGTTTCAGGCTCAGAGAGATCTGCAGCGCTTCAAGAGGTATTTTCATGACCCCTGAAATCTGAATATGCTGCTGAGACTGAATTTGATATTTAACTTGATAATGTTCTTTTTTTGACAGAAGTGTGTACGTGCTGATAGAGTTTCTTTAGAAGTTCAGCCTCTGAGGGGAATAAACTATAAGTGTTTAAAAACCACTGAATAACATTGAAATTGAAAAACTACTGAATTCACAGCATTCAAATATTTTACTTTGAAAATCATGTACTTGCTCTGAATTTCACTTCCTTTCCGCACTGTAAAGTTGATGTTTTTACTGTTACTTGTTGACTCTTGAGTCTTTGTTTTTTATAATGTTGTCGTGTATACAGAACGTTTCTTCAATGTTTGTTGTTTCTCTTTTATGCTGCACCACAATAAGCCTCCAGGAGCAATAAAATTAACTGAAATTAATTACATAGAGTTAAAATGAATATAAGTTGAACTGATTGAGTTGAATTGAACTGAGTTAAGTTAGAATAGAACTGAATTGAATTAAGTTGAATTGAATTGAATTCACGATGGTGTAGGGGTTAGCACTGTCGCCTCACAGCAAGAGGGTTCCTCGTTCAATCCCAGGAGGGAGCCCTTCTGTGCGGCGTTGGCATGTTCTCCCCCTGTCAGCATGGGTTTTCTCCGGGTACCCCGGCTTGTCCAGGATGTACCCTGCCTCTTGCCCAATGTCAGCTGGGATAGGCTTCAGCCCCCCCGCGACCCTCAAGAGGATAAGGGGTTAGAAAATGGATGGATGAACTGAAATAGGATGAGCTGAATGAAGGTAAACTGAACTGAGTTGAATGGAACTGAATTGAACTGGTTTAACTGGTTAGAGTTTACTTGAATCAAGTTGAATTGGACTAAAGTGAAATAAATTGAATAGAATAAAATTGGACTGAGTTGAACTGAACCGAACTAAATTAAGTTTAACTGAATTGAATCAAACTGACTTGAATGATCATTATCTCAAATTCCAAAAATTGAGAAAAATTGAAATTCAAATGGCCTACCAAAGACGGGAGAGGCTGTCAGACCTGAATGAAACCGCACAAACCTCTGGCCGATCAAAACACAGTGTGTCAGACATGTGATCCACGAAAGTGGCTAGAAAATTGAAACCCAAAGACGACTGCCAGGGAGAACAACAGGACTCTGATTAGTCATCCAGTCAGTGCAGTTTGAGTACAATCTGACTGTACTGCATCTGATGTTCAATTTCAAACTTTCAAACTTGAGTTTTGGGATCTGAATTTGACCAAATGAATTTGAGCAACCTGAAACAAATCTTTTGAAATCCTGAAGGTTTAATTTTTGGATTTGAGTTTGTAAACACTGAAAAGAGAGAACTTTTTTTTTTTTTTTTTTTTTTTAAACATCTTTTGAAACTGCAAATCAAGAAAATTTGTATTTTAATCTTAAGGAGGTAAATACTAAAATACTGGTACCAGGACCAGAATTTAAATATTTCGCTAAAGACAGACCTCATTCACTAATATGTGCATAGCAACGTTCTTACTCCACACATAAAATAAGTGCACTGCAAACTAACCAGTGGTTTCATGACACGTACTGTTGGTTTAAACATGTTAACTAGAATCCTTACATGAATATTCATACAAGATAAAAATATATTTTGGAGGGAGTCCTTTTTAATTTAACTTCTCTCAGTCGTTGTCTGTGCATTTAAACATTCTTGAAACTTTCCTGTTAAACTGAATCAAGCTGAGCTGTTGTTTATGTTTTATTTTTTCATATATTCTGTGTTTTTATATAGGAATTCCATTTCTGATGCACAGTGCGGTATGAGATGTATATAGAAATGCCTCCTTGTTAAGTCCTCTGCCTCCTGCACTCAGCTGTGAAATACTCTAAGTAGATTTCTGTGTCCGGGACATTTATTGTAGCTCTATTCTCCGTCCATGCTTTGCCTCAAAAACAGACATTTCTAAAGCCATGACAGTACTCTCATATGGTCGACCTCATGTGACAAATGTTTCACTGGAAATCTTTGCGACTTAGTGACGTGAATGTGAGTGACAAACCCTGTTGAAATCTCTGGTAATCAAGATGCAATGATTTCACCAAGTTTTGTCCTTTACATGTCTCATAACCCTCGTCTCAAGGTTTCACCACAACTAAAAGGAAAAGCGTAAGGAGAGGAGTAACTGAAGATTATGACATTAGCATCAAAAACAAATTACGCTGGTGATTATTGACACTTCAATTTGCACAGAATGACTATTCCCAACCATGAAGTGGGTTATTTCATTCAGGTGCTTTCATTTAAACCTCACAGACATGTTGGATGAGATGAACGTCACTAATCGTATCTGTAGTTATTACATCGCTGAAGGTCCTCGGGTCGTATTAGTCCCGTCTGAGTGTGATGAAACTGAATCCTGCTCACACTGCTTCACCTTCACTCCGCAGTGAAGCCCTTCACTCTGATATTATTTGGCATCCAGCTCTCCTTCCCTGAGGGAAGCTGCTCGCTGCTTCACCTGACCTTGACTCTCCTCTGCCTCCTCAGCGTTGGAAGAACTCTCAGTTCAGTCAGGACGAGTTGCAGCTCGTCTCAAACCTGATTTGGTCTGAATCTCGTCATGACCTTCAGAGTTTCATCCCGCTCTGCCATGTTCTTCCTCCAATATTTAGACAGTTAACATGTCTACACTGTGTCTTCTTTCCCTAATACTTCTCTACTATTCATCATGAATCGACAAACATTCATTTCGCTCTACCGTGACAGTAAATATGGTTTTGATGTTTGCACACCTGACTGCTGGATACCTGACAAATTCATCCATCCAAATGTAGCACAAATTTTAACCCAATTCCCCCCCAAAAATCTGCAAAACTAACTCCTAATTAATGCCCTTTTCATCCACTACTGTTAGGCAAATATTAGAAGTCAAACACATTAAGATAAACAGTCAGGTGCCGTTAAACCACTGCAGAGGAAGAGTTAAAAGAACACTGATGTGGATGCATTATGGGAAAACACACTGTTTATTGTATGAATGTAAGAAATGTTGTGTCTCCTTATCGATCACATTTTGTCTGATGCAATATTTTAATTTTTTTAGTTATGTTCCATGTTCACTGCATTTGCTTTAATCGTTAAAAACAACTTTTGCATCTCAATCAAGCATAAAAACCTTTTTTGTAATCACTTACAAATGATTTTAACAGTGACTCTTATATTCGGGGCGGCTGTGGCTCAGGAGGTAGAGCTAGTCAACCACTAATCGATGATCAGTGGATCCCCGGTCCTTCAGTCTGCATGTAGAAATATCCTTGGGCAAGATACGGAAGATCACATTGCTTCTGATCACTGTGGCATTGGTGTTTGAATATCTAAAAAAAAAAACTAGCAGGTTGCATCTTGTACAGTACACTAGGCCACCACTGTGTGAATGGGTGAATGTGACTCGAAGTGTGAAAGAACTTTGAGTAGTTGGAAGACTAGAGAGGCACTGTACAAGTGCAAGTGCATCCACCTTTCCATTTACCATGTACTACTGTACTAAAATAGGTCTGGTGAAATACATTTTGGAAAGCTGATGCCTGGGTTATGCTTAGTTTTCAGTCCAGGATGTGTTATGTGTCTGTACCATGCAGAGACTGGTGGGTGTACTTTCAAAATGGAGGTTCACATCCTGAATATCGAGTGATGTTACGTTTGGGATGAATCTATTGTTTGACAATATATTTCAAATGAAGCCACACCCACTTCTGCATGACGAAAGTGGGCTGCCAGACGTTAGGCCCAGTGATTGGCTGCCAGCCTACTGCTGTGGCAGGTGCTGGCTCAGAGTTGCACCTATAGCTAGGCATCCTGTGAAACAGCACAGCTTGAGCTCATCTGTAGCTTTGAACACCACTGTTAACAAAAATGCTGAGGAAATCTACGACCTCTCATCTCTCTCCTTGGAGGCAGGACGTTAGTATCCATGTGTCTCATTTCCATGTGTATGTGTTTATCTCTTTTTACTAACAGTTGCTGGTTGAATTTGAGTTGCCACAGCTGTTGAGGTGAAACTCTGCCGATTATCAGCCAGCTCTGTCATCTCAGTGTGAAGCTCCTGCAGATGAGCGGGGGAGCTGGCGGCACCATGGTGGCATGGTAGGAAGCCAAACACTGTTCTTCTGCACACACTGCCAACACAGCGATGACAGAGGTGGCTGATAATCGGCAAAGTTTCTCCTTAACTACCCATGATGCTATTTTCGATAATAACGATAGAGGCATTTGGTGTATTCAAACAATTTGGTTACATTTGGGAATAGCAGGACTGACGCTGTGGAGGAATTCCCTCTGCAGTGATCAAGGGTGGCTCAATGCTGTGATATGTGGCACTACTGCCATTTTTTATTGTCGTTACACATTGCTTCATTTATCCTGATTTTAGTGCTTTGTAAATAAGCTAACACTAGGCATATTGTTGCTCTTTAAATGACAAATGTGACACAGTTTTAAAACTGATTACACAGCCTATGTGCTGTTAGATGCAAAACATGGAAGAGCAATGAGGCGCAATAAGAGACAGAGGTAAAAATGTCACCACGCAGTGGAGGATTTGATCTGGTTAAAGGGAAGGCTGAAGCATGCAGGGAGAGAAGATGGACCCGCTGGTCTGTGTGCGTTCAGCATTCATTTCTTAACTATTATTGTTGTTGTTAAGTTATGTGATGACTGATCTTTGTGGCAGGCTATTTGTCTCGCCCCTCCGTCACCGTGATTGGACGGCTGGGTAATAAGTGAGTAATGATCGGCGGTTGAATTTTACCAAAAGTCGAATCATTTTCAACTCTCGGCATCCAAAAACAACCCCAAAAAAACATGCAGCGCTCAGCGACGGATCGACGCTCAGCACCTTGTCATGCTGAGGTGTTGCGGCACGATGTGAATACGTGACGCTCACATGACACAGAAGAAAAACATGAACATAGCGATAATGGCGGTTGCTTGCCATCCCCTGCAGTTGGCTTATTAATACTGTGGTTTGTTATACTCCAGTTATCATGACAGCCCTCAGGGGAAGATCATAGTTTTGGTTAAATATTAGGAAACATTAACGTCCTGTCTCCTCATCATAACATCACAATCTTTCCCAAACCTTAACAAAGTGCTCTGAGTGCCTCAACTTAAGCATGAAGTGGTTATTCATGCTTTAGCTGGAGCTGGTTGATATTGTAGGAAGAAAAGAAGAGAAACGTTGTGCAGACATATTAGGGATGAACATTTACAGATATGTTTATTTTAGTCAGAAAAACTTGCGTCACAGGGCTGACCATTTATAGGCATTAATGGTTATACAGATTTGGTGGGAAAGGATCTGCCCTGAGTATCTGAGCAGCAACGAGGAGTCTGCTGCAGCAACTGTGACGCCTGTATGAAGCAGCTCCAGCTCTTCAGCCTGAGCTCTACACTTCACTGTCTTTATTATGTGACTGTTTCCTTCAAAACATATTTGCTGTTGCTCTTCAAAGTATATACAAATGTAATGTTTGGAGACAGGGTTGAATATTCCGGCTGGCAGAGTGTAAAGACGGTGAGAGTGATTGTGTCATCAGCCCAGCTGTGCTCACCTGGAACCACTTGGCATGTCGGAGCGAAGCCAGCGCAGCTTGGCACCTCTTCCTGTCCAGGACATCCTCCTCCTCCTTCTCCTCCTGCCTCCCCTTGCTGTCGTCCTGATGGCCCTCCTCTGGAGAGACGGACAGGATGAGAGGGGACAGACTGAGCGTGACCAGGCTGACCTCCCGCGCTCGCACACAGACACACAGGCAGCAGGGTTGGACAGCTAATTATTAGGCAAACCCACTGATCTGACCGAATGAGCTAGGAGGGGGGAAATTTGAGATTTTCCGTGATTTTCTGGGAGAGGGGAGTTTCTCATGCACAAGGCAGGATCTTTCATAACATTGACAGGAGGAACCGGAGTAGACGTGAGCGCATGCGTCTTGCCGCCCGGCCGGAGTCTCACTCTAGATGCAGATCAGTGGCTGGAGGCGATGGAACACGCCAGATTAGTGTGTTATCAATTACGGCGCAGGACGAAAATGAGAGCATGGCAATGACTCGGGAGCAAAAAGCCAGATTAAAGATTAAAATAACACTTTGGAACAAAGAGACATTTGGCGGATTGAGAAATACTGGCTCAGGAATGCCTGAGATTGGGGAAAGGCAGGGAACCGTGCACACACATTAGCTATTCTACTTGAAGACAGAGAAAAACAGTCATCCTGCTTTAAATAGGCAGCTTGCTCTGCAGTTTTCTGGGGCGCCATGCTAGTATTTTCACTCTTGCGGGGTCGGTCAGATGTTTATGTTTGACTGAAACAGTCTCTCCACACCGGGGTCCTGTGGGGAGCACTCCTGCCATGACTGGAGGCCGAGCCATGGGAGAACGACAGCAGAAGAAGAGTGACAGCAGATGACAACGACAACATAAACATCTGAGAGTGAGAACGCCACCCTGGAAAGAAAGTGAAGGCTGTTTGTTCTCGGTAGCAGCTAAGGGGTGCCCACTGTGGGACAGTCAAGCAGACGGACAACAAGGGGGAACAGACTGCAGACCACACTGCAGAGCTCAGCGGTGACGGCTCACGGGATATCAGTGAAACATTATCTTTATTCTTCTGCTAGCCAAGTTGCAAATATTAGATGCTGATAAATGTCCCATCAGCCTGGAATCAGTGCCATTATGGTTCAAAGATGTCTCCCAATGAGCAACAGCCAGCAGAGATTAAATCAGGGCTATTTTCTCCGAGGCTGACAGTAATGCTGACACAGAGCAGTAAAAAAAGCTCCAGCTCGTAGAGAGGAGGTTACAGTGGAGTCTCTAATTCCAGATATACGCAGTATTCAAATTCCAATTTATCCGCCTGTGTGTGAGACATCAGCAGTAATGTGAGCGCAGGAGCGATGTGTGTGGTGCAGCAGTCTGTTGCTGTAGAGACCGTAGTGAAAGCTGAACAGGATGGAAGAGGTGGAAGACAAACGAAGGAGCCGATGAGAGACACAGGCTTGGTCCCGTGTCACTCCTCCTCCAAGACCAAAGACTGAGGACCTTCATGTTCTGCCCCTGGGACCTCTGGGTAATATAATGTACCACTCTGACTGCCGTGATTTGTCAAAGGTTGCTGGAAGAGTAAACTTTTTTAATCCGGCACTTTCCGGCGCAGCCTCTGAGTTTTGCTTGCTTTGTGAACCTGGAGACCTCAAAACAAATGAAATCGGGAATTGAAGTGAAACCTGACAAAAAGCCTTTAAATGACTTTTCTCGCTTAAAAAATACTTTGTGGCAAAAACCTTGAGTCAAAGTAGATAAATGGTTTTTAGGGTCGTGTTCAGCGGCAGTAATGCTGCAGGGTCAGCAGACTGAAGCTATGTAAGAAAATGTGAGGTGAAAGTGGAGTCATACCTTAAATTCTAGACTGGACTTTCAATAGGATAAACATTTAAACTGTCAGTTTCAATACCATTAACAGCATTCTGCAACTGAAAGCTATGGAGTCACGAGTGTGCCACAAAAATACATAAAGACCCTTTCAGCAGTAGATAATGGTCATGAATTAAATTGTTAAATCAATTTAAAATCTCAGTAGAAACAGATTATAAAGATGTTACATTTACCACTTAAATGTACGTCATTATTTTTACATATAACATACATATATATGTTACATTAAAATAAATAATAATAATAAATAATTAAACAAACATAATTGTAAAATTTTATAATAATCTTTTAATAGCTTTTCCCTAGATTTTTTCACAGTTTTTTTTTTTTAAAAGATATATATAATTTTCTAAATCTACTATTTTTTTTGCAGTTTGTGGGTACCTTTCTTACCAAGTTGCTAATTGCATTTATCCTATGTTTTTGAAAAAATCAAGCTAATTTGCTCAGGGTTCAAAGGTTAAAATACTTGCAAAAGGCATCTGAAAGCAGCACAAGAACAGAGATATTGCTCCCGATACAATACGTTACAATACAAATTCATAACTGAATTTTCAAATAATATTCTAAACTTGCTTTAAAAGGATTTCAGATGTTACCTTTAAAATCCCATTTATTCAACTTCATATTATTTTTTATCATTATTAATACTGGACTTCCAAAGGAATGTTCGCCGCACATGTCACTTTGTGTTTTGTGTTTTAACATAAATGACTGCTGGCAACTAATTATTGACAATTAAATTAATCCGTTAATTGTTTCAACCCTAACTGATTCACTTGCTTAAATTTACTGTCTGTCGCATCACATTCCATCTCACTAATTGATTTGTCTCCTACTTTGACATTTGGTTTCCATTTCCTGATTAGCTTTCACTTAGAGATGATTGTCTTTAATTTAAACAGGTGGACGCAGAGCGCCACCTACAAATTAAATTACATCCAATTCACAGCAGCAGCAGGGCTCAGTCATTAAACGCTCATTTACAGCAGTGGCATGCTCGAGACTCCATAAAAATGATTCATAAAATAAGGAATAACATGTTATTTAATTGTACTCGATGAACAATGCTGGAGCTCTTTGGTGATAGACAACTAATTTTTAGTCATTTACGTGTTCAATCACTTCATTGATTCCTGTTATTGATAGTTGTTTGTCCACTCGTGAGCAGATGAGCAGTGGAAGCTGTTTCCCAGAGGCACGCCATGAAGGAACCATCACTCACAGGTCCAGACCACATACAGATAAGGACAACCCCCACTAAATTCTCCCTGACATCATCAGCTTAGGGGAATTTTGATTAGTGACATCAGATTAATTCAATTAACACCATTTTTACAACATGAAATTATGGGATGTCATTCTGAGCCAATGCAAATTGACCACCAGAGAGGGGTCAGCCCCTGCAGTTAAAAGCACAGATGTGGACATGGGCTGCTGGGTAATGTAGTCACTTTGTCCTTTTAGTCTATGTGCTCGGTAACAGACATGGACCAGAATTTCATGGTGACCCAGAGAGAAGTCCAGTCAACAGAGGAAGGGGGGGAGGACGGGGGAGGTAAGAGGAGCATGTCTGAGGCAGAGAGTGAGTGGGTTGGTTTGATTTGGTTGTCGGGGAAGCCCCTTGTACCCGGGGTTTCCTGCTGCCGGGTGGGGGGAGGGGCGCCTCGTCAGCAGCGGGGGCCGCGGAGGAGTGTCAATCCACACAGCGCGCCGACCTGCGGAGCTACGGCAACAAAACCAACAGTCAGTGAGCAGAGGCCAGCGACAGGAGGTACACTCTACAAACCAGGGGTCATCTCAGAGCCAAAGGGAATCAGTCAGACTGGTACAGGTTACTCACCTGAACAAACTCTCCTCCACAGGTTCCCTGAAGAACCCTTACATATGATGCACATATCCTGATGAAGGTATGAGGACTGAAATACTGTTAAATGCTTCTCTCCTGGGATTAATTAAACCCCTAAAACTCATCTGTATTTATCAAAAGTTCATATTTAGAAGCTTCTTCCATAAAAAAAAAATGTCTCAGATGTAACTCTAAACCTTTGCTATGTAAACTGGTCCCCACCTGTATCTCCCTCCACCCTTCGGTCTCTCCACTGCCACTGAGCTTTTGTCTTGTTTACATAATATTTAACAACTAATAATGTGTTTCTAATGTTAGAAACTGTCAACTGACAGTGAAACTTAGCTTGCAAATTATGATACGCAGGTACACCCCGCGAGTTGACAGGATTGGTTTTTAGGTTTGTGACATATGAAACCCTGGCCGTCTGAATCCATGTTTTTGGGACTGTTGTTTGTACGCAGCCATAGCACTGCTTTTCCCCTCATGATATGTCTTGTAGCATATAGAAAAACAACATATGAAATTTTTACATGGTTTTCATTGGAGGGGGACTGTAAAGGTATACTTTTTAGGAATTGTCGCCTACTGTTTGCTAACAGTACAGTCAGCCAAAGTGAAAGCCAACTTTAGATTCACTGTGGTTCTTTGATTTTGCATTTTTTTCTGCGCTGTTTCTGCGCGATTACAAATTACAGTAGATATAATCTACAGCAGTAGATTAGTAGATTACGTACCCTACGCCGTCGCCTTACATGCACCTCCCCAGAAATGCAACTACGCGATGCAGACCTCCTGTCTGTTTCTGTAAGCTGAAACCATTTCCCTCAGTGGAAACAAAGCTTTTATTTTCTTTAATTT
>JAPZEB010000022.1:10400791-10411694 GCA_029783705.1 Chaetodon striatus | reverse complement strand
CACACACTGATGGAAGCATCATCGGGAGCAATTTGGGGTTCAGTATCTTGCTCAAGGATACTTTGACATGCGGACTGAAGGAGCTGGTGATCAAACCGCTGATCTTCCGATTGGTGGATGACCTGCTCTACCACAGCCGCCCGATTGGACTTCGCTTTGACCCGTCTAGGCATGGACACAGGATCGCTTGCGTACCGGCATGGCCCACAGATGCTTGATAGCTTTGGGATCTGGGACGTTTGGAGGCCAGGTTGATGCCTTGAGCTCTTTGTCACATTCCTGAGCAGTTTTTACAATAAGGTTGGGTGCATTGTGCTGCTGGGGGGGCACTGCCATTGGGACTGCTGCCATGAGAGAGTGAACCTGGTCTGTTTGGGTGGGTGGTGCAGGTCAAGTGGCTACCACATGACTATCACGACCAAAGTTTTACTAGCAGAACATTGCACTGTGACATGATGATTAGTGAGTATGTTTACATAGTCAGGTTTTGCCCTTATTCTAAAAAAAAAAAAAAGAATGAATGTTCTTCTAACATTCCTGTTCACATGCAGCCCTGCATACTCCAGTTAATGTGCCCTAACATGCCATTTATCACATCACAAAATAGAACAGTGGAACATCTGGAGCTGCTTGTCTCACTTTGCTTCTTTGCATCAAAATAGGATTTTTTCAAAGTTGTCTTACAATTTTTAGACTTGTTGAACATATTAACACAGCCTCTATCTTTGACTTTTTTCAACCACCTTCTTAAAGAGGTTGGCATTGCGATATTTGTGTATATCCAAAAACCTATTGATATCCAAGTCCTTCATAATAGTTAAAAGTAGGTGTGTTTCTCCCTCCAACCAGAAATTTCGGCTCCTCTTTTGGACATTAATATTTCTAAATCGGCTTTGCAAACTGTTGGCAAGTTGGTTTGTGTATAGCTTCTCCATGACAAGGCAGGGAGCCAACCTTAAACAGGCAAGAGGCTATATGACATAAACTGCAGAAAAAACCCCAATCGAGACACATACTCCAAATGTGCTGTATACCTGAATAAGACCAGCACAAGCCACTGCTTATCAGAAAATGCTAAACTTGGTGAGAACCCATATTTGAGAAATACAACATGACAGTATCAAATTTGGAATATTGTGATATTCAGAATAATAGTTAAATATCAGCATGCATGTAAATGTCATGAGTGGTATATACTTCACTTGGTGGTTTAAATGTTATGGCTGATTGGTGTAACATGTGAATAAAAACAGGTGGATGCAAACATGCTTACGGTCACACTGTCATGCTTTACTGGAACTCTTAAATAGAACATCATCATAAATGTTATTAGTAACACCTGTGCTCTTCCTACTATGACAAGTCACATTGTCCTCTGTGAAAAAGGCCTATTGTGTTGAAGGAATAAAAAATGTTTATACAAGAATGTCCTTTTTATTTGTTTAAGAACACAAAGAACAAGATAAAGAGTAAGTGGCTCAGCACTGTCTAAGCACCATAGCTGGCCACAGATGGCACTGTCCAAAGCTTATGCAGCGAATGCTGCTATTTGGCTGCTTTTTACAAAAGCACATTTAATGACACATACATTCAAACAGTTAATGGAAAGCCATGAGTGGAAAGAACAGAAGCAGATTTAGAACAAACTCATTTTAAGTCAGAGGTCAACCTACTATACTTCTGAGGTTCCAACTGCTTCTGACAGTTATTGAAGACTTTGAGATGAAGGTGAAGAAGACCAAAGCAGGTTAGACTGAGTTTTATGACACCATCAATATACACAGACAGGGTAAAATAAAAGAAACAGGAGTTCCTTTTAAGTTTGGTTATCTAAGCCATCACACAGCCACTGCTTGTTGTCACAGCCAGCATCAGGGGAACCCCACTGAGTCTCAGACAGATGGAAAACCCTGTCAAAATGAGTCAAACATTCACCTCATATGCAAACACTGAACGCTATGCTGCTCCCATCAAATTTTTGTTGATACTGCAATCAGTATTTCAGCTCCACAATCCAAGTCCTTTGTTTTGTTTTTTTGGTTTGTTTGTTTGCTTTATACTGTTTTTAGTGGTGTGGCTCTACAAATGGCAGGTTGGTCTGTACACCATTCTGATGTGGACAGAAATGTCTCCAACACTGTTACATCTACCGTCTTAAAATTTGGTAAAGATATTCATGGCACCCAGAGGATTAATCTGTCTGACATGTGACTGGTGGTCCCTCGACCATTCATCTCACTCTGTCATCAGATCAAAAATCTTATTTGTCCAATATTTTGGTAATGAACAAATACCTGCAAACTACATTCCCATCAGCTGTATTTGGAATTAGTCCTATGAGCAGATGTTAATTTTTTAAAATTCAATTTTATATACTCTATTAATCCTGCAGGGGGAAATTCAAATTTACACTCTGTTGTACATATACTGTACACACAGGTCCGAATACACACACATACACAAACGGGACCTATACATGCATTAATTGGAGAGATGTCAGAGTGAGGGGGCTGCCCATGGACAAGCGCCCCGAGCAGCTGGGGGGGGTTGGTGCCTTGCTCAAGGGCAACCTTGACAGTGCCCAGGAGGTGAACTGGCACCTCTCCAGCTACCAGTCCATGCTCCATATTTTTGGTCTGGGCTTGGACTTGGACCAGCAACCCTCCGGTTCCCAAGCCAAGTCCCTATGGACTTAGCATGTTTAGTCACTACACAAAGATGCCAAACATGGTAAACATTATACCAGCTAAATATGCATGCTAGTAATGTCAGTTTTAGCTATAGACTTTCAATCCAGTAACTGACTGATGAGCCCAAATCGAATGTATCTATTTTTAAATCTGAATACCGGTAGGTATATCCCACAGTAGTTAGTCTTTAGATTTGCTCTGCAATGCTGTTGAGCTTTTAAATAAGTTGGTGTGGTGAGCTTCAGCTGTTTTAGGTCTTAGTTGCCACCAAGTGTACTTTTAAAGTGTCCTTGAACAAAGCACTAACTACCTGCCTGCTCATGAATGTGTGTGTGGTAAAGTATATTGTAGAGAGTTCTAAAAAAGTATAGTACAGGTGTTTGGATGGGTGTCTTTATCTGGCAGGACACTGCTGGTGGTTGTTTACGTAAGTGTTTGTGTCAGCACTGAAAGACTGTGTGTGTGTGTGTGTGTGTGTGTGTGTGTCTCAAAACAAAAGCATTCCCAGCCCTGCGTCGGTTTAAACTCTTGATATACAGTATCTTCTTTTTTTTGTGTTTGTATAAAGACGCGTCAGACAAAGCACCACTGAGTGATGACCCCCATTACACAATGACGTTGCCTAGGCGACGAGGCCAAGACTCCAGCATGGGTCTGGGTCTCGGGCCCCTGGTGTCGCCAGTGTGGATGCCAGTGTGGGAATGCCAGAGCTGTTCGTCCTCCCTCCTCATCCCCCTCTGTGCTCACACACATTCACACATAAACAGAGCTGAAAAAGGCTGCAGTTTGACCAGATTTACCCACAATGCTCGTTCACTCAGAGGACGAGCGTTTCAAGCAGTATTTTGAGGAAAGAGAGGAGTCTGGTCTGCCATATTTAGACAGCAGGAAAGTGGAGGGAAGCAGCAGAAATGCGGCAGACAGTAAACGTTTGAACCTAAAGCCAGGAGATGCTACATGACTGGTTTAAACTGATGTTGTTGTTTTCTGTTGTGTTTGTTTTGTTGGGTTATTGTGTCTGATTGTGCACCTGTGATGCCCTTTAAGTTCTCCAAAGACAAGTTCTGGTTGGAGCCGCCGACGGAGAAACTGAGGAAGCAGCTGGAGGAGGAGCTGAAGCTGAGCGGCAGCAACCTGAAGAGCCATGCCTGGTACCATGGACGAATCCCCTGGGAGGTCTGCCTCACACACACACACACACGCGTGCACACGCACACGCACACGCACATGCACATGCACACGCACACACAGTGTTTGTCACCAGGAGAACTTAGCTTAACCTTAACCCCAACTACTACATGCCTAACTCTTAACCCAGTGTTTCTCAAATGGGGGTATGGATACCTCTAGGGGTACTTTGGAGTACTGCAGGGGGTATGTGAGATTTAAAAAATATATATATATAATAAAAAAAATAAATTATTATCCATCCATTTCAACCGCTTATCCGAAGCTGGGTTGCAGAGGCAGCAGGATGAGCAAAGTATTCCAGATGCCCCTCTCCCCAGCAACGCTTTCCAGCTCCTCCTGGGGAATCCTGAGGCATTCCCAAGCCAGACAAGATATATTTTCCCTCCATCTTCTGGGTCGGCCCCGGGGCCTCCTACCAGATGGACGTGCCCAGAACACCTCTAACAGGAAGTGCCCAGGAGGATCCTGATCAGATGCCCAAACCCCCTCAACTGACTCCTTTCAACGCGAGGGAGCAGCGGCTCTACTCCGAACTCCCTCCGGATGTCCGAGCTCCTTACCTATCTCTAAGGCTGAGCCCAGACACCTCACAGAGGAAACTAAGTTTTAAATAATAATACAAAGTTTTGTAAGATATTTTGTATCAGTACAAAAATATCAGTCATGCGTAATTCCTGAAATAATTATACTATTAAAAGTTCAACAAAAAATCTGAATGTAAGTTTGCTAAACCATATTTTATATTCAGTATTCATATTTTCAATGCAATTATTAACTGCTGTAAACTGCCACAACAACTGCAACCACCTTCACATTATCTGTGTGTTCCCAACATAGACTGCATAGAAAGATGGACAGCACATCTCAATTTATCCCCACTGTACAAAAATGAAGTCAAAATATCTCAGATATGTCGAGTTCATGCCCATACACCCGTCTAACCAATTGTGAGTAATGCAATTGATAGTGAGCATACTGACTGGCACACAGAGCTGTCTGTCATGATCAATCCACCATTTTTTTTTTTTTTTACATCAAAGTACTAGTTATAACCAAACCTATCAGAAAAACAAACACTTGATCTTTTAGTTTTGCACATGTCCCATCTGGAAACATGGAGTGGGTGGGGTTTATGACCTGTACTGGGACGTTACCTTGAGTTTTACATTAAAATAACACATTTGAGTTGTGTTATCACCTTCAGGAATCAGAGTAATGCAGTGGTTCAACCACAAGATGGAGCTATGTTCAAACATGAGCTGAACTGATTCTTAGTTTGAAGGTAAAATCTTGCTCAGTAAATCTAGATTTGTACGATTTGTGAAAAGAGAAGAAAACAAACAAAATGCAGGGGTTCCTCTAATTAGTAATAGCAACACAGTAAACAGTCGTTATTTAGGCAAATAGATGGATATTGAATATATACAATACCTGGTTGATAGGATTTCCTCTTTGGGAATCTCAGATATCAGAAGGGTGGACTTGATATTATGGTATTAAAATACAACAAAATTAACATTAACATAAACAGTGATAATTCTTCTGTAGGCAGCTGATGTTTAGAGGTTAGAGAGCCATGAGACTGCAGGTTGAAGTCTTTATTTCATCTGCATCTTCTTTTTAGATTGAGCCAACAATCTTTGATGGCTCAGCCCTCAGGGTGGAGAGTTGACACTAGTATTGGGCCTCATTTTAATTTGAAAAAAATGCATTATCTGCTGCTATTTATGTCAGCCTCATCTCAATTTGAACTAATTTAAGAAGGCAAAGCCATAACCATAGCCAAAACCAAAACTTTTTACTCTAACCTCAACATAAACATGTCCTTTACCTCCAAAAAGTCTTTCGACCAATTAGAAATAAATCAAACTTGCTGTAATGATGCCAAATAAAACCATCACACTGATCAACTATCTAGTTTGAACCTTCTATGAGAACTTGTGTATTTACATAATATTTATCAATATTAATTAATGATTAAAATGTCTCCTCAGGTGTCGGAGAGCCTGGTGGTGAACCACGGAGACTTCCTCATCAGAGACTCTCAGTCCAATCAGGGCGACTTTGTCCTCACCAGCCACTGGGAGCAGAAAACACTTCACTTTGTCATCAGGAAGACGGTGGTTCAGTCCGGTGAGACATACACTCGGGTCCAGTACAGCCTGGAGGGCGAGGCCTTCGACTCATTACCGGCTCTTGTTCACTTCTACGCGGGCAGCAGGGCGGCTCTGACCCGGTGGAGCGGAGCTCAGATTCACCAGCCGGTGAACAGGACGCTGCCTCTCAGCTACCTGGAGACAGCCTTTGGCACCACTGTCAGCCTGCCATCCTGCCACAAAGGGCTGAAGAACGGCAGCGGAGAGGAGAGGGTCTGTCCGAGAAGGTAAGGCTTCACTAAAAACATACAAGAACAGTTCATTTTCGGTTTTTACGCCTCAACGCCAGGGATAGCCATAGCTGGAGGCATTATGTTTTTGGGTTGTCTGTCCATCCGTGCCATTCTCATGAATGGCACGGATGGACATATATCAAGAACATTTTGAGGGAATTGCCTTGGCAATCCTCTCAACGATTAACTAATTAGAATTTATTGGCCAAAGGTCAAGGTCACTGTGACATTGGGTCTGTCTCATTCTTGTGACCGCAATATCTAAAAAACAATGCGATGGAATTTCCTGAAAATGTGGCAGGAAAGGTCAAAAATCAAGGTAACTGTGACCTTGCGTCCGTCTCATTCTCGTTAACGCAATAACTCAAGAGCGCCTTGTAGGAATTAACTCAAATTTGGCACAAATGTCCACGACTTAGTAATAAACTGATAAAAAAATTTGGTGATCGAATATCAAAGGTCAAGGTCACCGTGACCTTACAACACATGTTTATGGCCCAAAGTCAAGAATTCAAACACTGATTATGACAAAATTTCACAAAAATGTCTAACAGGATATAATGATGAAGTAATGAAGCATTTTATATTCGAAAGGTCAAAGGTCAGCTTCACTGTGACATCATTATGTTCTGCAAAAACACTTTTCTGGCCTTTACTCAAAGTCACATCTCAGGAACAGAAGGAAAGACATTTGGTCAGACACTGAATTGGCGACTCCTGGGTGCCCACCTTGAATCTGTGCTGACTGTATAGATCTTCTGTGCTGCTGGGGGAAGATGTGTGTGAAGCATCCATGTTTTCACAGACATGGATGTAAACTGTAACTGCAACTTGACAGGTTCATGGAGGCATACAACTGCAAGATGGCAATTCTAGTTGTGATAAAGATTGATTTCCAAGTGCAACACTTATGTAACAAAGCTCTGTTGAGCAGCAACATAACAGACACACACAACTCCCTGTTTTTATAAAACAAATTCAAAATGAGATTCTTTTTCCTGTATGGTGATAACCATCTGCCATCTCTCTGTCTCTCTTTTTCTGTCTCCATGCAGTCCTTCCTTTCTCCACCACAGGGAGGCAGATGTGAACAGTGAGCAGGACGACCGGCCTCCTTTGACTGCTGGAGAATTCTCTGTCTCCACTCTGAACAGCAACAGTAAGTTTAATGTTGAGCTTAACTCTTTCTCCTCGTTGTCCTGATGCTCTGTTCTACATGTGAACGCATAGAATAGTTAAATTATTTATGACCAATATCACAGAAAAATAATCCCCAGGGCTAAGAGGATAAAATAGGGGTCAGCTTCAAATCCGAACATGTCTTTTGAACTAGGTCAGTCCATTACGGAGTGTTTTGTTAGTTTTACTTTTTTGGGAAAGTACAGAAGCTGCGTCATCTGCACCAGGGGGCCATCAGCTTCTCACATCATAGCTGCATAGCAGGAAATGTCTTCTGTTGGGTAATAGTTTGTTTGCTTGTTTAACCTCTGTTAATGAAAACTCATTAGTTCTATCGGCGTAGTTTCTATTTGGTGCATGTCCACAAACTGTGTGATAGTCCTGTCACTGTGAGGTAAACAGAAAAATGCAAAGTGATCTTGCATTATTAACAGTTATTGGGTGGTGGACTATATTTTAAAAGTCAAGCTGGGGGGCATTTAAAATAGGTCCACAGGCCATGAATGGCCCCGAGTTGGACATTGGAAACGACTGATCTGCATGGTTGGTGCACAGGTGGTGTAGTTATAGCAAGATGTTTTAGGTTTTATTGATTTTATATGTGTCATAGAGCCTGACCAATTTAATGACATGGTTAATTTTATGGTTATTTTATTTTATTAAAGATATTTTTGTGTTGGTGTATGTTTGAGACATCAATATGTCAACATATCAAAATATTGGTTGTATCACAATAGGAATTTTCATATCATGTCAAAATTATACAGGTATTATCGTGAATGATGTGATATGGCACACCTCTACGTCTGTCTCCAGGTTTCCTATCTCTCTACACAGCCCTCTGCTCTCAAATAAAGGCAACATGCCAAAAATTATCTTTAAAGAACGACTGTGATGTAAAACAATAAGTGAATGTGAGAAATAAACAGAAACTTCAAACAATGGCAGTGTCCTACCAGTGCTACCTGATGACAATAACCCAAAACTAATTCAACTATTTAAGTAGTGTAAGAAGAAACCAATAAGCTGCTAGGCTTTGGTACTTAATGAAAACACCTGTTTTAAGAAACAGAGCAGTAATTTAATATGTTACCATTTGTTTAGTTGTCCTTTATTTATTTGTCACTATTTGTTATGCCTCCATGCCAACAATAGACTTGAGAGATTTTTTTCACATTTGCCATAAATGTCCACTTAAACTCAAGAATGAACTCATTAGAATTTAGTGATCAAAGGTCAATATCAGTCTGACCTCACAAAACATGACTCAGGAACAGAAGTGGAGACATTTATTTAGATACTGAATTGGTGACACTAATCTTGGGTGTCCACCTTGAAACTGTTCTGATTGTACAGATCTTCTGTGCTGCGGGGGGGAGGATGTTTGTGAGGGATCCATGCTTTCACAGACATGGCTGTCAACTGTCAGAGAAATGTGACTGGTGTGCGGGGGTGTACAACCACAAGGTGGTAATTCTAGTTTTAGTTATCCATTATTTAAGAGAGACAATATCCAATGCTTGTGCCTTCTAGCCAACTCATAAATGTATGCAATAGTAATGCAACAACACCTTATCATAATATCGTAGAGATGGTTCTGGATATGGAAAAAAAACTTATCACTTGCCTTAAGGTCCAACTTTTCACCAAACTGCCTTGTAAAACAAAGACCATCTGCACAGTTGGTGCACAAGGGCAAGGGTCACTGTAAAATGTTTTAAGACGTTTTGATATTATCTTTATCAAAGAGAGCCCGACCAATTCAACCACATGGCTGATCATATCAGATTATTTTAATTGCAGATATATACATGTTTGTTGGGTGCTGAGTAAAAGTATGCTGCAGTACAGAAATGTCAAAAGATAAAACATAGATTTAATGCTCATAATAAAGATTTGCTCACACCACACCCCATTAATTGACTGTTACATATCAAAGTATAGTTTTATAGTTATATACAGTTGCAAGAAAAAGTATGTGAACCCTTTGGGATTACTTGGATTTCTGCATAAACTGGTCATAAAATACGCAGTTTCTTGCAACTGTAGCTGCTTTTTTTTATGTACATTTGTGTTTTGTTAGTTGTTTGGTGCATGTCATACCCCTCTGTCTTTATGTTTTCTGTATGTCCACACTGTCATCTCTCAAATAAAGACAAAATGCAAATAGAAAAATATCTTAAAAACATGTTAAAAGCTGTGAAACAGTCTAATTTACCTGGCAGGGGAGATACCATAATCAAGAAGGTGGTTCAACCAGGGCGAGGCTCAGTCATTGCACTCCGATTGGGCTGACCTCTGCGAATTACTACTTTCTGGTAGTGGGGCACTACGTTCGCGCTCTCCCTTGATTTCATGGGGAGGTAAGTTGCTCAGTCCATAGGGACTTGGCTTGGGAACCGGAGGGTTGCCAGTTCAAGTCCCCACCCCGACCAAAATATGGAGCGTGGACTGATAGCTGGAGAGGTGCCAGTTCACCTCCTGGGCACTGCCAAGGTTGCCCTTGAGCACGGCACTGAAACTCCCCAGCCACTCGGGGCACCTGTCCATGGGCAGCCCCCTCACTCATACCCCTCTTTCCATTTCATGCATGTATAGGTCCCGTTTGTGCATGTGTGTGTATTCGGACCTGTGTGCACAGTTCTGACAACAGAGTGTAAACCTTGAATTTCCCCTTGTGGGATTAATAAAGTACATAAAAAAGAAAAAAAAATTGATATCAAACAGTAAATGAATGTGAGAAGTAAACAGAAACTTCAACACAATGGCAGTATCCTATGAGAACTACCTGATGACAATAACCCAAAACTAATTCAGCTATGTAAGTAGTGAAAGAAGATACCAGTAAGCTCCTAGGCTTGATACCTGCCAGAACAGAAATTGAATATGTCGCCATTCATTTAAGTTGTCCTTTATTTAACAGAGACAGTACCCATTATTCATAGTTTACACAAAACTTTCTAGTGCATATCCCTTTCCAATAAACACACAGTTGTGTGGTCCATTGTTATCTTTTTCAGTGCAAAAAAAACATTTGGATATAAAAGTTCAACATATTTAAAGATGTTTGACATGAAACTGGACACTTAGCAAACTAAGCATGAACATTTGCTTCAGTAACCTCAAAAATGAAAAACAGGAAGAAAAATTACAAATAACAAAAAACGACAGTGCCATCAAAGAATCATAGATATGGATTAAATGTTTGTGTGCTTGTTAGAACTTGAGTCAAATCAGCAAACACTTCACATTCATCATTCCTTTTTGACTTTGCGTCTAGAAAACACTCTCTGCCACAAAAATTTAGCTGCATAAACGAAAACAGCAAAAATTAGCGAAACAACTGCCAGCAGAAATCCCATCACATCAATCGAGTGGTACTGGATCCAGGACATCTTGTAAGACTCTGTCCTTAGATGTGCTGCTCCTTTGTGCCTCATGACAAACTCGATCC
>JAPZEB010000022.1:10346284-10357353 GCA_029783705.1 Chaetodon striatus | reverse complement strand
AACACACACATTCACACACACCGCGGGGGTGATGATAAATGCCCATTGTGCCCGGAGGAGGAGGAGGAGGAGGAGGAGGAGGAGGAGGAGGAGGAGGAGAAGAAGGAGGAGAAGTAATGAATCTGCACTGAGAGGGAGAGAGAGAGCAGCTGCGAATGGAGGAGCAGGAAACCTCTTAAAGACACAACGGTCTGATTTTCTCTCCTCTCTCTCTCTCTGTCGCTTTTTCTTCACTTCCAGTCACAATGAAAACACTGTTAACCCTCCTGCATCAACTCTGTATTGTAACACACACACACACACACACACACACACTGGGTGCTGTATAGATGACGTTTCCCTTTTTGCTGCTGCTGCTGCTGGTGGAGTCGGTTGGAGCTCACAGAGGCTTCCCTCACTGATGATGTGATGGTGGAGAAAACAACAACAACAACAACAATAAACAAAACGTTGCTTTAAGTCCATTTCATGCAAACGAAATGTACTTTAAAAATGAATATTTGCAGAAACAGTTTGCAACAAAATTTGTTTTTATTGGAGGAGAATTAAAATTCATCTTTAATCACAGATTTTTCCTAAATTTTCTTTTAAGCATTGTTTCAGTCTTAAAAGATCATATTTCGTTTTATCATAGGTAATATTTAGTGATGTTGAGCTTAAATTGTAAAATGTAATTTTAAAAATAAATTAGATACTCGACTTTAAAGCTACCATGGAAAAGACGTCCTTTAATTTCTCAAGAAAGAGAGAAAAATGCATTTATTCTGTGTATCTATTCTTCATCTGCTGATGAAGATCATGCAATGTGGTCAAAAGCTCCAGAACAGCTGGACCTTGAGGTGTTTTCTAAATTTGAAACCAAACAAAACAAAACAAAAAAAACTGAAGTGACTTCATATTTATTTATGGAACATGTTTCAATGAGCACAATTTACATTAAAATTAAAATGTATATGGTATCTATATTTAACTACAGTAATTTTGATATATATGCACAAGAAAAAAAAAACCTTCTTAAAACTCCAGCACAGCTGTGTTTTCTATACTGTGAAAAAAAGTAATGAAAATGAAAATATTCACAGTATTTGTGCAACTGAACATTTATATTCTATATACAAGAAAAACAAAACTTTCTCATAAGATCATGGTTTAAAAGTATAAATTAGATACTTGACTTTAAAGCTTCCATGGAAGAGAAGTCCTTTAAGTTCTCAAGAAAAAGAAAAAAAAAGAAACTTCTCCACTTGACGTGTATTTTAAACTAAAAAAAAAACTTAAGTGACTCAATTTTTTTTATTTAAATGAGCATTTTTTTTCCATATACAAGAAAAAACTTTATTATAAATGAATGTCCTTTGAGATCTGATGTCCTTTTAGTAATTCTTACAATAATTTCAATTATTGTTGCACCTTTGAAATATTCATGGTCAAAACTTGTAAATTAAATGAAAGAGAGTAAACACATTCTCACTCCAACTTTGTCAAATATCAGTGGACGTCTACAAATGACGCACTGGGTCTCCTCCTGCGTCTGTTGTTGACGTTCCGAGACAGCGTGTCAATTTACGGCTCGTGCATGCGTCCTGTCTTTTCAAAATACACTTGTGTTGTCACAGGAAATGTCCAGTTACTCTTTATTAGATGCGTACAGCCTTTTCAAAATAAACTTGCAATGTCAGTAAAACACTTGCTAATTACATTTATTTCCATGAGGTTAGCTTTAGCCAGCAAAAAGCATGCAGTGAGGTTTAGAGGAAAACATCATGGTTTGACTCAACATTCAAACAGGAAGCAAACACTGGGCTCCTGGGTGAAAGTCCGGTGTTGTTGGACCCTTCCACCACTGCTCCCGCCTGCCTTATAGCGACTTTCCTCCTCCTCACTTTACAGTATTAGCAGCTGTGTTTCTAACTGACGCTGTCCAGAATATAGTAAACTCATGCTGCCTGTCAGCGTATCATACTGATGTAAAAGGATGGCTTTTTTTTGGCTGACGAAGTGTCAGTATTTGATGACTTCAGAATGAGAATTGGTTCGACAGTAACCAACTGGAATCGAGTCCCATGAAATAAAATAAATTTAACATACGATAATATTTAGTTTAAAAAAATGTTGCTTTCAAGAAAATCTGGATTCAGTTCAGAGCAGGAAAAATAACAGCTCTGAAACTGTTTGAATGTCTCTTTGTTTCTCTTTGAACAAAGTAAGGCTAGCAGTTTCCCTCTGCTTCCAGTGTTTGTGCTAAGCTAGGCTAAACACATCCTGAACCTGCCTCTGCACTGGACACACAGGTGAAAGTGACGTCCAGCTGAGAGAGAGGACAGAGAAGAAGTTTATGTCTTTAAAGGTTTGATTTTAAATTCCTTTAGCACGGTGCACACGGCTGATTCAAAATGTGACATGGATGATAAGACTAAAAGATAATTTAACAAACTTGATTTTGGCTAATGAAATGACAAATGAAAGCAGTGGTGTAGTGGTGCCTGGAGAGGTGACTGTAATATTATTGGTCTGAAGAACACATCAGAGGGGACTGACTGGGTTTACTCAATGTCAGCTACAAAATAAGTGAATACACTCTGTTGACCTGCGCACACCTTTCACTGCAGCACTGAATGAAACAAATCAAATACAAAAACAACCCTGGTGAAGCCGAACACACCATTAGCTGAGTGAGGAGGTGAACGAAGGGTCAAAGCCAATATCCGTTATTGATTTTCCTCATGAAATCAATACTGATCACAGAGCAGTCGATGCAGATGACGCAGAGGAGACACAAAGGTGTTTGTGACAGATGAGACGGGGACATGAAGCACAAGCCGTCTTTACACAGCGGGAGTTTTATGCTGTTAATCCACCTCGCTGTGTTTTCATAGAGGCTATGATCGTGGAGGACAGAGTTGTCTCACCTTTACGTCAGTGGCCAACACATCCTCACTGTGACCTCATCATGTCCACGTTTGGTCGTGGACTTTCCACGTCCACATATGACGTCCAAGGTACCCTCGGCGTGTTGGTTGTTGACGTTCTGTGATGTCGTGTCAACTTCAGCCTGTTACATGCATTGTGTGTTTCATGTCACATTAAGTCACGGACTCTTATTTGATAAGACGTCACCTCAGGGACCTCCATCTGATGTTTGATATGATTCAAACCAAAATTGTAGAATTTCCAACTGCAGCTGAGAAGATAACTGCAGAGAAAGTGAAACCTATGATCAGAATAGTCACTCTTATGACTCTTAGTCACACTGGGCTTACTTTTATTGTGAAATTGATAGTGAAAATAAACAATTTCCGACATTTCTGGGCCCCCTGGAACTCCCTCAAGGACCCCGAGTTACACCATCTGTTCAGTCCTGTGTGGACCTGACACACCTGCATCTTGAAGACCAGAGGCTGGTTGCATTTTCCTTTAAATCCGAATTAAGATTTCCTTTAAATAAAATCAGTTGCACAAACATCCTTAAGTCTTCTCCTTAAGGTTTCCTGAAGTTTTTCTCCTTGTCCTGGTCTCACACTCAAGGAATTGCTTCAAGTCTATTGCACAGAGAACCTTAGCAATCAAAGTAAGGAAAAAACACAAGGTACCTTAGACTGCAGTTTAACCACAACATGGCTTAGTTTAGGAGTTTAGGGTGATAAATGAAGGCAACCTGAGAAGAGTGTTAAATGCACGGGAGAGCCTGATGGACGCCCTCGATCATGAGCAATTAACTTTGTGTTATAAATTTGACTGGAGGAAGTTATTCATGAATTAGGCTGCGTTCACATGGAATAAGACAGACAGACTAAACAGACAGACAGACTGACAGAGTGGTGGCATGGTAACACAAAACACACATGACGATATATTTCGATTGAGGTGGTGATGGCACTTTTTTTAATGGAGAATGTACAAGTTGAAATCTTGAAATGATTCCATGTGTCTGATTGTATCTGAGAAATAATCCAGCATGTGAAGCTTTTCTTTTGTCTCTTGCACTCCTCACGAGTTGCTCTGTACAAAACCATCAGCTTAAAGACAAATGTAAACAGTTAGACAAGGGGTTAAAGGATAAATTACCCAGCAGGCTTTGCCTTCAGGGCGATGGTGGACCCTTCCTTCCCCTCTCATCAGACATGTCAGTGGATTCCCTCTGCCCTGCTCTGCTCTGTACGGTGAGTTAACATTTCCGTTGCTGGGAACATCTTTGCACGTTGGATGCTCATTTGCCTCTTAAAGGGCCCCGCTGCTGCCTTTTCATGGCCCTGTAAGAATAATTTAGTGCGGGAGGCCCGAGATCACTGGAGATTATGGCTATGAAAGGGGAAAAGGACGCGTTATTAATGCTTGCTCATCGGAAAGAGACGAATGAGAAAAGGATCCCCAACGGGCCTGGATTCACTGTAACACACGGCTCTGCCATGGGAAACCACGGCGGCTTCAGTCTGCTGTTAAAAAAAAACACAAAAAAGCCTAATGAAAAAAGACAGTGTAGAGACACTGAGAGACACCACAGGTCCCTACTGGAACATTCCAGTAATACACCAAGAGATAAATACATTAAGGTCACCACAAACTGCCGTTCAGTCCCTGCTGAAATATTACAGGAACATCATGAGCGTTACCTTCAGACTGATGGGAAAAAAATAACATGAGGCACGATAAGGTCAATATTAGGGAAGAAATATTATAATATATATATATATGCTTTTAAATGTGTTACTGTACAAAATATTAAAGGACAACTGCACCAAATCACAAGCTTATTTCCTCTGTATGTCATGTGCAAAACCTGAAAACACTACAGATAAATATAAAGGACTGTTAGCAGTAAAATACACCAGGAGATCATTATTTACTATTAAAGAATCCTATTAAAGGGTCACATAAGCTATTTATTATTGCACCTTCAGGAAGTTGAGAGACTTTGGGGAACAGAGTGGTTTTTAAAAAGGTAAAAATCAAAGCAGTAAAAGCTGAGATTTCCTGACTTTTAGTCCTTTTTTTAAAAAAAATAAAGCTCCAAAAATTCTGGATTCTACATTTCTGATAGTACATCTCCATGGCATCTTCTTTTATTATATCTTTTGTTTTTACTATTCGTAAATATGAACTTTTGTTCAAATGTAGGAAAACATAATGACCTGTGATGACCTGTTCATATTCAAAATTTACTCTTGAATGCCCCATTGACAGTAAACTAGGCTCATATATCAGCCTGAAGTCGTCAAATACTGCAGCTTTGACACTGATTTCAGCGCATGGCGCCAAACGTCACCTTTCAAGGCAGTATGATATGTTGCCGGGTGGTGTTTGTAATGAGCCTGTTGTGGTGGTAAGATATTTGCGGTGTCAGGCTGAAATGCTGCTGGTAGAGCCTGGTCTCACTTCGAAGTCATAGAAATCAGGCACTTGGGCAGTGACTTGCGGTGTCAGAAACCAACAAAGAAAGTCGTCATTAATGTTGGCATGATATGTGAACGGTTGCCGTTATAGTTTAACAGTGCCCGGTGGTGTCAGTGGGAAACATGGTGGAACAAGGGTGAGAGTTAAGGCATTGAAAGTCCGAGTGGGGCGGGCATGAAGGATGGTGGATGGGTCCAACAAACATCAGCTTTCACCCAAGAAAGTGGTGTAACCCTGCTCTTGTTTCCTAAACCTAACCATGTGCTTTTGTTGAAAAAAAAAAAAAAACAGTCAGTTTGTGTTGGACCAACGTAGTGCCTTCATGTTGAAAGAGACTGTGTGCAAACAGTAAATTTCCTGTGAAAACAGAAGTGTATCTTGAAAGAACTCAATGCATGTAACAGCCAGAATTTGACACAGTGTCCCAGAACGTCGAAAACCATCACACCTAGGGTACCTTGGGCGTCGTATGTGGACGTGGAAAGTCCATGACCAAACGTCATTATGTGACAAGGTCAGAGTGAGAATGTGTTGGCTGGTAACAACGTAATTTAGGGAGCTGGGGTGGTGGATGGCTCCAACAAACACTAGACTTTCACTCTGGAGCCCAGTGTTCAGTTCCTGTTTGAATGTTGAGCCAAATCATGATGTTTTTTTGTAAACCTAGAGAGGATGGCAGAAGAGATACCCGCACACCAACTGGGCTGGACAGCCACAGAAAAGAGAGGCTGAGATCAATGCAAAGAAAAAGAAGTTAATTTATTTAGGATGTCCGTGCACAAAAAGAGGTAACATAATAAAAAGTGATTAGAAACAGCAGCAAACATTCAGTCCTTGACTCTCATCAGTGCCACTGACATGAGTGCGTCACAGAACAGACATAGACCCAGACAGATTATTGCCAGGTGATGAATCAATCAGCTGCTGCCACTAATTAGATGAGATCAACTCTGAGGAGCAGAGGCCTGATCACCAAATCACAATGACCTGCCATACTTTTCTAAACCTACCCATGAGCTTTTGTTTATGCCTTATAAATCTTCCTGCAGACGCAGGAAGATACCTAAAGCATAATACGAGGTGTGACTGAAAAGTTTTGAGCCTCAAGGAAACAAAACAAGACACAGATTTTTCAGTGCTTTTATTTTTGACATAATCCCCCACAAGGGCAACACACTCTCTCCAGCGAGGCTAAGGCACCTTTATATTTCAGATGGTGACATGAAGACATTTGATCACAGTGATTCCAAGTTCTCCATTTTCAACAAATCACTGACGACTATTCACTTCAAGAATCTGCAAAAGTAAAACATGAATAGTTCCAGACATGAACATGGTTAATGATAATAACGAAAGGTGGTAGGTTATAAAAATATTTGGCTTGCCTAGCTACCCATTGTCTGGTTTTGGCTCATAACTGTTCAACCACCCTTCTTATGTAGACGTGAAATCCACTGACAAAGCGGTGACATGTGAAATATGCAGCATATGGCCAAGGTATAGGTTTCCTTTAAGCATGGGGCAGTTTAAGGATCGTCTGCAAGAAAGTTTTAAGCATCAAACACGGGATTTTTCTGCATACTTGTGATTTTTACGCACCAATTTGTGCCTTTCCTGCATCAACTTGTTTCAAGTCAAACAAATGACATGATATACCAGCCTTACACCAGCCTTACACCAAACCACTGAGCGCCACAGGAAATCATTCCTGCCTGTGGCCATCAAACTGTACAACTCCTCCCTCTGAGTTTCACCACTGTCACCAACTGAAAATAAATTATTACATATTTATTTCTCTACAATCCGTGTAATAACTGACTACATTGTTCAGTCTTTATCTAAGGTTCCTGTATATGTTGTAAATTATGTTGTTAGGTCCATACATATATATTTTGTAAATTATCTTCTTATATTTTCTTATATTTTTACTTCTTTTTGCACTATATCTTCTTTCTACACTTGTTTGCACTATATCTTCTTTCTTTCTACAGTTGTAAGGAGCACCTGTAACACAGTAATTTCCCCTTGAGGATCAATTAAGTATTTCTGATTCTGATTCTGATATATGTGTGTGTGTACATATTTTACTAGATTAAAAATAGACAAAATATATTTTAAAAAAAGTAAGGCCCTAAAAAAAAAGAGCTGATATTGATAACAACTGATATTTAAGTTTATTTGGTATAGATCATCTGCACACTTAATAATATCTGCACTTTACCTTAGTTGGGGAGCCAATGATGGTGGGCAGCGGGGATTTCTGCAGCCAGTCAGATGTGCGTGGGGAGGAGCCCAGGAGCTTGGTGGGGGAGGAGCCAAGGTTGACTGGCCGGCCGAGCTGAGGGGAATGACTGCAGGAGGAGGAGGAGGAGGGCTGAACGGGGTCTGACAACTGCTTGTGGAGTTTCTGCCTGGTCTGGTAGACCTCAGTCAGGGTGGGGGCACTCTGGAGCCGAGCCCCCAGGAGCTGAGAGGATGGGATGGGGGAACCTTGAAAACGTAGATGGACTTCAGAGTTCAGTTCAAGTTAATGAGCCATGTCACATATAGTATAAGAGTCAAAAGTGACAGGCATGATGTGTAACACAACAGCGTCAGCCTCTAGTGTGACATACAACAGACACATCAGCAGCACTTTATAAACAATAACAACATGTCGATAACTATCATTTACCGTCCTTGTTATATGGCTGATCTCATTCTCCGCCCAGATGGGCAAGACGCTCCCGGATCTCATTGTTTTCCCAATTTACAAACATTTTCAATCACAGTTTTTTTTTTTTTTTAAGTTAGCTGCTAATAGCTAGCAACTACTATTTAATCTCCCCTGGTGGCTCGCATGCATAACGCGTTGTCAAAACATCACCCATGTGCCACCCGTGATCCCGTCCTGCTGGCTGTCCCATTTATACAGACATAAGTTTGGCGCTGTTACTATTGCCATTCAAGGCTCAGAGGCAAGACCACTTCATCTCCTTATTTCACAATTGTACCTTAAATACAGAACAGCAAGGTGCGATCCTTCACCTTGAACAGGCAGCGTAAAAAGGGCTTTTGTGTCTCATTTGTCTTAGCTTAAGGCAGTCTTCAGCTCTAACCCTTGCTCTACATGGGAGAAAAAAACTTTTATGAGCTTTGCTCCATCACAGTTTCTACCCAACCAGCATCAGTACAAAAGACAAGATTCTGTGATGGTCACAAAATCTGCTTGTTTGTATGACAGGGGATAAAGTACTGTTGTCTGTTTGAAAGAGGTATAATTTTAGACAATACACTACCCCTCTTTTAATAAAATGGTCACTATGATCACGAACCTCTTGAGTAAAGAAGATCAGCAGCGTCAGACACTTTTAGAAAAACATTGATACCTGATGACATGCTTTGTCAATGATAAAGTCATGACACTCAAGAGAGAATCAAAACAACTAACTGCAGTTAATGCAAATACTGAATACTGTAAATGCCAAGGCATATAATTTCATACTGTGTGGCATTTTGTACTGTCCTTCTGGTGAGGGGCTGTATAGATTTGTGTCCTGTTCAGTTTAACTTCTTTTGCAAACTATAACCTACAATTTGCTTTTTTTGCATCCAGATGCGACATCCTATGCACGCCAGCTTTGACATTAATTGCCTGTGCTTTAATACCCTGCATTTGCTAAGTTCCAATGAATGCCTTCTTCTTTTGTATTAACTGAATACCATTTGCTGTTTCAAAAACCCACATTCACCTACAGGACCACAAAACGTAAATCTTATCTAAGTGAACAAGTTGGCACAGTTTTATGTGGGTTAACCCAGTGACCAGGCTGTGTAGGGACAGCTGAAGTTTCGCCTGTGAACTGACCTCCCGAGGAGCTGCGGCTACGAGGCTCGTGGTTCTGCAGGTGACAGCAGCAGTGACCCAGCTGCTCAGGGATAGTGCCCACTGCAAACACAGTTATTTTCATTGTGAGCTGCTGGAAAAGTTTAATACACATCTGGAAGGTATAATTAAAAAGATGATGTGTTTTGAAACATTTCTAGACATATTCTTACCAAGAGGTGAAGGGGAGTAGGGACGGGAGCTGCCAGTGGAGAGACGCCTGCCTACTGTCTGAGGGACATCTGCAGAGCTGGGAGACCCTGAGCCCACCTTGGGAAACCCCATAGGACTGGTGTTGGAGCGCCTCACAGTGGCAGACCTACAAAACACGAACACCCATAACATATATGTAGAATTCATTCCGTTTTCAGAGCCATGATGAAAATGCTTTGTCTCAATCAACACTGAACTAATCCGAAGACTTAATGATACAAGTTTACTTATCATATCCTATAGATTTTTAACAATCAAAGTGTCCCGTTATTTTGTAATGTAAAATCTTTTATTGTGCAGCAGCAACTTAACTTGACTCATTCAGCTTAAGGAACATAAAACAGTAAAATAAATCAGATATCTAAAGTAAAAACAAAACGCAGGAGAGAAACAAAGCTTAAAACCACAGAGATTCAGTGAGAAGCTGAACAAGCAACAGTTGAGTGTAATAACACACACATGTTTAAGGGGGAGAAGGGGGGTCATCAGGGGTTGGCTGCGGTCTGCGAGACATCATTGCTACCCGCTTAGGTGGCAGTCAGGCAGGTTTTTGGCCCTACTACAAAGAAGGTCCATCTCAGGCGCAGCTCAAAGGAATAAACTGACTAAGGAAATGAAAATCGGTGTGGCATGGTTTGACTCTGCGCAGCCAAACGTGTAGGTAAGAAGGACAGTACCTGTGCTCTAGGATCTAACTCACACAGTTGCACAGAGGGGTGAAGACAGTGCTCCAGGGATTATGTTTTTCTGTAGGCCAACACGAAGTTAGCCTCACTCTGGTTCCCTCATTAAAAAGCCTATGGGATTTTTCCATTGGATCGTGGATTATTGCAGAAAATAAACTCTGTGGCAAACAGCCAAGATAATCTTCATAAATTAACACCTTTTTATGATTTAATGTAATCACCAGAAGTAAAAAGCTAATGTTACATGGTTTAACATCCCTACCACTTCTAGGCGGTAAAGACATGTTCAACATGATGACATTCCATAGTCTTATCCTTGTTGGCAACCACCTATTTTAGGGCACATAAAAGCTTTAAAATTCACAGAGGGGAATTTACTGACATATTTTCTGTCGAAGAACAAAACATGAAAATCTCTTTATTTCAGGGATCTAACCAAGAATACATTGACTCTGAGACAGGGGAACCAAGAGTGCTAAAATTCTAACTTATTTTCAGGTATTAGGACTCAGTCCTCTAATGAACGAGCTGAACTTGAGAAACATTATGCAAATCCTTATTTCAATAGCTTTAATCACCACTGGAGGAATTTAATAGTAAAACAATTAAATTATCAGACGAACACAAGCCCACACAGAAGCCAACACAATTAAACCTTTAAATAATAAACACATTTACAGCTGCTTAAAGGCTTAAAGTCTACAGTAGCCCTGAGGGGTGTACTACGAAGGGTGCTCAACACAGCCAGGCTTTCTTTGCATGATCTGGATTGACAAAGCCTAAAACCGCGATCAGAGATAATTGGTATCACGACGGTGGTTATCAACTTGATTTGTTAACCCAGGCTCTCTTCTTAAGGCTTTGTGCGCGTTCATATAAAAGGGGGCGTCTGGAGCGTCATTTGACTCAACTTC
>JAPZEB010000022.1:10331842-10343350 GCA_029783705.1 Chaetodon striatus | reverse complement strand
GACTCCTGCAGAAGAAAAGTTATTGAAGCCTCTGGTGAAGCCTCCTAAAGCTGACCAGTGTGGAGGGGCTGGGAAAGTGGCCTGATGGAGGCGAAGGGTGGCTCAACGGGGTCAGAGCAGAGAAAGACGGGGGGCTCTAGGAGGGTGAGGGGTGTTCAGTGTGTGTGTGGTGGAGGGGTGTCATGGAGTGAAGAAGTTTCCTTTGAGCACCCCCCCCTCCTCCTCCTCATGTCCACAAGTGTGTCCCTGCAGCTATTGTGACTCTGAGCTACAGCAGGACAGAAGGCCTCAAACAAACCGGGTCTAAACAATGTTTGGCCCCTTTTGTTTCTCGCCTGCCTTTCTTCTTCAGCCCTCCATCGCAATCTACTGGCCTCCTTTGTATTGATTTCCCTCATTCAGCAGCTCGTCGGCCTCTTTCCGCTGTTTTATATGCTCTTTTCTGGCTTTTTTTGTCCGCCACCTCCCCCGCTGAACCCCTCCCTCCTCCGGCATTCTCTGCAGTGTGAGAACGCACTGCGCCTCTTGACTGGATGCAACTCATTAAAGACACCTAATTGATGAAGAGTGTAATTAGTGTGACAATCGGAAAGGGGAAATCAATATGTTTTTAGCCAAAAGAGCCACATCAGGCAGGACAAGATGGAAGAGAGCAGAATGTGAGAGGAACCGTATGTTGTGGTGACGGCAGCGCGAGGAGGCTCGCTGTCACTTGTACATATAAAAGAGGAGAAATTGAGCCTCGAGAAAAGAGCTTTTTGTTTTCTTCCAGTTCAATTCTCAACTCTCGACTTGTTATAACTGCAGCACTTGGGAGTCTATTGACTTAAAATACCACCACACAAAAACACAAACGAGACCTGATGCTGATGTTTTGGTCATTTTCTTTTATGTTGGTACCAAATAAAACATTTACAGTGCTCACACTCAGCAGGAGCATCTCATACAGTACAGACAGTGTTTACATCTGAAGATCCAGTTTGGACCTCCTGACTGCAGCTGCACTCGCTGCAACAGTGTCATGCCACAACATGAGGTACTGAAATTGCAGCTTGTTAGAGGCACGTTTTCTAAAGTAGAGGATGAACTCAGTAAAGATCACTTTTGGATGGAAATACCAGATTTTTGTGATTAAAAAAATGAAACACAGTTAACAGTGTGTTGTGTCCCTTGGTGATACATGAGGTCACTCATCACTGCTAACTGTTAGCTGCTGATATCAGCTAATCTTAGATGCATCAGTATCAGAGTGTAAGGAAAAAATAAAAAGCGCTTGTATTCATAGATTCGCAAGGTCTAGTGTGTAGGATTTAGAGGGATATATTGGCAGAGATTGAAGTAGTATGTTGTCTTTGGTGTATAATCACCTGAAAATAAGTATCATTGTCTTTTTGTTACCTTAAAATGAGCCGTTTATATCTACATAGGGAGCAGGTCCATGTTTATAGGGATTGCCATATTTCTACAGTAGCCCAGAACAGACAAACCAAACACTTTAAATAGCACCATTCACATTTTTGCATCAGCCACCGTAATTAGCAGCTCCTCTGTTACGAACAGTGCAGGAGAAACACTGATTTGCAGCATGAAACCACATTATTCAGTGTTTTTATCAGTTGAATCAGCTGGTCTGTTTGTTTTGGAAAGAGAGAGACCTCTGAGGAGAATTCAGCTCCCCGCGAAAACCTCCTGAACAATCAACACTGAAGGAAATCTAACCAGGAGAAGTTTCAGCTGGGTGCAATCTGCAGTCCTCACTGATAAACCCCACTAACTCAACACATTCTCACTCCGACCTCATCGCATATTGAAGTTTGGTCGTGGACTTACAACATCAAGATATGACCTGCGAGGCACCCTGGGTGTGTTGGTTGTTGACGTGCTGGGACGCCATGTAAACTTCAGCCTGTTACATACACTGTCTGTTTGACTTTACAATCACACGGGAAGCAAAGACCGAAAGTCAGAGGTTGTTGGACCCCGTCGCCACCCCTCTCGCCCCCCCTAGTTGGACTTTCTGCGCCTCAACTTTCGTTCTTGTCCGGCTGCTGGGCACCATTAAACAATAATGTTAACCAGCCACGCATCATGCCAACGTGAAAGTACAGCTGTTTTTGTCGTTCGACTTCGGAGTGAGACCGGGTTGACTAAATCCTCTGAATCCTACACACTGCTCCTTTAAGTTGCATGTTGAAATGTATAGATACATGCAGACCTTTTTATTGTAACCAAGTGGCGACCTCTGGGGCCGAAGAATGAAGCCAACACAGAAGTGCCAAAAACTGCAGTCTTTTGAACGGCCACTTGAGGCTGGCTCCAAGAGCGAGTCAGTCCTTGCAGACCCCCATGGTAAGATGTCAAACTTTACAGCAGAAATAAACATGTTTACAGCCTGGTACAAAAAACTGTTTTGGTCTCTACAGCTAATTTCTCCCTTTCTCCCTTTTATATTTTATGATGGCTTAGGAGCTCCACAAATCAACGGGTGACGTCAAGGTAGCTACGTCCATTATTTTTACAGTCTACGATTGTAACCCTACTTAAAAAATATTGTTTTATAAATACATGATCCTTTCTGATAAATAATATATTTGCAAAAAAGCTGTATCAGTCATGTTCCACTGCATACCTCCACCAAGGATGCAGCTCTCTTCATTTATAGTTTAAATCAAAATAAATGCATAGAAATGTTTAATCTGCGTCTGTGTGCCTCAAAATACACAGTGACAGACAACCATGGGATTAATGTGACAAATAATGAACAGAATTCAATCAGAAAATCACAAAATGTTTCAAACATGTCATCTTGAAACATTAAATATGCTGCACCACAGTTTACTGAGGTATTTGAGGTGTCTCGACCAACAATCAGACAAACATGAATAAAAACCATCTCCTCAGTGTTAGCACATCATTAGCTGCAGCTCTGCTTTCAGGAGGTCGTGGCATCCATTCATTTTGAATTTTCTGTGGTCCAACCTCTGCTCCTGATGTAAAGTGTCAAGGAAAATCGAGTCAGTCATTTCGAGTCGTTATCGTGCTCTGCAGAAACATGTATCCTTAAACTCACACCTGAGAATAAACACAGCCCCAGTAAAGATCTCTCTGTGCAGGTTTATCTTTTTAATTCAGAGAGTTTTGAGTTTCAGCTCTGAGCAGCAGCGGAGCTCTCAGCTGGAGAGGCCGAGCGCTCCATCTCCTTCCTCTGTTGTGCTGCTTGTCTGCCCCCTGCTGGTGAGGAGGGGGGCTGGGAGTCCTGTTGGGAGAGCTGGCTGAGGAGGAGGTCCACGCTCTGGACCAGAACAGAGTCCAGAACCTTCTTCTCTTCAGAGGAGAACCTGCCCAGAACGTGATGCTCCACAGAGGATTTCCCCGTCGGCCGGCCGATCCCGACCCGAAGTCTGGGCATCACCTGAGGGAGAAACAGGGACAATAACTTTTTTGGGAGGTCTATTTTTCTGTTTAGTGTTTCAACTATTTTAAATGTCACAATGATAAAATCTCAGCAGAAATCACAGCTTATGTTTCTTCAGAAAGTTTTGTCAAATCTTATTTTGCACTTCTGTTCATGCTGTGAACAAAATATATACATATAGTGCATTTATACTTTTTCAAATTGTATTATGCCATGGCTGTTTATATCATTTTACTATGTATTTATACACATCTGAGCATCTTTGGAAAAAAGTTTAGTTCTATCTAATCTCACCAATAACCACTATGGAAATAAGTTCAAAGTAACTGTAGTACACTGAGCTCAAATACACCGGAGCTGCCACCATCAGTTCACCAGCAGATTCTAATTTCTTACATAAAAACACAAATTAAAAACTGAAAGTAAAATAAAACACAAATAAAATCAGACCAGAAGATGCAGTGGTTCTCCACCAACAATTCAAAGTTGTCAAGAGTTGTGCTGTGTCACTTACATCAGTCTGAAGACAGTCCACGCAGGAGCGGACTCCATTATGACCCCTGTGAACAAGAACAATGTGGGGTTGAAATTTATTTTGCATTCGTACTGTGTGAAAACACAGATGGAGTATTATATTTAGTATTAATATTATATTTAGCATTCCATAATTGCCTTATTTTTCTAATCCTCGTGTTTATTCTTGCATCGCTGAATCACTTCACACAAATAAGACGAGGATTTGTGTGAAATTTTTGGTCATAATCTGCATATGAACTCTTGAGTTAAGGTCAAAATCATGTTCTGTGAGGTCACCGTGACCTTTGACCACTAAATTCTAATCAGTTCATCCTTGAGTTTAAGTGGACGTTTGTGCCAAATCTGAGGGAAAGAGATATCTCGTTCACGAGACTGGACAGATGCAATGTCATAGTGACCTTGAGCTTTAAACACCAAAATTGAATCAGTTCATTGTTAAGTATAAAGGCCCTGACACACCGAGCTGACGGTCTGTCGTCGGTCAGGTTTGGCTGTCGGTAAGTGTCTGTCGCCCTCGTGAGCGAGAGTTGGTCAGCAGAGATTAATTTCATTTTTTACAGGTGCACAGTAAACATTGGATTGTTTTGTACATGTTCTAACTGGCTAACTAGTATCAAGATGGTTTTGCAGTTTCTTTGTTTGAATGATGAATTCAGACTACCGCCGTCTAATGGTGTTAAGTTATTTCCCGCCACACAGGTGCATAACATACGCGCTGGTTGGCAGTCGGCTTTCGTCTTTGTGGTGTGTTCATGTGTAACATTTTGGCTGAGACACAGGTGACGTGAGGTGACACAACAGTCGGCTTTTGTTGCCTCTAGTTCTCTGAAGTTTGGTGTGTCTGGGTCTTAAGAGGACATTTGTGCCACATTTCCAAGCCTCCTAGAGATATCGCTTTCACAAGAACAAGAAGGACACAGGGTCACAGTGACCTTTGACCACCAAATTCTTATCGGTTCATGGTTGAGTTCAAGTGGACGTTTGTGGACGGAATTCCCTTGAGGTGTTCTTGAGATATCGCATGTATGAGAATGAGATGGACCAGGTCACGGTGACCTTAACCTTTGACCTACGACCACCAAAATTTTATCAGTTCATCTTTGAGTTCAAGAGGACGTTTGTGCCAAATTTGACATTCTCTCCAGGCCTTTTTGAGATATTGTGTTCACAAGAACGGGACGGAAAACTGCCAAACATCTGGCCACGGCTGTCACCAATGCAGAGCCATAAAAATATATTTGGGTTATTATTTCTCAGAGAGAGCGAGACGCACCAGCTTACACAGGGGTAAATGAAAAAGTTTTTTATTTGCACGCCACATTGAAATCTTGAAAAGAACATTTACTTTACTTGAACAGACACTCAAACTGCTGTATGAGAGCCAACCTGACATCTGAAGAACATGCTGAATGACACCGACCTGGCACTTCCTCCTTGTTTGAGGGCGAGTTTCCCCAGAGGTTTGTCCAGGTCATCGTGGACCAGCAGGATGTCTTCAGGCTTGATGCCATATTTACCAGCTGGAGGAGGACAAACACTTTGGATCAAACATTCAATGGTGAATCAGTTTCATTCCCTAACTAGAGTAAATATCTAAATATTAACTGTCCAGGAATTTGTTTCTTAATGACAAACAAGTTTGTTGTTAGTTTTATACAGAACCCAACTTTCAAAATGTTCCTCAACTTGAAAAAGTTTCTCAAACAGACAAAGCTAAATATTTCCTTTTAGTGACCGACAGCCACAAAAACATACCACAGTTCGAGTCATTAAAGGTCCAGTGTGGAGGATCTAGGAGGGTATGCTGGCAGAAATGGAATATAATATAATAAGTGTGTTTTCTTTAGTGTATAATCAACTGAAAATAAGATTCATTGTATTTTTGTTACCTTAGAATGAGCCGTTTACATCTACACAGGGAGCAGGTCCTTGTTTATGGAGATCGCCATGTTGCACCACTATGTTTCTACAGTGGCCCAGAAGGGACAAACCAAACACTGGCTTTAGGTAGGACCATTCGCTTGTCATGTCCATCACCATAGTTGTGGATAATTCGGCTCACAGTAAAAACTTCCTGAACTTCTGGGTCTGAAGTTATCCGATCAAAACACCGACCACACATTAGGAGATGCTAGGTTAGCAGCCTGTGTCTGGTGATCCAAACAGTGACGGAAGGTTTTACCGGTTTAAATCACTGCGTCTGTTTGTTTTGGAGAGAAGAGACCCCTGTGGGTAAACTGACTCCCTGTAACAACCTCCTGAACAACGAACACTGAAGGAATTCTAACTGGGAGAAGTTTCAGCTGGTTGCAATCTGCAGTCCTCACCGCTAAACGCCACTAAATCTCCCTCAATCTTCCACACTGTTACTTTCAATAACTAAGATGACTAACTGATAGTCACAAATGTTGCTGATTCATATTTTATGACACCAAATTCTTCAATTCATTAACAATCCGCAGTGTTGGTGTAAACACACACTGATGCTGCATGATGTCTGTGTTACTCTGATTTAATTTGTTTAATTAAGCATTCGTCCCACAGAGGTCATTTATTGAAACAAAGGTGGGTGAGAAGCAAACACAGAAAGAAAGAAAATCAGATTCGTTTATAGGCCACTTGTAACAAAACCAATTAGTGACAGAGCGCAGAGCTGCAGACATGAAGAGAGAAATCAGAGTTCAGGATGTGACAGACTTTGTTCCTGAGCTCTCCTCCGTTCATAAAGACAAACAAATAAACACATAAACATTTTGACATATTGCATAACACTGAGTGACACACGCAGAGGGGCGGTGACCTCACCTGCTTTGGCCACCGACACCCCGTTGATGTTCATCAGCAGCCTGGGACGGAGCAGCACCACATGTGTTTGCTGCACCTCTGACAGGATGACCTCACCAGACACGTGCTTGTCGCCGCGCCAACGTTCAGCCACGCCAAGCCGGGCGGCGAGTGCACCAAGCACTGCCATGCCTACGCTGTGTCTGGTACCCTCCATCCCCGGGTTACCCAGCCCCACCACCTGACAGACACACACACACACACACACACACACACACACACACACACACACACACACACACACACACATATAAATACAAACATCTGAAACACTGAGCGCTACCTGTTGAGAAGTGAAGCAGTTTTTTTATATTAGTTTCAGGAGTATTTATATTTTAACTGACGATCTTTTAGGTTTGACATGAACAAAAAATATGAATAGCAGTAAAGATCTTCAGATGTACATTAAGATATTGTCTTAGATTTGGACTACGACATATTAAAGAAAATGCCTGGTAATATTCTCTGTGTGCACTGGGTCTGTTCGTTATTTATGAGGGGGGAGCGAGGGTACAAGAAGGGGGAGGCATGTCGAATATTTTTTTGAGCACTGAGGACTTCTGTTTTTTATTTTGGCTTAGGGGAAAAGGCAAACAACTTTAAATGGTTGTGTTTTGTATTTATTTCCCCACTAATTTTTAAAGAAAAAATGCGTTTGGAAGACGTGTTTTCTTTAAAATTTGTCAAAATCAGACCATTTATCACAGCCAGAAACTGTAAAAATTTGATTTTCAGATTTCCAACAGTTCTTGGACAGCCCATGTGTGACGAACACTTCCGTCAGGGAAAAAGAAACACAGAAAAACAAAATTAAAAAAAAAATAAATAAAAAAAAAAAAATCTGAGAATGAAGTATTCGTGCATTTTTTGTCAGTAGCTCAGGGAGGCTTAAAGAAAAATATTTGTAGCTTCGGGGGGGGGGGGGAATAAAACCCCAGCCTACCCCTCCTGTTTTTTATGCCAAAATAACACCATATATCACAGCCAGAAGCTGCAAAAAAACAGAAATTATCACTACATTATGAAATTTCCGACAGTCCTTGGACACATCGTGTGTGACAAATGGTTCTGTCAAAAAACAAAACAAAAGAAAAAACAAAAACAACAGTGACATTTCATCAAAATCACTTCATTCTATGTCTCATTTGAAATCTGGACAAAAATACACCGTCACCAGTCACTTAAGGAGGCTAAAGGAATAATATCTGTAGATTTGGGGAGGATCAAAATGAAAAAATAAACAGGTAACACCCCAGCCGCCCGCTCCGCTGATAAGTAAAGAACAGTCCCTTATGGGAGAAATTAGGAGGTAATCTGTGGTGTACTTTGACACTGACAGACTTTAACAGCCGGCTTCTATCACTGATATTCTCCGCCTCCTTCTAATGTTTACCACCTGCTTTTATTTATGTATTTACCATCCCTGCTTTAGTTTTTATTTTTCTTTTACCTTCTAATTTAACCTGACTTTTTCAAAGTCCTTTCTTTCTGTAAAATACATGTAACGAATTTGAAATTGCCCTGAGTGTGCCATAAAAACAAATCTGCCTCTCTATGTTTCTTATCGTCCACAAATTTCATGAAGGGACCAAAAGCTATAACGAATTTATTCCACTAAAGAGCCCTGTGTGTTTTCTATATGTTATTACTCTGGTCCATAGAGCTCCACTGTTAAATTAAGCTTAATCAGATGACTGAGTCACATCCAATGAAAAGGCTTAAAGACACGCTAAAGATTGATAAATGGATTACTGCTTCTACAATGTCGATTCTCCCTAAGAAAAGGCGTTTTTTGAGTCAGCTGAGGGTGACATAAACACACAGAACACAAATATTCCTCCGCGGCCTTGCACTGATGGTACTGACCCACTGGCAGCAGCAACAGCTCTGTTAACAGCAACACTATAGAGTGCATTGTGTTTGAGTCTATGGCTGCTGACACACTGCAAACATTGTGTTCTGCCTCTACACACTGAGCTTTTATTTATTTTTTGCATGAGCAGGACTCTGTGAAGAGGCAAAGAGAGGTTAACACAGTGGAGGTCAAATACTAAAGTACATTAAAGATGAAAAATATTGAAAACACAAGTGCCACATGATTGTCCTCATGATGCCATACAGTATTCGTTTATTCATTTACTTAGCCTACATCAAACCCATTTTTAGGCCTTAACTCATTGGACAAACAGTGATCACTGGCAAAATGTCACTAAACCACTCAGTCACATTACACCAGTGGAGGAGTGAGCAGAGAGAACAGACCAAAGCCCATTATAAAATCGATCAATTTAAGGCAGCCTTGCTTGGTAACACCAGCATGGCTGAGGCAGCACAGATCAATATTTCATTAACATCTAGCACAGAATTCAGATCTTAATTTGAATGAAATTTACACCGAATTATTAAGTGGCTTAAACTGATCCAGAATATGTATTCAAACTTATATTATGGGATGCGTACTTTGTCCAATAGCAAAACAGTCTTACAGTATCAGATTTTTGAATGGATTCCGGTGGGATTTACCAACCCTGCAAGACGCTCAAAGATGGTCAAAGATGGTCAAAGATATACCACTGTCCATGTAGATACGGTGTAATAGACAAACTGTAGATGATGTGAGGTTAAACACTTACCAGCCTTCGACGGCCTTGTGTGTGTATTTCTGCTTCAATGCCCATCGCTGGTGTGAAAGGCTCACTCAGCAAAACTCGGTTTATGACTCTTGTTAAAAGTCGTCGCATCGTGACAAAGTTCAACAGCTTCTTCAAAAAGAGTGACAGATAACGACACAATCTACTTAAAACCGTGACTTCTTTCATTCGGCTCATAAAACTGGCTGCCTGCTTTTGTTATAAAGTCACATTTCAAAGGTTTTTGTTCTGATAACACAACATTTCCTTTAAGAATATACTGTATGATCACTGTGTCATTTGACTGATTTATCAATGAGGTTCGTTACACATACAAATATCTTATCGGTATGTATTTGTATTAGCCTTTAACTTATTCTCAAGGATATATAAGAAGCAACAAAAGCTAAGTTTTGAAATCGCAATTCTGCCACAACTATGTGAAGATAACTTTAACTTGTGCTGTTAGCTTGCTAAGGTTAGCTTACTGTACCTTGGTGGCTAACTCACGACAGCTCAGACACACTTAGGAACAACGACACATTACGTTGAAAGCACCGACATGTCTGACACATAGTACCGGTTAGATCAGACAGTTATTCATTTATTAAAATATCCTCAAGTCTCATGTGAGGTGACATTAGCTAGCTGTCCTGTCATGCCTCTCTGACACAGTCAAAGAGTGTTACAAAGACAACACGAGTGACCGGGCTTCTCCCTCTCTGTTGGGCTACAGCACCACCTAGCGGAATGACTGGGAATTACACTATATTTGATTTCACATTCAGCAAAGGCAAATTAAACTGCACGTCTCTGCAGGACAGGCAGACATGGGACCAAGTCACTGCTTTGCAAATCACAGGTCTTTGCACTCAAGTCCCAAATCAAGACTAAAAGGTTCCCAGCCAAGTCCCCAGTCCTGAACTCTGATTTAAGAGTCCTGAGGGACTGTTGCTTGTTTGTGAGTGGAGAGGGGTGCTGCAAAAAGGGGGAGGCATTTTAAATGATTTTTAAACATTTGAGAGGGACTTGAGTTTTTTATTGAGGCGTAGGAGAGGGGCATACAAATTAAAATGGTTGTAGTTTGTGTTTATTTTATCACAGATTTTTAATGAAACATGACTTTTTTCTTTAAACATCACCAAAACCACACCTTTTACTGCAGCCAGAAACTGTAGAGACACAAATTATCTTTGGATTTTCAAAATTCCATTGTTTCTTGGACACATCATGTGAGACAAACGCTTCCGTCTGAGCTTTAAATAGCGACATTTCATCAAATTCCAGGACTTGTCTTTAATTTCTAACTTTCAAACGTCTAAGGGTGAGTTTTAAAAATCGAATAGCTAATTCATGGTGGAGGGAGGGTCATGCATTTTCTGTCAGTCACTCAAGGGAAGATATTTGTAACCTTCACACACCAAAGGGGAAGTTTTATTAATCTAATAAGAGAAACCAGAGCCCACAAGTGGATTTAAAGGCATGTTTTCTTTAGAAATCTTCAAAATCACAACATTTATCACAGCCAGAAACTGTGAAATATGGTTATGTATGGTGTGAAGAGAGGGCAGACTCCAGCCACCTCCAAACAAAGCACAGTCCTTAAACAAGTCATAATGTGCTCCTCACCAAATTTATTGCCATTTAAACAAAGTAACACTATATTCATGTAAAAGTACGAATGCTTTTAAAATTTGTATTTCTTGTTGAAGTTTTGTCCCACTCTGTTGAGCAACCATAGTTTTTGTATGTGGAAGTCAAATCAAGTCTTTTTTAATTTGGTCATGTTGTATCTTAAGTCATCAAATATTTGACTTGGATCTGACTTGAGTCCAAGTCATGTGACTCGAGTCTGTATTTCCAGGGTTAAAGTTAGAGGCTGTATCCAACAGAAATCACGGAGTATTTTTGGAGTGGCTGTGGATCGATAAAGACACACTGAGCAACAAAATGTGACTGCAGAGTAAAGTGTGTGTGTGGCAGTGTGCCGTCACCTGATGGACACACCTTCAACTAATCAGTTCATCAGTGAAATCACCTGCTGCTGCTCTGTCACCTTTGTATGTTCAATAAAATAATATA
>JAPZEB010000022.1:10304219-10318427 GCA_029783705.1 Chaetodon striatus | reverse complement strand
CTAACACATAAAACGTGTGCCATTTTCAGCTTGTTGTGGAGAACTGCTGCTGAGCGTACAAAAAAACTGATTATTGCATATGTGTGAGACAAAAACTGAGCATAGCGTTAGTTCAGGCAGGTCATGATGTCAAGCTCAGCTCACATCCCAGCTACATCAGCTGATCTTAAGCAGCCCACTTAATTTGTAGATCAGATTAAAGGGAGTCAGCAAATAAATCACATGATTCCTTTCTATGCAGCCAATTATTCAGAGGGCCCTATTTAAAGTGCTCTAGCCTGCCTACTGTTGCTGCTTCCTCTGCAGGCCGCTTCACATCATCATTTTTATCAACTCAGATCTCTCATGTGGGTTTTAGCAACCAGACTGTCAGAGGACACAATTTATATATTTATCTTGCTAAGCAAATTAACCTTAAACTATATAAGTAGAAAATATGCCAAAGAGAGATATAAAGACATATCGTCAACAAACAACATGAATTTAAAAAGAAAAAGGCCTAAATACCACCTTTTTTTTCTTTAAAGGCACAAAGAAAAACCAAGTGGCGCATCTGTTGTAAAGAAAATGCTGTCTCTGTTTACCTTCTGTGGCCTGTGAGCTGCTCTTCTTCAGGATCTCCTGCAGACTGGCAGAAGACAGAGCCAGCAGGGCAGGCAACAACAACACTGACAGCTTCATCTAGAACACAGCACAAAACTGTTAGTGACCATCAACTTATACCAGTTTTGAAATCACAAGAAATATTTGCAAAAAAAAGCCAAAAAGCATATAAAACATTTACCAAAACTTTGAAAAATTCTGAGAAAAATTAGGAGCAAAATCTGAAAACTGACTGTCCACAGCAGCAGGTACTGTACAGTCTGACACACAATACATGTATGTTGCAGCTTCACATGTCAATTAAAACCAAATCTTACACATATTAAAACTGAGGTTGAAATCAAATAATAAGTTCTTACCATTCCAGTAGATGTAGATCACTTTGCCAACCTGCTGTCAACTCCATGCTTATATACTGTAGCTGCTATATCGTTAAATCATAAAAAATTTGGCACTGACCTACTTATGTATGACATATGTCTTTCTCAGGTAAGAAATAATTAACCTGACAACAGAAAGATAACACAGAAATTACAGATCTGTTTATTGGACCAATAGAGGGCCAATCTGCCTGCTGCTGAGTTGGAAATCGTCTTATCAAAATCAAACCCAGCAGAACACACAGCAAAAACCTGGCCCAAAGAATGTGACAAAGAGCTCAAGGCGTTGACTGGTCTGGAATGGACACAGGACCTCTTAGGGTGTCCTCTGGTGTCTGGCACCGAGGTGTTGGCGGCTGAACATTTCAGTCCCATGGATTATAGAGTGGGGTACCAGCACGTCCCATATACGCCAATGGACTGGGATCTGGGGATGCAGGGCAGGTCAGCGCCCTCAGCTGTTTGTCACATTTAAGTGGTACAAGAACATGCATCATAAATGACATAATCCAAACACAGACCGGCTTCTGTAATGCCAGACAAACAGAAGATAGAGTAAAGCACTCCCCTTTCTCAGGTAGAATAAACTCAAGAGGTTATTAACTAGAGGACATACAACAAGAAAGATAAAGCTCCTAAGAAAGACAACACAGCTCTGCCCTTTTATTAGACCAGTGAACTCCCGACCTATTTTCTGCTGAGTTGGAAAATGTCTTGTTAAAATCAAACTGCTTCCACCTCTGTGAGCACGTACACTACAGATTACAGTTTGTATAAGTATACAGTATGTAAACTGTAAGTCCATTATCACCTGGTATGATGCAATATGACATACAGCACATGTAAAGACGTAAATAGCGTTATTAACTACAATATTGAGTGCTTTATGTACAAGTACAAAACTATAACACTTCAGTTAAGTTAATCAGTTTGGTACAAAATATATGTAATATACTCCGACAAGTCCCAGCATCACAACCACTGCAAATGCAATGCATGCAAAGTCAGCTCTGGCCTGAAAACTGGCCTGAGGAACATGATAAAGGCCTCAAGATGTCAACCTGCCCTCCAAAATCCCCAGATGCCAATCCAGTGGAGCATCTATTGGATATGCCGATACCCCAGAGTCAAGTCCAGTCCACAATGGGGCCTCCTTGGATCAGATGTTGCTATGAGCTAACGAGGCATGGACTCAGGACCTCTTGGGGTCCTGTGGTGTCTGGCACCAAGATGTTGGTGGTAGAACATTTGAGTCTTGTGGGTTGCAAAGTGGGGTAACAGCAAAGTGTGGTAACAGCATATGCCCATATGCTCGATTGGATTAGGCTCTTGGGAATTTGCCATTGCCATTCATGAGTTTGTGTGCACATTGTTCTGCTGTGGGGGAAGCCCACTGCCATCAGGGAGTGCTGTTGCCATGAGGGGTTGCACTTGGCGTGCAGCAGTGTTTGGGTGGGTGGTTTCATAACATCATGACACGGTCAGTTACACTTTAAAACTTAGTGGCTAGGATTAGATAAAGAAACTAGGTTGTGGGGTTAAAAAAAAAACAGTAGTGTGGCTTTAAAAGGGTAAAATGTAAAATGGGTGGAAGTGGTGGTGGGTGGGTCAAACAAACACAGTAGAGTTTCACCAGATAAGTGTTCGTTCCCCAAGGTCAGCATGGACTTCTTTATTAACAACAAAGCGTAGTATGTCAGTATGTGTAGCATAAGTGGATAAAGATGGATGGATGGATGGATGGATGGATGGAATACAAGGTAAATGGTTTCAATTTAAAGCAACTTGATGCCACCTCAGAGAACAAAGAAAGAAGACTTCATGATCAGTTTGTCATCCTGCAGTTTGAAGTTGGATAACAGAACATTTTTTGGTGTTAATTTTAGATTATTTGTACTCTGAGTTCATCCTGTTTGTCCCTCCCATTAGACCAGCCGAGTCTGTTGACTCTTTCAAAAACTGCTTCTTTAAGTTAGCTTTTGTATCATGTCAGGGGGTGTTCTGGGTGTTGACTGGTTGCTGTGTTCATGTGTATCATGTATTTTTGTGTACTTTCTTATGTATATTTGTTTTAACACCTTGTTTTACTACTTTAGTATTCCTATTGGTCTTCTCTGATGATCTGTTTCAATAGTTATTTTATTGTTTTTATTTGATTTATGTCCTGTGAAGCATTTCCAACATCTGTTTTGAAATGTCCTATATAAATCAATGAATGTATATATTTATTTATTATTTTTTCAATAGAAATGTATAACCCCTGTGCTTACGGAGAGGGATGTCCCAGTTATGCTCTCTCTCTGTCTTTTTCTTGCCCTTCATCCAAGGGGGCAAAAAGCAAAGATAAAATCCAGAGATAAAAAGGCTGCTGTGATACTTTTTCCTTTTCCAAGTAAACTGAACTAAAGAGATCATTAACCTTTGATAGTAAACACGGATATAAGACTCTATTAGAACATACAGGTCTGGCCTTTTATTAGACCTATAAAGAGCCAGCCTGTTTCCTGCTGAGTTGGCAACTGTCCTGTCAGTATCGTTCGTCAGCTGTCAGCTGTCAGCTGGTTCCACAGTGTAAACACATGGATTGGTGACAGTATGTATGTGGCTACCCATGACAATTGCTACATGTAAGAAATATGACAAATAACAAAATGAACATTATATATACATAAAAATCACCCACTTCAGGGGGGTATCTGAGTCATCCTCAAACTCAGGTCCTCTACCAGAGGCCTGGGAGTTTGAGGGTTCTGTGTGTTCCATTGGGATTTGGGTACTTCGAGTTCATACTGGGTACAGATGTTCATGTACACTCTTCTAGCCACTTGGTTGTGCCTCTCCATGTACGCTGATCCTGCCTCCATCTTGTACCCTGCCACCATGTGCTGGACAGTCTCAGCCTGCAGCTTGGGTCTGATCTGCTGTGGTAGACCCTGGCCTCTATGGCCCCTGTGCTCAGGGCCTGTTCTTGTGCTGCGATGATTAGTGCCTCTGCGCTGTCTGTCAGTCCAGCATTCTCCAGCCACTGGTAAGTCTTCTTGATTTCAGCCACTTCCTCTATCTGACGGTGGTTCTCACCATGTAGAGGCCTGTCCCTCCATGTTGTTTGCTCCTCCACCTCTTTGCCCTCCTCAGGTTTCTGTTTGAGGCATTCACTTAGCAGCTCGTCCTTTGGGGGCATCTTCTTCTGAGCCCCAGCAGGAAGTAGAGCCGCCTCTGGACCTCCTTACAAGATAAGCATATTATTTAGCATTTTGCACATTTTGAAACATTTCATGAGCATAAACAGGATAGCATAACAGATCGTTCTTACACTGAGGGGAAAAAATCCTAAGTGGAAGTCAAGCCAGCTTTTTGGGTCGAATCTGAGTCCCTGAGTTCAGGTCTAAAAGGTCATACCATGTATAAGCTGTAAAGACATCTGGTGTGAACCTGTGTGGCAAAAAGGAGCTTGTTACTTGGCAGGGCACCATTCACATTTACAGACAGCAGAGGGCAGCAGCAATAAACAGTATGTGTGTATTCATATCTTCTCTTTACTGTGCAGACTACATTTCAGAAAAAAGCAATGCATTTTTTTATTTGCATTTATTTACTTCTTTTGGCTAATAATAAAATAAAATAATTCTTTTTAATTCTTTTGGATTTAATTTTAATTCTTTTTATTCTTATTACTTCTTCTTTTTTTAACAGTTTGGATGTTTTTTTTTAAATACAGGCCTCTGCCAAACAGTTGAGATTTCACTTCTTGGTATTTGAAAAAAAGAGACAAAAATCAAAATGACATACAACACACTGTTATAATCCTAGTCATATGTTAGTAAACCAACATAAATCTATCTGTTACCATGGAATTAGTAGTATTACATGTACTTGTATTATTTCCACCTATTTATTCTAGATATTTATCACTACAGTACTTCTAAAATTCTCAGAAATGGTGAAAAATCATGGGTTAGGGTTAACTTATTGATTTCAACATCACTACCTTTACCATAAAAGGACAATTCAAAAGTTTGGTTGAGCATGATTTTGGACAGTATAAAAATCATACTTAGAAATGTATTTTAGCATATATTAAATGAATAACATTAAATGTATTATTTAAAAACCAATGAATGATCCAAAGGGTTTTTGTTTTTTTTAATTTTAGTAACATTATTTTAGCTTCACCATCTTTACCGTAAAATGACAAATGAACTGTTTGGTTGAGCATGATTTTAAAAATTATTAGACCTTTATTAGACATTTATTTTTTGTCTTAAGTTACATAAATCTGTTCAGTAAGACCTCTGAAACTTTAACATGTTGGAAAAAATATCTTTGAAAATCCCACCGCACAGAGCCCTCATGTCTAGAGTCACCTTTGTTACTAACCTCCTGTACAAGGCAAACTGTAACAGTATTTAACAACACAGCGACATCTAGTTGATTATTTTAGCATAACATACCTAAACCGAACGGTAGAGATAGCTCGATCAGGTTGCGTTAAGTTCAACACATTTTTCATTAAGATATAGTGACTTAAAATGTGCTCTACCAAAAGGTTGAGCATGACGTTAAAGGGATAATAAAGATTTCATGTTAGTGCCATGCATTCCTTGGGTCGATTAATCAGCGAATGATATTGCACTGAAGCACTAAAACACAAACATGTTGAAATTCTTTGAACCTTGAACCTTGATGGGAGTTATCTGTTTTAATTTACAAAAATTAAACCGCTCATGGGTCTGCCCTGCTGCAGGCAGCAGACTGAGAGTCACAGAGCGCTCTGTTGTTCCAGTGAAATGGTTTCATCCAGCAGCTTTACTGCAGCTCTCACCGGCACTTAACCAGAGATAAATTAAACATAGCCCCCCATCTTTCTCTCTATCCATCTATCTATATCTCACTGTCTGTTTGTCTCACACACATACTGTATACACACAGCTCGGATGTTTCTGTGCATCGTATAACACAACTGCTCTCTTTTCCTCTCTGCCTCTGCCTCCCTCTCTCTGCGTTCAGCTGCTTCATAGCTTAAAATGGTTCCTTTATGAACTTAACATGAATGGCCTCAGCAGGATAAAGAAAAGGAGGCCAATCGTGATAATTTCACACATCAGTTGTACTCAAGTACAAATGTGATGTCATTGTACTTTACTTGTCTATGTACATTTTATGCATCTTTACACTTTACACTAAATATTGTACATTTTACTCTACTACATTTGTCTGACAGCTTTAGTCACCATTTTTTGGTGATGTTGAATGTTTGTGATAAACTGACGGATGTGTTGAGAAAATCCTTCTTCTCCTAAAGCTAAATAAACTCTTTAAAAAACCTCTAGCTCAAAAAGTCATCAACACAGAGCTGAAAACAGGCTGTTTTTCTGACTTGAGACACGTCACATCAACAGGACAGTCATGCTACAAACATATAATGATGAACTACCCATCTGTATATAAAGGAGTTAAAATGAGCTCAGTCTTAAACATCTAAAGCAGTGAAATGCAACATAAAAGGTCCAGTGTGTCAGATTTAGGGGGATTCAGTGACATCTAGTGGCAAGGATTGCAGATTGCAACCAGCTGAAACTTCTCCCGGTTAGAATTCCTACAGTGTTTATTATTAAGGAGGTTATTTAACCAGGAGCTGAATTACTGAGGTCTCTCTCTCCCCAAAACATATGAACCAGATGTCGGTGAAGATTCTCAGCCATCCAGGTCATGGTAATCGTAAGTGCTATATCATAGGCAACTGGACTTGCTTGCGTTTCTTGAAGACGTTTCGTCTCTCATCCAAGAAGCTTCTTCAGTTCTAACTGACTGGTACAGAGCTGCAGGCTTTAAACTCTGTGTGGGTGTGAACCCTGGCAGAGTCGTTAGGGTCACATGTGAGCTCTTAGTGTCAGAGTTGTTAAGGTCACAATGTGAGTCATCGACCCACCTGGCCATCATGTGTGTTGTTAGGGTCAGCTGGGCCCAGGTGTGACGTGGTCGAGGAGGGCTCCCAGGACTGCACTGTAGGTGGAAGATAAGTGGTGTCGTAGTCCACCTCCTCTGTTTAACGATGGTCATTCCTGGAATAGGAGGAGAACTACATTTAAAACATGACAGTCAGATGACAGGCTAACAGAGAAGGTGTGTCGCTTTGCTATTGATCAGCTGACAGGACAGCTGATGTCTCAGTGACGGCCCTCAGAAAGAAATGAGTGAGCATGCGTGCCTGGTAGATGTTCTGAGAAATGTTTTAAAGACTTAAGCATGCAAAAGCAAAGTCCTCCTGACTGGACTCGCCAGAGCTTCATGTGTCACTGTCCAACTAACTGAAAAAGACTTTATCGGCATGAAAGATGATCAAATGCCACAGAAATCTGACATGCAGTATTAAACACACCGATAAACTGGGGATGAATGTCCTGAAAACAAATTTGTAAAAGGTCAAAAGGTCACAGGTCATTGCACTGTGCAGAGCAAGGCAGCGTCGCAGCAGAAGATTTTGCCGACCACGTCCCATGGAAGGTCAGAGGGAGTGAGCGGCGTGAGTTTAAGGCGAGCCTGCACTTTGCCGTGCCCTTGAAGGTCCCGTCAGGCTTCATTTCGGCTGAGTGAGCTGTTCTGTTTGGGGTGCTTGGATAGATGGTTGCCTGCGCTCAGGGTGACAGCGATCAGGCACACAGCTCATTAAAGGCAGCTGAACTACCAGGCCGTGCCTGTTTTAATGAGATACTGGCAGTAACGAGTAGCTCCATGCCTGAAGCCATGTTCTGAGGATAAGTTATAATCTTTCACTCACATAAACATATAAAAACAGAAGGCATGCCGGTAATGCATCACATGGTTTGTATATTTGCATATGTGCCACAATATGTTAAAAAAAAAAAAAAAAACACAATTCCCCCAAAATATTCTGGAAGTGTACAGTTAAAACATTTCCAATATTATATTGATAATAATTACAAATAATAATATTTTATTTTTAAGTCATTTTTGTAGCAGTACTAGGAGTTTTGTTGTTGTTGTTGTTGCTTTTATTTGATTTTTTATAGATTAATTTTATTCATTTATTAATTCTATTTTATTTTCTAGATTTCAGATGAATTATATCTAGTTTTCATCTTTTTTTTAACTTATTTTCATTTCATTTTTATTATTCTAAAGATTTTTATTTTGTTTACTCCCTGTCATTGTTGTCACGGTTATTTATTTTAGATTTTTATAGATTCATTTTGGTTATTTTCCTATTTTTTTTATTAAAGATTAATTTTATTCAGCTATCATCTTTTTTCACTTCTTTATTTTTTTTTTTTTTAATTATTTTAAAGAGTTTTTTTTTAATTTCTGTTATTGTTGTCATGGTAATCATTTCCATATTATGCTCATTTTTGTTTCACCATCATTTTTTACAATGATAACTGTATTTTGGATAATAAGAATAAGAATAAGAATAATACATTAATTTTTATTATATAACTTTAAGTGTTGCTTGATTGGCCAAGATTGTTGGGGGCCATCCACAGCCTGAGAGGCTAAACTCAGGGCTTTTCCCAGTGGACCTTGTGTTTGGAAAGCATGAGCTTCTCAGAGCCAGCATCATCCTCTGAAGCACTGACTGTTTGGGATGTGAGTCATGTCGAGCTTGTACTCTAACATGCTAATTTAACATGTTAACAAACAGCCCGTGGCTCTGTGCTGGCTAACTCTGTGCACATGCAAACAGTGTGGTTGGTCAGTTACTGAGGGTACAGTCAGTGAGGTACAGCCAGCCTCACAACATCCCCACACGCTGACGTAATATGATGCATTATTAATCACCTTTAAGTAGATTTCTTTGCAAGCCTACCTAAGAGGTCAGAGGTCAGGCACTGAACAACACACCTGGAGCTGGTTGGGATTCACGCTTTCTAAAAAGTTTTATTTTTGTGGTGTGAAGTGTGGCGTCTTTGTGTGAACTGTCAAAACAGAGAGGAACTATGCTGCCAGCAATACTGTGGACTTTCTAGTGACGTTTAAATGAGTAAGAAAGGCCCATATGTGTGTTGGGAGGATAATTAGATCATATTTGTGAGCAGACGAAGCATCAAGCAGACCTGGTCTTCAGTCATTTATAAAGAATCACTATCAAACTGCTATCAGCTTTTCCAGTTATAGCAGCTGCAGCAGATCTTTTGCAACCGCTGGGGCCCAAGCATCATTTTTTAAGTGAGTGAAGCTGTGCTCAGCCGAGAGGCTGTGCAAGCTGTAGTGACTCAGACTCATTTTCTGAAGTTGTGCAGGCAAAGTTCAGCTAATTTGAACCTTGACCCTCCAACATGCACACAGTGGCAATCCAGCACTGACAAAAAAAAAAGAAAAAAAAGAATGTATGTCTCTCTCTTTATTCTTGAGATTAAGAGATATAGTAAAATGACTCATCTCCTGTTGACAGGTACATTATGTTTCCTGCAGTGCAGGGATGAATTTGTTCCACCAAGCGAGGTGCGGATTGCATTTGTGCCCGTGGTCGCACGCCCAGCTGAGCACATAGGACGATAGGCGCTCATTGTCATATCAGAGGAGCGAAGCTGCCGTGTTCACCATGAAAAATGCATGGGCTTTATCTTGGAGCACATTTGCATTTTAGAACCTCATCTCACCTGGCATCTCACGGCAGCATGATGGCATTCGCCTCTCTGTGTGTGCACACATGGTAACTGTACCTGGAGGGTCACAAGTGCTTTCCACATAGCATCCAAAGAGTCAGTGCCATTAGTCCTGTGAAAGCGATGGAAAGATGCAGACAAAGACGTTCTGTCTTTAACTTTCTGTTTTTGTTCTACACAGAGAAACAGAGCACTCTGGCAAAAACGCCAGGCGCCTAGAGCACAGAAACGTGAGGTGCGTTGTGGCGCAAAAAATACAAGCACAAAGCCCATTCTCATTAAAAACAATTACAGAGAGCCACCTCCAGCTGCTAAAACACTTTCTGTGTGATCAGGGCCTGAGCCACTCAATCCAAAGTAGACACCCATGTTAAAGTTCTCAACTTTACCGAGGAATTAAACATGTTTTAATCCTGGTACAAAAACCGGTTTTGGTCTCTATGGCTAATTCCCCCATTCACTGTGCACAGGGTGAGGTAACGAGTCTGCTCCATTAGTAACGCATTTGTGGTTTGCAGAAACGTACAATGCCAACATTTTTCTGGCGATTGGGTACAGACAGCTCAATGAGAAGAGTAAATGTCTTCTCAGACGACTGAGTGTGATCCATCAGATTATATCTGCCTCTAAATTAGCTCTGCCTGGACTTTACTTTAATCTCAGTGTTGTGAAATTGTCTCCTTCGCTGCTACCTCTCCCTGTCAGACCTTCCCGTGTCTTCCGTGACCCGTCCAGCTCATGAAAGTAATGAATGCCGACCTGCTGTCCCCTTGGGGCTCGATCTGCCCACTCTTTCACTGCGTGCCCTCTGATTCATCTGCTCCCCTCACGCTGATGTTTATGTCACTGGCTATGCTAATGTCCTGAACAATATGCTAATAAAGGGCCGATGAATATTCATTAACTCATTGGAAAACATTCAGGATGACAGTTGGGGAGCTGAGACTCGATGTCATTGGAGGAAAGGTAAGACCAAACTTTGTGATTGCTTTGTCTAAACTTCCCGTCAGGATGACTCACCAGGTGACGGGAGGCAGATAATGAGGGTTGCTGGTTTGATTTCCAGAGATGCTGAGCATACCGAGCTGGTGAGCTGGCAGAGGAAAGTTTTTTCCCTTCGGACACTGGTTTTCAACCTTTTTGGCTTGCCACCTTTTTAAATGATACAAAGTCAACTCATCCATATTTCTGCTATTGGATGGATTGCCATGAAATGTTGTGCTTTCATGTTCCCCAGAAGATAAATCATACACTCTGCCTGGTCAGGCTCTGAGGTCACATTATCTTCTGCCTTATGCGGTGAGTTTACAGCTCACAGCAATCAATATGACACTGTCTCTGACTTTTGTTTAAAATTTAGTGTTGCACATTTCCAATCAATGCTTAGCATAGTTAGCTTGTCTAATACTTTACATTAACGTCACTGTCACACTGAACGTCCTGCTGAACCTTGTTCAAACTTTAAAACTCTGTATTGAAAAAACAAATAATTGAATGTTCATATTAAACAGCCATTTCTGATGTGACTGACACAGTTCTGAGGCGGTTACAGGACGAGTGGTGGACTAGTTATGTGCACTTTAAATGAGCAGTGTGTGGGATTTCGTGGAGTCTAGAGCTGAGGACTGCAGATAGCAACCAACTGAAACCTCTCCCATGTGCTGAGTGTGAACTTCCAGTGAATGTTTCCTCAGTGTTCATTGCACAAGAGGTTTTCACCAGGAACAGAATGACCCACAGAGGTCTCTTCCTCTGCAAAACAAACAGACTCAGTGATTTAAACTGGTAAAAACACTGAATAAAGTTTCACATTAAAAAAATCTGTGTTTTTTCCAACGCTCATTGTAGCGGAGGTGTTGCTATGGTGGCCAACATGAAAACGCAATTGGCCTCATCTAGAGTCAGTGTTTGGTCGGTCCATTCTTGGCTACTGTAGAAATTATATATTATATTGTACACTAAAGAAACCCAACTTATTATATGATATTCCATCTCTGATAATATATCCACACTGGACCTTTAAATCAACTTAAGTTGAAGTTTCCAGTAAACAAGCACCAACAGAATACATTTCCTGTTTTGAAAAACAAAAATAATGAGCCCTCACTATCTTGTCCTCAGCTCAGTGTGAGTGTGTGCAACTGTGTGTGAAACAGAGCGCTGCTGATAAAGAGCATATGTGCTCACAAAGTGGCAGTTGCTTCTTTGACCTTCAGCTTTATGCATGGTTTGTTAAATGATCTCAAACTTTTATATAAATATTTTTTTCCTTTTTCACCTGGACCTCATTATGCATATCTTAATAGCCTGACCTTGACTGTGACAAAGTTTGTAACCTTTATTTATTCACGTAAGACTTTTCCAGCATCATAATACTTTGTATTGTTTCTATGCCTGAGTGCTGGGACCTTCCCAGTGCAGCCAGTTTGTTCCTGCTGTGGAGCTTCACTGCAGCAGCAGATGGGGGATGAATGCCTTGCTAAAGGGCGCAGAGAGTGTTGGTAATGCTGAGGTGCTGGTGTTTGCTTTGCACACGTTTCCCCGGCTGGTGAGGAGAAGCATGTCACAGCTAGAATATTTTAACCTTGACTGTGAAAAAGACGTCATTTTCGCACATAATGGAAGTAGTTTTAACTTGAGAATAACTTTTCAAAGGCATGTTTAGTGTCTCCAACTCTTCCCACAGACTGAGAGGGGAAAATGGAATCACTTTGCAGGTCGTATATAAACCTGCAGTGGTAACGATTAACCAGGTGTGGCCACCGAAGTCTTTGAGTTCAACATAGAAATACTGCATCTAGAATCACATCACAGACATGCAAAGCAAGCCCCGAACAGACAAGGAAACACCACAACACAGATTAAGAGCACAAATCATTGCACAGACAGTTAATTTATCAAATAATAATTTAATTATCATTAGCAATCCCATCTTCAAATTACTGCAGCAAATATTGACAACAACAAAAAAAAAGATAAAGAGCAGCCTTAAGTTCAATAAAATATTAAATAAAAAAGGTCATAAATCAATCTGTCAGAATCTGGTTTATTGAAATGTAGGTTTTTGCATATGAAGGTTTTTCCTGGAGTTTTGGTGCGTAACAACAAACAGTGTGAGAGGATGTGCAGATGAAGAGCAGGCGCTGAAGAAGTCAAGAATTATTTTTGTTTTGTGCAGGAATGTCTACAGGAAGTGTGTACTGTAAGGAGATAAAAGTCCAAAACATGTGCATGAAAGTAACATACTGAGACAGATATGTATGTTAATGTCTAAATTAAATTCATATTTAATTACACATGGTGTCTTTCTTTTAAATGATCGATCACTGCAGCAGGAAGTTTCTCTTCTGACATCTGGATGTTTTGAGGTAAATGTGAATCCTGATATGTTTGTCTCAGTTTGTTGTCTAATAGATTTAGATGATGTCAAGTATTTTAATTGATGGTTAGTGATTTAGGAGGATATATATGTTATATAGTTTATATAACGTATATATCCAGTGTTATATAGTGTTTTTGCTGGTTTAAATCAGCTGGTCTGTTTGTTTTGGAGAGGAAGAGACCTCTGTGGAGAACTCAGCTCAGGTATAAACCTCCTGAACAATGAACACTGAAGGAATCCTGACCTGGAGATGCCACTAAATCTTTCTAAATCTTGCTGCTCCTTTAAGGTGCCTTTCAGACAGCTGTGAGATGAACAAGTTAGGAAAGTTAGTCAGTTTAATTGTGTATTTTTTAAAGACTTTTTTGTCTATTGAAATACTAGAAGTTTTTCTTTTTTACAGTCATACATTTAACTTAAACAATCTGAGAAGGTAAAAATCACTGTTTGCTTCAAGTGTTCACAGCCTATAGAAATATGAAAGGTCTGATCAGGTGTCCTGAGGTGACCCTGTGTTGTTTAAATGGTCAAAAGACAAAAGACAAATGGTGTCCAGCCTCCAGGACAGTATGAACAGTCTCTGGTGTTTGTTCTGGTTGTTTGTCTTTGGTGTGGTTCTAGGTGCAATATCTCTATATTGACCTTAATGATTTAAGTGCCCTCAGCTGTCCTCGTTACTCCTGCAGGTGCACATGCCATCTGTAAAACCTGATGAGGAACAGCTTGTTGTTTTTGATCCTGCTAAATAAATAAATGTATCAGAGCAACAATGGTGTGCTGCTTCACCCTCAGTTTATCTGCTTGGATTGTTTCACAACATGACACCTCATCAACCGTGTGTTTACCTCACTCTGTCAATAAAACAAGTCGATGCACCTGATTGTGTTTAAGTAGAAGACATCGTCCTCCCAGCCTCTGATATCTGAATGTCTCCTGCAGCGTTGGTGAAACAGAAAGGCTGAGATGGCGAACAGAGACGAGGGCAGTCAGGTGCTCTCAGGCTCCATATCCAATAAAAGCCTCCTCAAACAGGGATGCTCTCTGCGCGCTTCAGTGGAGACGAGCTGGAATATTCTTTGAAAAAGGCTTTTTCTTTTTCTAAAAGTGGGGTCAGAGCGTCAGAGAGAGGACCAAACCATCAAATAAAAATCTTTGTGTTTCATTATTAATAATGCTGTCGGCACTGCAGGGGGGGGGGGGGGGGGGGGGGTAACCCGCG
>JAPZEB010000022.1:10148183-10159085 GCA_029783705.1 Chaetodon striatus | reverse complement strand
CAGGACTGTAACATGCTCATGTTTAACCCAAACAATGTGTCATGTGACTGCAGTTGGTTCAGATCCAGGTCGGAACATGTTCTCACCACAAACCAACCGCACCAGAGTTTGCTTGTAAACGGACTGAGACAGTCTGGGTATTTTGTGCGCACCCAAGTGTGATTGCTGTGTTCACACCTACCAAAACAAACCACACTTAGGAGGCAAACAAACTTGAGTTTGATTGAACTGAACCAAACAAAGCAGGTGTGAAAGCACCCTTAATTTAACTTGCCAGAAATCTAAACTTTTCTTCACCAGAAACACTTCATATCCCCCTTTGACAGAAAACTGCAGGGAGGAACATCCTGGACATCGAGGACTTCCAGGTGACGGATGTACTCGGAGAGAGGAGTCTCATCACAGTCAGTTTGACCTCCCAGCCCTCCTCAGAAGAGAACCTACATGAAGACACCTCTCTGCTGTCCATCAGCCACCTCATGATCAAACTGTCAGTCCTGGAACTGGACACAGATTATATTTCTGATGCTCCAGTGATCACACAGCACCCGCAGGTTTCTCTCCAGCCCTATCATTCTGACTACCTAGTGAACTGCCATCATCCCGACAGGCAAGAGGCAAAAACTGCCCTGCTGCATCACACACATGAAGCCATTGGCCACTTTCCTCAGAGAGAGGAAGAGGGCACATATATGGACTTATCTGAACCGTCACATCAGATACAATCTGCTGTGAAATGTCCTTTTCGTGACTTGATCGCTACTGGTCACAGTGTTTATCAGATGACCTGTGAGGACGACTACTTGATGAACTCCTTTCTGGAGAAAACGGAAGTGTAAACAGTGAGTGGACAATGTTCTTGTTTGATCTGTCAAACTGATTAAACCATAAACTGTTGCTTAAGCACAACAAACTGCAGATGAAGAGTGAATCAACAACTTCGGGGCTACGTGTTGGGTCACAGGTGGGAAAATAAGAATTGGAGACTGTAAACATGTTGGTGACTCCCTGTGACTGTAAAATCCTTTACACTGCAGAAAACTACAGACAACTCAAGCTGGGCACACACAATTTGTACGATTTGAGTCCATTTCTGACCCAATTTTTGAGCAGCACAACTCATTTTAGAGTCGGACTAATTTCAGATGTCAGGTGTTATTGCTGTGCAGCGTACAGCAGGGAGCAAGAACTGACTGTGGCCTGATCGACTAAAAGCGACCAGCTGTCAGAGCTAGCTGTTGCCAGCGTAAAGAGTAGCACATAATCCTACAAAGTAGCTGACTGGGATGTTATAGTCTTCATCAGAATGTCAATAATTGCCATAATTATTTGGTATCATTGTCCTCGTTAATATTTTCTGCTATGCTTGTGATTATTTTTGCTCCAGTATAATCAAAGAACTTGTTGAACTTCTGGTTTCACACAAACTTCATAGTGTCTGTTACCAACCTCAAAATCACTGTTGTCTTAAATTTGTCTCTGTGTATTAATTGAGTGTCATAAACTTGCTCAACATTACAATATTTTCTTTTTGTACAGATGCTGCCTTCTTTGTTGTGCAGGTCAGGATGAATTCATGTCTGTTTGCATCCACTTGCATCTTGTTCATACACAGTCATGCTGTCAGACTAAGATAGACTTTGTCAGCCTCAGCTGTATTTTAGCCTACAGTTAGCGTGTTAGCCTACAGTTAGCATGTTATCAGCTATTTCCAGTGTTAAAATTGGTGATGTTTATCAAAAAACATTTAGCACATTATCAGGGTCATCCATATGTTTCCCAGGTTGCTACATCTCTTTAAATAAGTTAAAATAGAATAAAATAAAATATCAGTCAGATATTGGAAAGCGCTACATTCACAAATTGCAAAGAATCTCAGTGGGTTGTAATCTATAGGTGAATTTTAACATGTTGACCCTGGGAAACACCCACAACAACATGACTGAGAACATAAAACCCTTTGATAGATTTCCTTCATTTGTTATATTGTGAGGATACTGAGCTGGAAAACATGAATATGTTCCCCACTTTATCACATTAATGTTGGTACAATGACCTGCTAATATAACACTGAATGCTAGCTTAATAGCATATGGCATAAATGCAAAAACAGACTCCAAACAAATTAAAAAAAAGGAACATAGTTAGCATTGTCACATGCTAATGTTATTCCTAACAGTATCATGTGAGACTGAATGTTTCCACAGACAATGAGAATTTGTTATAACCAATTTAATATTTACAGTTTGTTTCAATTTACATAAATTTATTGTGCATCAATTACCAGTGTCGGCCATTTTGGATTTTTTTGACCATGCTGCAGTAAATTAATAATAATCCATTTCTGCACAGATTTATCTGGGGAAATCAATTTTATTTTGATTTTATAATCAATCACTTAATCTTCTTAAAACATTTCATTTAAAACATTTAAAACTCATTCAACAACGCCCATGCCTGACACTTCAGCAGAGAATTAGACTGCTGTGATATTGATACCTGCATTTTATATCTAAAGTTGTTTAAAAATTGGGGCAGGAATCATTTGATATCCTATTGCTGCCATTTGTGTCTAATTGCAGATAAAATCTGTCTGCAATAGTGTGCACTTTTTCAATTCCTCCTCAAACTTTGCACTGTTGCCTTTTATTTTATCCATCGTCACAAGTTCAGACCTGAGATCTGGAGTGACTGCTGCTTTCAGGTATGAGCATATTGTTTGTCATCTTTTCCATTTTGTACAGACCTGTCTTTGCCTTTATGTGCAGGCTCTGTCACTCCATTTACAACCTGTGCATTTAAATGATTTGGATTTAACAATAAATACAAACCACGTTCAAGCACTTTGTCATGTACAACCTGAAGAGTCTGGTGATTCCCTCGACTGGCAGCTGTTTTGTCCTAATAAAGTCCAAACAGTTGCTGTTTGTTTAAATGCTATCTGACCATCTGGAGCTGTGTCAGTGCTGACTGTGCAGCTCAAGTGCTAAAGAGTTGGAAGTTTAGAGGTTAGAGTTCATGCCGATCCAGTGTCTGATCAGCTGGTGGGCGATGGTCTGTCTGGGAGGGAAGGTGAAGGGCGGTCGGGTTCCTCTGAATGAGTCAATGACCTAAACAAACAAAAAATAAAAGTCAGATTAACCTAAAAAAAATATAATCAAAATAAATTATCATCATCGAATCATCTCCATGAGAGCCTGAGCAAATGCTATCCACTGATGACATCAATGAGATATAGCTGAAAGCTCTTCAGAATCTCCAGTAAGTAGAGTATGTGCCAAAACTTATTATTGGTATTCGTGGTAGTTGTGCTACTAGTAGAAACAGTAGAATTTGTTGTGTTTGCACCTGTTGCCGTGAGAACCACCGAGCTTCCTCGATTTCGGTCTCGTCCACTTTAATGTCAGTCGAAAGGGCGACAGCGAGGCAGCCAAGCATGAGGTTGGAGGGCATCGGCCAGGGCTGGCAGGAGACGTACTGAACTGGTCCAACCTTCACTGCGCTCTCCTCCTCCACCTCCCTCCTCACTGCGTCCTCCATCGTCTCCCCTGCAGGAGAGGATGTCATGGTAAGGTTTGGGTTCAGGCCATAGAGGCATTATGGTTAAGGTTTGGGTAAGTCCAAAAAAAATGTGCGTTTATATGTGTGTTTATCTGTGTGTGTGTGTGTGTGTCCATTACCAGGCTCTATGAATCCAGCCAGACAGGAGTACACACCAACCGGAAAGATCTTCTTCCTTCCCAGTAAACACTGGTTTCCATCAGGGTGGATCACCAGCATGATGACCACTGGGTCTGAGAACACACACAGGTCGGAGAAGCTGCGTTTAAATCAAAATATTTATGAAGTAAGTTTATTTATTGTATTAAATCTTAATGTAATCTTAAAACTGTTGTAGCAAATGTTCTCTCTGAGGTCAGCTGGATGTCAGACACATTCAAAATGAAATATCAAACATTTTGTTGATGAAGATTCTCAGTCATCCAGGTCATGGTAATCTTAAGTGCTATATCGTAGGCAACTGGAATGCTTAGGTTTCTTGAAAACGTTTCACCTCTCATCCAAGAGGCTTCTTCTGTTCTGAACCAAAGAGGCCTCTTGAATGAGAGGTGAAACATCTTCATGAAACTCAAACAAATCCAGTTGTTTGTGATTAAGCACTTAAGATTAGAATTTTTGGCAAAAACAGTCCAGAGAGACACTGTGTCCGAGGCGAGGTAGCGTACATTCTTTGGACCAATGGCAGATGGAACAAGAGATGTAAGTACATCTGAGCAGTTTTCCTGCAGCTCCTGTAAGTGCATCCATGCACACAGTCATGAGCCCACATTTAAACTGTGCAGGAACCCTCAATGAAAATATGCTCCTGTGTATATAACTGTATATAACTACACTATTTTATGCTTATGGCAAGTTTTTCTTATAGATAAATTAAGTTGATTTTACTTAGGATTTTGTCAGTTAATAACTTAATGGAAAAGTGAAAATTTCCCTTTAAAAGTTCCCAGAGAATTTACATACTTAAATCATGTTTTGTCTGACCAGCAGTCCAAAAGCCAAAGTGTTAACTTTACTGTCATAGAAGTCTAAGAGAACCAGGACATGTGCTTAATGTACTTTTTTTGCATCATTTTTACTTATAAAAATCACTAATATGATTATTTAAAATGGTCTCAAATAAATAATTGATTAATTGACTAATCACTTCAGCTCTCTTTAGGTATAACCTGGACTCAAAGCCACGATATCAGCTCCCTGACTTCAGTCATCACAACATCTTAGAGTAGAAAATGTTCATCACCTACAAACCTACAAAAAACCCATTTGATATTGAAACACACCACATCTGCTGCATTTATATGCCATAAAAACCACGTGACCATTCTGCCACCTGAAAATTAGCCATGCTCACATATGTATAACTTTGTAAATACACATGTAAAATCCTGCAGGCTGCTACAATTAGTTTTAATATTTTATGTATTCATCAAGAGGAGATTGCTGATTTGAGTTTGGAGCTCCGTACCAACTCGTGGATAGCAGGTGTTGTGAACCCCCTTCAGACTCCTGCAGTCAGAGTTCAGGCAACTCCTCTTATGTCCTCCCTCCTCCAGCTTGGTGCTGCTGCCACATGTAGGGCAGAAGCTGTAGCGGCTGTGCCAGGCCAACACTGCCCGAGCCTGAGCCACGACTCCTGGAGGACAAAGAGCAGGAAGATTACTGTTAGTTGGGTTTAGAATATTAAATGAAACATGGGAGTCACATAAAATCAGCGGTTTTAGTCAAGACCAGAGAAGGATGCCTCTGGAAAAAAAGACCCTGTTTCCTCCTCACCGGCCTCTTCCTCGTTGAACTTCAGCAGGTCTCTGTTGGGCGTCTTTGGGAAGCTGCAGTTCTTCTCTCTGCAGCGTTTAAGAAGTTCAGCAGCGTCTTCATCTGTGTTGATGGCAAACCAGGCAGTAGGCTCCTGGACACCATCTATCATCTGACAGGAGGGAGAGGAGGGTTTTCTCCGCTTCTCCACTCCGAGGAAGATGAGCACAGTCGCAGGTTTCTGAAGGAGGTCTTTGACTGCCTCATATTTGAACTGACACAGCTTGATTTCAACCTGGTAAGAATTACAATCACAATCATGAGACAACAACTTAAATCTTTGATGTAAAAAAAAACTAACCTGCTGTTGGCTAAAAACCTGTATATTTCTGTATTTAAGGTGACTTACTTTTCCTACAATCCTGCAGGCTTTAGTAATTTAGTAATTTGTATTCACAAATTAGGTTGGTGAAAAACTCAACACATTGAGTGATGATGCTATTAAGGGACTTAGAGAATCAAACCACAAAAAGAAAAGTTAATATATCTAAGTGTGGTTTGATTTAAAATGAAGGTTTAAATATGGGCTAATCCAGGCCAGAACTCTACAAGCATTTAAAACAATGGATCCTAACATTATCTAACATTTATGCTCCCTAATTGGATTCAGCATTTTTTATTATAAATGACATTCTCTTATTAATTACAAATAAAGGCTACTCCTTTATGCAGATGACACTGTATTTTATTCTTCTGGCTAACCCCTTTGCTAAACTGTCGGAAAAACTTAAACTTAACTATCTATGGCTAGCTTTTTCAAATTGAAGGCAGAATAAGTAGGATTTATCCTTTGTAGATACAACATTCAAAGCTGGCCCCTCCTCCCTTGCTCAATGAGGAGCGAAAACCAGCCACAGATTCACTCTAGTTTTTAGAATAAGCTTTGTCCACTTGTCGTCTCACCTCACTATATTTTTTCCTACACTATGTCAAATGTTTTCCAAACATTCATTTATTTGTGGCGGCATTATTTTTTGGAGGTGAAGTGTTCATTTTGAGTACTGTTGGAACAAATATACTGTACGGTTACAGCTGCTTCTCTTGTCCATCGATCTGATCTGATCAGCTAAGACCTGATTGACTCATCAATTATTCACAAATTGTGCTGAAAAAATAAAGAAGAGCTCCGCCTGCATTCACAGACTCATGAAAACACAGACTGATACACAAGGACGCACAGGAAAGAAAAAAAAAATTAGAACTTTTCGAGCCCCCCACAAAACTTGGTTGAACATTTCGTAAAAACGAAATAAGTAGACTTTTAGAGAAGCATTTAATGTAGATAGATCTGTCTATCTTAATGTAATTTTTTTGATTTGGTACTTGGCTTTTTATACTTGGGGAGGTCTATTTTATTTGACTTTATCTATTTATTTTGTTGTGGAGGCACTTTTTCTCTCTGGTAGACTGAGGGGAAGTTATTATAACATATGCATCTTTCTCCATACTTAAATCCTGTGACTGTATTTCTCACTTAGTACTTAAATGATTCTTCTTTATGTATCCTTGTGTTCTTGAAAAAAGCTTTGACTCTCTGTCTCCATGTTAGGAAAATTTGGTACCTGCTTCTTTACAAGGTACTCCTCTAGAAATTAAAATGGGACACCAGACATCCTAAATGTTGTTAAGTCCAGGCAGATCATCAGAACTAATTTCCAAACAAATCAAAAATAACATTTGCTTTCGGCCGCCCACCCCTGTGTTGTCGTCCGCCTGAGAGCTGCTGACCATGGGGCTAAGATTGGAGAACAGGAGGTAGACTGTATCTGGATCGCTCTGTTTATTCTCCAACCAGCCTTTGTCTGTCCTCTTGGCACTCAGCCGGTCCAGCGTCTCTCTGCTGAAGTAGTTTTCCTGCTGGTGGAGGTTGGAGCACGGCAGAATTTGCTGGCTGGTGTCGTCTGTCTGGCCTAGCAGGTTGGAGATGTGTCTGTGGCCCCAGAACTTGGCAATATCATAGGCAGTCTGAGACGAGCTGTTCACTGAGTACTTGTTACAGCTTCAAGACCAAGAACAGAGAAGACAGTGGATATTTTAGGAGGAGCAAGGAGTCCATAACGCTATTAACTGCCGTTTATTCACATATATTTATATCAACCTGGCAAATAAAACACTTCAATTAAACTGGTAAAACATTATATTCAGAAATGTGTCTAAAATTCTTGGTTTATTAAAGCACTAACCCAGAACAATATATGTCATTTCAATTATAAAGATGTGAGATAACACTGTTTTTACACCATGGTGAAAAGTACATTTCCTCAAGTACTGTGCTGAAGTCCAACTTCAACGTACATGTACACTACTTAAATATTTCCAGTGCAATAGGAGGAAAACATTGTACTTTTTTCTCCACTTCATTTATTTGATAACTTTATTTATTTTGCAGGTTTAGATTATTACTACAAAGTATATTTAACAAATAAATTATGATGTACAGTTATATATAACACAAAACTTCATTGATCCTTTGGGGCAGATTCACAAGCTACTCAGCATTAATAAAATAATTGTTGAGTGATGATCACATTCATGTGTCAGTAATTATAATCCAATAATAAATTATTCTGAAATGGGACCTTCTGCATGATGAGCACTTTTGGTATTTTAAGTATATTTTGATGCCAGTACGTCTGTACTTTTACTTGTAACAGAGCATTTCTACACTGCAGTTTTGCTACTGGTACCTATGTACAAGATCTAAGTGCTTCTTCTTCACAAGGTGGTAAATATTGGAGTTCTTCTGCCCTCTAGTGGCTACAAATATACTAATGCAGCTTTAAAAAGAAACTCCACCCAAAATCTTTATTTTTTTAAATGATTACACACCTTAAAGGTGGTTTTAATGGTAAATTTATACAGACTGCCTTTCAAAGCTATACTGGCTGGGTGTTTTATACTCTAAATCAGGGGTAATTCTGGGATTTGAGGACATTAGGAGCTCAGCCTGGACCGTTGTAGGGGGGTCTGGGGAGGATCCTTAGCTGGGAACTTTTTTTATAAACAAGCTCTTACATCTTATTTGACCTTAAAAACTCTTTTTTAAATTTTTATTTTCAAGATTAATTATGAATTTCGATGTTAAACATATTAATAGCTGTTGGCAGACTACTTTGAAACTGCTATTTTTAAAATGTAGAGACTTTTGTGGCATTTGCACTTCAGTATTTCCACTTTATGCTACTTTATACTTCTACCACTCTACATCTCTGCTACTTGAAGACTCAGATTAATAATACAAAATGTAATTAACTAATAAATGATGCTGTATAATTATAGTTGAAACTACCCAGGAGTATATAAGCATTTAAAATGAGCTCCACCTTTACTAGCTGCGACATTAATGTAATCTCAGCTCTCTGTACCCATGAGACAGCAGCTCCTCCACCACTTGGTAGTGTCCATTGCGGGCGGCAAGCATCAGTGCCGTCCAGCCGCTGTATCCCGTCTGGTTGATGAGTGAGGGGGCGTGGGACAGCAGCTGGGACACCTGGGTCAGGTCTCCTCTGGCTGCAGCGTCCAGAAACCTCTCCACCATCTCCTCCATCGCACTCAGCTGGAGACTCGTCATTCTGGCTGCCCGGACAAAGAAAGTGAACCTCACTTAAATCAGATATTAAACAGATTTTGGATGGCAGGATGTGAAGGATTTAACATACATGTCTTTTTTTGATGGAACCCAGTGATACTGTGGAAGACAGCAATGAGCAACGCAATGTAATTTATTCCATCTCATTAAATGTAATTAGCCCAGGTGCTGCACATTTCTCTTGATCGTCTTTGAGAAGTCTCTGAGCCTTGATTGGAGTCCACCTGTGGTCGATTCAGTTGATTGGACCCGATTCGACGAGGCACACACCTGTCTCTGTGAGGTCATATACCTGAGCAAAAACCAGCCATGAGGGGGAGGGAGCTGCCTGCAGAGCTCAGAGACACGACTGTGTCGAGGCACAGATCTGGGGAAGACTACAAAAATATTTCTACTGCACTGAATGTTCCCAAAAGCTCAGTGGCCTCCATAATTCTTCAATGGAAGATGTTTTGAAATAAACAGGACTCTTCCAGAGCTGAAACTGAGCACAGCTGGGAGAGAAGGGCCTTCATGGTTAGATAGGTGACAAAGAACCTGATGGTCACTCTGAGCTCCAGAGATCCTGTGTGAAGAAACTTTAGAAGGACAGCCATCACTGCTGCCCTCACCGATCTGGGCCTCATGGCAGAGTGACCGGACGTCTCCTCAGTAAAAGACCCAGGAAAACTCCTGCAGGACTCTCAGAGCGAGAGAAACAAGAGTCAGGGAGAGTCAGGATGGGCCCCTGTGCACAGTATAATGACGGGCCCTTGAGCCAGATTTTGCATTAAAAATGCATTTGTCTCCTCGCGGGCAGATATAGAAGATAACAGCATATTATTATTATTATTATTATTATTATTATTATTATTATTATTATTATTATTATTATTGGTAGTAGTAGTTGTAGCTTACTTTTAAACATTAAGGTGACTATTACCTCACGTTATATAATATTTGTCTCCCTCTCTCTTATTGGTGCAAACAGCTGTCAATCATTCTCGGGTCACGCCTGTCCACTCTCGCGCTGTTACCAAACGCAGCCTTCATGTAACAACCTGGAGATCACACGTGTTTGCTGTGTTAACATCAGGTGACCATCATGAATGAAGTGCAGTTCCTGCAGCTGTCAGTGCAGAGCTGTGCTCACTTTATTCACTGTGGTGAGTTCAGTGTCAGTGCGGAGGTTGTAGGTCACACACCGTAGGTACGGCAGCCTGACTGATCCACGGCCGTACAGACTGTTGTGACATCATGTATTCATCTGTCACACAGCAGAGAATCAAACTGACGTCAGTGTGTTTCTGTTTACAGTAAACTGAAGAGGACTGAAAGAGGTTTCTAAAAGTCTGAACTCGCTCTCCGGCTCCGTCTATGTCCTGGAAACTTCACCGTTTGTTCCCGATCAAAGCGGAATATTGAAGTTTGATCAATAAAGACATATTATGGGAGTCTCACCTCACCTTCAGCTCAGCTTCTGTCTCTCCTGTGTCCAGGAAGCAGTTTTTCTGTTGGGTTGAATAAAAAGTGAAGAGCTGCGTTCAAGAGCAGCAGCGACGCTGCCTACAACTGTGCTGCCTTCAAATGCTCCGTTAACTTCCGCATTTCTGATTGTTACAGCAGCAATATGCAACTTTTTTGATTTTGTTGCCCCCAAATCATGGTGAAATTGATGTATTTATTTATGTTGACTATATTTTATGGTTATGGAGTGAAATAAAGACCTGGAAAAAAATTTCCTCTGTGAAAACCTTTGTCTATAATATGTTAAAACAAAACAAGAATTTTTAACCTGATATTATCCAATGTTCATATTTTTACTTGGGAAACATGCAAATCATCCATCCATTTTTGTAACAGCTTATCCTCTTGAGGGTCACAGGGGGGCGGAGCCTATCCCAGCTGACACTGGGTGAGAGGCAGGGTTCACCCTGGACAGGTCACCAGACTATCACAGG
>JAPZEB010000022.1:10066328-10084393 GCA_029783705.1 Chaetodon striatus | reverse complement strand
TGGCGATGGTGGTAACAAACTCTCCGCCCAGGCCGAGCTCAGAGCAAAGCTTCAGGGCGAACTTCTCTGGATAGTTCTCCCTCTCAGACATGTCCCACTCAAACTGGTCCACCAGGGAGATGTTCCCAACGTGGATGTTCAACTGAACACAGAAACATTGAAATCAACAAGAGACAAAAACTTTATCTATACCTCAAGTATTACTCTGGAGGATTTAAACGACACTCAGTATGATGTATTGGCAGTGTAGAGCGTCACCTTGATGATGACCCTCTGGTCCGTCTGCTCCTCCAGGATGCTGTCTGTCGGATAAGACTCGATCTGCTGTCGGATGGCGGAGGCGATGGCAGGGACGAAGGCCAGAGGGTTGAGGTCCAGGTCGTCACAAAGGATCTCGGCAAACATCTCAGGCGTCATCAGCTTCTCTGAAAAATTTTAAAGAACAGGAAAAAGTTTGTTTTTGTTCCTCAATGGAAAAGTCTTTGCTTTAATATCATACTTCTCTGAGCTGACAAAGTGATGATGGGACGTTACCGTTCATATTCCAGGTAAAAGCATCTCTGAGCTTCTGTCCCTCAATCTCCATGTCCAGACGGATAGGGACCAGAACTTCAGACTGAGTGGCGTTCTCGTGGATCACTGCTGGATCGTGGTCGTCAAAGCTGAGCATGACAAAACACACACTGTGAAAACACTTACTGACTGCAGCTAAGATTATACACAGCTCTCACTGTGCACTTGGTAATGCTCGTTTGTCTGCTCTACAGGAAACCAATCATACTATGAAGTTCTACTGAGCTCTGAAAATCTAGTTGACAAACACCTTCACGCCAAACTTGTATAGTTCACTTAATTCTGATGTGTTTGCCTGTTTATAGTGATTAGGTATCACTAGTCAGGGGTAACATCTGCATTGTTGAACCTGGACCGTATTTTCCCATGTTTTTGTGTCCTAGTGACCAAAGTCAGGTGTACTCTGTACGATTGTGGGCTGTCCCTTACACAAGATGACCAACGTGAAAGAAACGTGGTGATATCTTTGGTCATGGCTCTAAAACGACGGTCCTACGTCGCACAGTGAGAGAGTTCAAGAAGACTTTTGTCACAGTCTTGCAATTAAAGACAGTCTGGGTTAAAAGAAGGAAGACCTTGTGGAGTTGTGGCAGCAGAAGGCTTAACTGTATGATGTGTCCTCCATGATCGCATAAAGAAGGACGAAGCACGGAAGGAAAAAGGAAATAGCGTTTAATATGAGTTTTGTTTCGTTGGACTCTAAATGAAGGATATTTAACGATACTTAAATGACTGTTTATTTAAAGTCTGGTAGGTTTGGCGACAGTGATTTCGGGGCTGTTTCTGATCAAACAAGGACCCTTACTCCTTACTAAAAAGATCCATCTCTGTAGGGATCCTTGCCATAATGCTGTCAGACACTTAGAATAATAATCTGAGCCTGTCGGTGGCAAAGACAAGCTCTTTTAGTGGACATAAATTGTAGGCGTGCAGTTACGCATTAACGTTACACTGCTGCGACCTGTTTCGCTGCTGCCGGCTGAAGCAGTCTCACTCAGTGCTGAACCATTTTCAAAAACTGTTGTCTCTTTCAGTCACTTACACACAAAAACACAGAAACATCTAGGATCCAGGTTAGAAAAAAAAACAAGTCACCCTTTACAAGTGAACAAAGGGAATGATTTGTGCAGGTTCCTGTTGCTCACCACAGTGGGAAAGTTCTCTTCTTGTCACGGCCCAGTCGGCTGCGGTTGATGGTGGTGGAGCACGGCACCGCGTCCAGGTGGTGAGAACTGTTGGGCAGCGTGGGAACCCACTGACTGTTCCTCTTCGCCTTCTGTTCCCTGGTGAGAGAACAAGACAGGTGGGTATGTGTGAAAATTGTAATGAGTGTCTTTTTTTTAAATTCCATTTTAAATAACCCCAATGAGACGGCAGTACATTTTTAATCTCACCAACACAGACTTCAATGTTCAGCATTTACAGGTTACATTCTACTCTGATTGGAGAGGTTTAGGAGGAGGGTAATGTCATTATCACTACAGCATCTCTGATTTCCAAATTAGTCCCACGCTCCCACACAAAGCCTACGTCTATAAACCATCAGACCAATTACTGAAACCAGATCTCACCATAAACTCTGGTACATTTAAAAAACCATGTGACCTGAGGAGCCTCTCTGATGTGATGCTAACATGTTAACAGAGCAACACTCCTGTAATTGTAATTTTAGAAACACACTATCTTCCACTACCATTACAAATATTACTTTACAGACTCTGTCCTGAAAGCGCCTCCTGTCTGCACAGTGTTTTCAGAGGTGACTGACTGTTGTGGAGATACCTGAGGTAGGCTGGGGGTTCAGTACTGATGGACACAGCTTTGTACTTCTCATCGTTTCCTTCGAGGATCTCCTCAACCTCTGAAGCCTTCAGCAGAGTCACACTGGTGGCCAGCTGAGTATAGCCGTGATCTGAGTGACAAGAACAGGAGTCAAATCAACACAGGACAACAACCACTTAAATGATCATCACTGTGTCAAACTATATTTCCTCATCACAACGTGTTTTTTTAACCACCATTAACCTCTAAAGCTAAATAAATACATTTAACCATAAGTGACATTAGAGTGTCGTCTTACATGAAGACTTAAGATTATTTCTTTTTCATCTTATACTTTACTTTTATATTTTAACTCTATATTAACTCTTTTAATTGTTCTTTTATAACAATAACTCATAATCTCCATATACCTGAATTGACAGGCTTTTCTTACATTGTTCTGTTCAATAACAGCAATTAAAAAGAGTCTATAGTCCATAATTTCGAAGTTCAACAGCCTTTAATATTAGGGGAAACAATAGAGTTTAGAGATAATGATGGGGACTTAATGCTTGCTACAGCCCCACCCAGCTGTAGATGTGTTAGCACTGCACTCTACTGACCGTGTGATGACTCCACTATTTTCTTCCGCTCTTCTACTGATGCCAGTTTTCTCCATAATGACGGGTATCTTTTATACAGGGAGCCTCTGAACATACGGAGGTAGTTTCCCACCTGAACACAAACACACACACAGACACACAAACACAAACAGAAAGAAAAAGAGAACGAATAAATAAGATGGCAGTTTCTTGATGCACAGCTTAAACCTTAACCTATCTCTAAGTAGACAGCAGAGCGCCATAAGAAAACTAACAAATTAAATATTTATAGTCCAATTGCACCACCATGGTTCAATAAGGATTAAGGGTCACTTGTCCTTTACTGAATTGGAAAACAAATTTAAAGTCAAAGCTCAAACAGTATTATCTCCCCTGTTATTCAACACTGATGGGAAATTGATTAAATAGATGTTTTGATTGTTTATTTCTTCTTCAAAACTATTTCAACGGTAAATAAAAGATATGGTGTCTGAATTATGCTTTTTTTCCATTATTGAAGGAAAGAATACATGTGTATAAGAATACATGTGTATAACAGCAGGTGTCAACATTTTCACTAGTAGTACTACTGGTGTTTCTAAAACTGATTTTTGTGAGCCTGTACACTCCAGTTTCTGCTATCATGGCTATTTAAATTCCTCAACTCTAGCAATATAAACATGGGATTAAAAGATGCCCCGGTTTATTGTGTAGGTAGCCGTACTGCTGACATGTATGAATAGTACGAGACAAGCCAATGTATCAGCTTTATGGTCAGGCATGTGCACATTAAAGGAATCTGAGTCTGGATTTGTTTCGTTTGTCCTCAGTGAATTTACAAAGAAACAGACATAAGGGCTAACAGATGTAACAAATCGGAACAATTAAGGGTAAAAGAAGACCATGATGCACACAAGTAGGTAAAGAAATAAGTGTATACAAATATTATATAAGTGCACACATACAACAACAATAAGAATAAAGTGAAAATAAAATGCATACCGTTATATACCAGTCAAGTATTCACGTAGTCATTAATAATTAGAAAAAACGAACAAAAATAAAAATCTGTTGAACAGGTATGTGTCTGACAAATTATATACGTACGCTTTATAAGCGAAGATATAATATATAAACATAATATACGTTAGTTGGCCTACACAACGCCAAATAAAGCTGCTTTGCTTTGGATTAGCACCGTTAGCTTGCTAGCTTAGCTTAATTGTTTCACGTTAGCTAGCTCGGCCGCAGATAACCGAATGAACCTCTGGAGAAGGACGAACGTTTTCAGGTCATATTTTATCCCCTTTAATCAGCATATGATCTTATGCGTTTTCTTTTCGAAACTATTTTCAATTAAATTAACAATAAACCAGAGAAATATGAATGAGTCTTCGTGCGCTGCCGTGCATCGTTAGCTGGCTAGCTGGCTGCTAGCGGACCGGCTGCCGTGTTAAACGACACTTTCCTGCCATACAAGTACATTACTGAATACAGGGTTTGTTAAATAAGTGGATTACTAACCTCCGATCCGATCATATAAAAGTCTCCATCCTCCTCAAGCTGAAATTTTACCGGTTTTTGTCCAAACGTTTTGCTAAGCGCCATACTGAAATGAAATAACAAAGCTCTGTGCTACTGCGCAGGCGCCAATCACGGGAGCGTCCTGACGCTGAGAGATGACGTCACACTAGTTTATGAAGTCATCAGCAGTCGCTACTCTGTCAATCAACAATATAATAAATAGTCAATGATAACCTGTCATACAATCAATCAATCAATCAATCGATCGATCTACCAGTTTAAAAAGCCTGTATTTTAATATTTCTAATATATAGATTTGATTTACAAATATTGCATACCAAATACCTACAGTCTTTATTACATTTTATTGAATATTTCATCATATTTATTATTAGTAGTGGCACCTTTACTATAATCACCATTTATTATACTATACTATGCTCGTATTATATTCTGTATTATACTGGTGTACTATATTACATACTCTTCTGCTGTACACTGTATAGTTGGTGGTATCATACTACTTTACAAATACTATACTTTACTGCTATTAACCAAGTATATCTCTGGTTGTGGGTAATGTTTGTGTACTGCTTGCATTGCTTTTTTACGGCTTCTATTTTTATTCTATTATTGTTTTTATTTCATGTGCTTCTAATTCTTGTAATTATTGTTTTTATTGTCTGTACCAATGGTACACAATCTTCTATATGCCAATATCAGGGTGTATCTTGGCTGGTCTTTGTGATCATGTGTAGTTGCCCTTTTTGTGTTTTTATGGTTCACTTCTAGTATATATTAACATACTTTGTGGCTTTATTTGCAGTAATCTTATTTTGTGTTTTATATTGTTTGTTTTAGATTTGTAAATCTTTTTATCCTGTATTTATTTTTATCTGTCTGTAACTTATGCTGCTGCCTGTCTTGGCCAGGACACTCAGGGTTCTGGTTAAATAAAGGTTAAACAAAAAAAAATAATAATTTATTTTTCTCAGTGTATCTGTAGTTTATGTCCTCGTGCTGCAGAAAAAAAAATTCCCTCTAAGGATCAATAAAAGCGTATCTTACAATTTCTTTTTTAATCTTTTGTTTTTTAAATAATGTTAAGGTACTGATTTCACAAGACAATAGCAAAGATAAAAGAAGAATTAAATTTACTGTTAATTTTAATATCAGTTTCTTTTTAACTTAATCTGGGCTTCTTCTTCACCAAGTATCAAATACATTTCAGTTAGTGGGTCCCTGTATGATTCCACTTTATTGAACATAACTTTTTTATGCCTTGGATGGTTTCTTTATCTGTGCCATTTCACTGAGTTAACACCGATGTCTAATCTAAATTTAATGTGGATAGCTGCACTGGAAATGTGCTTTTTGAAAAAATGTTGATGTGATAAATACTTCCCCCAATGTATTATTAAATCAAAATACTGGAAAAGACTGACTATGATCTTAAACAATTTTATCATGGACATAACTGTACATATTTCTTATGTTTAATTTCACACTTAAAGCCTCAGCACATTGAAGACATATATATTTTTTGTTTTTAATATTTAACTATCTTAAGTACATGTGTTAAACACTGTAGCATAATGCAAATTCTATTTTTAGTTTATTTTAATGCACATTTTCATTTCTATTCTATTTTATTGCTTTATATTTACATACAGGCCTCGGAGGTCTATTTACAATTCTCTATTCTTTGGAGTGACTGTAACGAATCACAATTTCCCCTCTGGGATCAATTAAGTATTTGTGATTCTGAGTGACACTTGAAAGTTCATTGTAACAGACAAAAGACTTTTTCAGTTTGAGATTTAAAGCCAGTTTGATGCTGCTGTAAAATATATTGCATTATAAAACAATACGGTTGTTGTGAATCTCAGTGCCTTCATCTCAACACAAATAATAAAGAGAAAAGATTCTTTTTACTTTTATAAACTTAATGTTTATTCGTATATACATGAATATATTAATCTATAACCAAGAAAGGAGAGAATGTACAATGCAAAACAAAATCTCTATATACAAATCAATAAATAAACAAAGACATAATCAAGGACAGTTTTGTATTCTACACAGGTTTTTGTGTTCTTGGGAAAAGTAGGAAAAGTAAAACAAAGAAGAGACTGCAGTTAGAAAAAGTTCGGAAATTCTTTTTGTTAAAATGGAAAATGGCACCCGAGCACAGTTCAGGGGAACAAAACAAGAAATGAAAATAAAAACACACACACCACACCAGCTGGTTTCCAGTTTTTAAGTTTTTTTTTTCTTCTTCTTGTAAACGCAGCCTTTTTGTTCAAACTCGCACAGAATCAGGTCAAATCACAAAAAGGTACGTCATTGTCAACACGGGCTACGACGACACACACAAACCAGTCCAACATCAACCTCATCAGCACGGAAACGCTCGCAGGGTCAGTTCAGTTAAAGTTCCACTCATGTGCACGATGTCTGTGTTCTCAGAGAACACGCCGTGTGTGAGAGGAGACGGAGCTGCTGCAGAAAACAAGTCATCACTGATACAGGCATCGATGTTTCTTAATTCAAGGCCTGATGAAGTTTTTATTCCAACCAGACAAAGAGGGAACTTATGCTGCATTTAAGGTGTGTTTGGAAAAGTGAGCATCTGTTTGGGGAAATTACTGAGCTTTTAAAAAAACAAAGAAACTATACATTTTACTGATATCTTCAGTAGGATACAGGAGGTAAGAAAGTATTGAGATGGACTAACAAGTCCCTCCAGGATGTCGTGATGTGATCGCAATCATTAACGCAAATTCAGCCAATTTTGTCCAATCAACACAAAAGTTTTACTTTTTAAAAAGCATAAAATCTAATTTTATTGTGGAGCTGAGGGCAGCGTATTGATTCAGAGCTTTGTGCCTGGAGTCACAGACACACAGTGACAGGGCTAACTGTTAGCATCACACAGCTAACGTTACCTTAGGGTTTTCAACAAGTTCAACGACAAAGTCGAGCTGTTTCCGTGTCGGTGTGAGATCAACGCCTCTGTGTCAGATGGTAACTGCTGCTGCAGGGCTTCGGCCCAAGCGGCAAAAGATGACGAGTAGGATGAGGCCACACTATGCCATGTTAGCTAGTGCTAACCAGGGCTATCCTTGAATGCTGCTTTGATAGGCGGCATCACAGATAGATCCTAACTCCGTGGGAAACACAGAGTGCTCATATTAATAAGCTCTGAATGTGACATCGTCACAACTAGTTTTGCAATTTTTACTTGCCCCACAATTTCAGAAAAAACGCCTTAATCATCGCAGCATACATCTCAGTTTTTGCAATCACAAACAGATTCTGAATGCTCTTAATAATAAGCTCCAAATCCAAGACAGCATGGCAGCTATTTTTAAAATTGTCCTATAAACACTGCCACATGTGTCGCAGTTTTCTAGAAAAGCTGCTGTGAAATCAGTCACAGCAAACAGCCTGCACAATCCTGGAGGGACGGACACATTGTTTTGATCTTTTCATGGGAGTTATTGACAACAAAATAAACATAATGCAGCCAAAATTATGTCTTTTTCAGGAATCTCTAAACAATTTAAACAATTAAAAGCTGATGGTTTTAATGTAAACTGCGTGATGCATTGAAGGTCACATTGCAAATGTTGCTCTGACAGAGCGGAGGAGGAACTCTGATATACCACTGAAAAAGGCTTTACACTGCTCTGATGAATGTTTGTTATGCTCCTTACATTTGTGTCACTGCTCCGAAAGGTTTGCAGCACAGTTGTAATAGTTCTCTGGTTTTCATTCTCGAAACTTGGCCAAAAATTAAATGACAATATCTAAAAGTCTGGAGTAAAATGTTGAGCATCAGTGGGAGGAAATATAGAGTAATGCTCATGTTCCTACACGCCATGAAATCTTTTAGATGAGGGGTGCAGGATCAAAAAGTCACAACACTGTCGACCACTTGTACTCACTTTATTACCCAAAACATTGTTAATAAAGTGAGATTCTTTGTTTCTTTCATGTAATTTAACCAGAGATTCACTGAACACGCCAGATGTGAAGTTTGGTTGGAATAAAAACCCGGATCATGGTAAAGAGCTGCTGGTTCTGACGGTCCACTTTCAAATATATTTGCAAATCCAGCAGCTGTTTGATCCTGGAAATAAATTAAAGACGACATTAAACATGAGAAATGGGAGGATTCATTCATGAAAGTTTCTACAACAGCTTCATCTGCAGCTCCGGACAAAACATCTTTGCTTCAAGTTTCTCGGACGACAGTCTAATTCTCCACAGGGAATCGGGTCCAGACATCATAGTGTTTTCACCCTTTTTTTGTTTTCCAGAAAAATGCGACAACAGTAAACATACAAACTTGTTTTTTTTTTCACTGTGAAAGGCAGAGGACTCGTCTGTTTAAAAGCAACCTTTTTCTCTCTATCCTTGTTTTTTTTTTTGGCACATGGAGGGTCAAGCCTGACGCCTTCGCTGCTCGCCGACAAGACGAGCGAGGGGCGGATGTTCACTACGACACCGTTAAGGGGGAACGAGACGTAATATTTTTTTTTTCAGTTCACAGTGCTCGACGTGACGCGCCGATCAACAGGCAGAGAGGGCAGAGTGAAAGGGGGTCAAAGGTCACAGTGTTCAACAGCGAAGGATTTCACGCCACGGGGCACGGACAACATCCACGACAGCCGGACGACGTGCCTCCTGCCGCTCGTCACCATATTGCTTTCGCAGGGTGTTTTTTGGGGGTGCGGGGGATATGTTTCATTCACTTGATCGTTAAGAGAATTATGAACTTCATGCAGGTGGAAATAAGAAAAAAAAAAGGCAATACATGGTCGCAGTGCAATCCAGGCAAATGTAGTGTTTTGTTGCGATATGAACAACTCAGGAAGAATCCAACCTCAGATATTCAGTCATGAAGCGTTTTTGGTGATCCCACTTTCCCTTAATCAGCAATTTCCTGCATTTCCCAGGATGCTTTGCAACAGAACTCAGAGAGGGGATCTGAAAATTGGCTGTCGATCAAACAGGCTGTTTACTTTAACTCCCAACAGCAACTGTCCGATCACAGCTGCAGGTTGGCACTTCAGTTTAGGCGTCCAAGCTGCATTTGAAGAGTTTAAAGTTTGGCAACTTTTTAAGCATTTCCAAAAAACACAAGAACAACCACCCTCACCAAATACCAAAACAATAACTATTGGTATATTGCTTTAAAGATCGTTCTCACTCAAATGAATGACAGAGTCCGCACCATAACCATGGCAACAAGGACTTTGTTAAGATGGGTTTCAGAGCGATTTGATGGATGACAGAAACACTGACAGCCGATCAAAGTCCATTAGGAATTTACTGCCACTTGGAGCACGCAACGTATGCGTGGCGCCACTGTTAACAGAGCGTTGTTGTTCATCAGTGTGGATGCTCACATTGTTATCATACTTGGTGTTTACTTTTAGGGCTAACGAGCACACAATTTAAAAATTACATCAGCCTGTGTGTAAGGAAAAAGGTCCCGTTCAAGCCTTGAACATACACTGTGTCGTGTTTTCTCTTCTGTTTAAGGAAGCTGGTCCTGGAAGCTAACAGAGTTTAGGCTAACGTTAGCAGCTCTGTGTTGGATTTGGGAAAGTGTACACTCCTGCCAACGTCACCAAAGGTTTACGTTTGTTGACACATCCGTTAGTCTTCATCTTTAAAGCAAAAAGATTTGAGAAGTATGTAAAGTATGTAAGCGGGACATGTGTTACATTCAGTCTGTCCTCATCAAACTTATAATGCTAGGACCAATAAGTCAGTACAAGCTGCTTCTTTGTTTCCATGTTTTTGAATGGATCTTCCTCCGGTGAGGATGATGACTCACTGCTTCAAGCCCGTTAGCTTTAACCTCAGGCCTTCAGCATGATGTCATGTATGAAGCATAAGTGCACATTAAAGATCCATTTTACAGGGTTCTCGTCAGATGGAGACATTAAAAAGTCAGCTGGAGGTAGAAAGCAATGGCTGACAAAACCTGTTAGCAACAGCTGCTATTTCAACCAAAATCTGAGACTGCTGGCTTGAAATGAGAAACTGCTTTGGGACCAATTGTTTCAGATATAACTAAGAATTTTGATGGTAAATGTGCCTCGATTGTCACTGTAACTGCACATGAACTAAGGGGGGGGGGGGAGCTAAGATAACGGTAAATAAAACAAGTAGTGTGCAAAAAGTGGGAAACTGTAGAATCCAGAAAAGAAGTTATGTTGCTGTTGGAAATGTGACTTTGTATCCGTGGGAATAAAGGAAATACGGCCCCTAAAAAACGGAAAGTGAATCCCCAAAAACTGCTTCTTTAAAACAGCGATAAGATGTTTTCTCGGTTGGATTTTCCCTTGAAAGAAACAGATCAAGAACAGCACAGAAAGAAGAGAGAGAAGAGTTTGTTCCCTCGTGTGCAGCTTGGCAGCATCACTGTCGTTCGTCTGGGCTCCTACGGCCTGATTTAAGGGGCTTTTCTGTATTTTGACAAGTTTTCCACGTCTGGATATCATCAAAATCTTTTCCACACTTTCTGTAAGAGAGAAAGAGCCCAGAGAGGAAAGACTCTGCTGTCATCACCGGCACGTAAACCACAGCCGACACCGCAAGAAAGAACGTCCTGCAGGATAAATCAGCAGGACTCGTCGGGTGCGTCTGCAACACACAAGCCTGTCATGGCACATTTGGAAAGTGGTTACTGATGGATATGAAGGATGAGCCGCCATGTTGGAGGAACAAACCCCTAAAACACTGTCCATCTCTTTCTCCCGTGCAGCGGTGGAGACCAAAGCATCAGTTTGCTGTCACAGAAAATGTTGAATATTGTTCTTTTCTGACCACAGCCACAGAATATCTGGTTTTGATGCATTTATATTATTAGATTTTATATTTATTCTTTTATTTATTCTTTCATAAATGGCCTTTTGTACCCCAGAGTTTCTCTGCTGCAGTGTTTCAGGAACACAGAAAAAAAAAAATTCACGTCAGCGTTTAGTGTTTTTGATGATCAAAATGTTGTTTTTTGAGAAGAAAAAATGTTAAATAATCTAAATATTTTAACTCTTTTTTTTTGGCAATTATTATAATCAAATTCAATTATATCAAATATTTTAAAGGACAATCTTTTTTTTTTTTTTTTTTTAATAACACCTTAGAGGTATTTTCTGACTGGTGTACGGAAGCCCATTTTGTCCTGAAAAGAAAGAAAAGAATTGAAGAAAAATTTGGAAAGATAATAATATTCATGGATAAAGCTAAAAGAAATTACCTGATTAGTGAATTTGCGAAAAATAATCAGCAACTATTTTCATAAGCGATTAATCGCTTAAGATATTTTTCATGTAAAAGTACCAAAAGTCTATGTTTACTGCTTTACATTTTCTCTGTTTTATGTGACAGTAATTGAATAAAGTTTCAGCTTTTGACCGTCAAATTAAATACGCAATTAAAGACATTAACTTGGTCTTTAGAAAATTGTTACAGGAATTTTTTTTTTTTTTTTGACCAAACAATTAATTGGGAGAGCGACTGGCAGATAAATCAATGGGAAAATATTCGTTACTGTCACATCTGTTTATAGTATGTTAAAATTATGAGTAATTAGTCAAAATTTGGACTTGAGATGAGAATTTTTAAAATTGATTTCTTCTTTTTTTTAATCGTTTTTCTTTTCCAGGCAGAAATGGGCTTCCACATTTTCTGAAAGCAGCAAACATTAAAACGTCTCACTCCGCAGGTGAGAAGAGATGCTTGTGTCGTCTTCCAACATGGCGGCGGCGTTCAGGGAGTAGAGAAAGCAGTGAAGTGATAAAGATAGTTAGCAGCAGCACCATATCAGAGCAGAGAGATGCAAAAAATGTACAAAGCAAAATGGAAAAAAAAAGTGTTGATATTGTGACGAGTCTATTAACAAAATCTCATGGTCCGTTTCAAAAGAATATACTGCACAGTCGGTGTTAATTGATATATACACTCAGTTTTTTTTTTTTTGTTTTCAGCTCATTTGTTCTTCCCTCGGGAACGTTTTGTGTCCCAGTCAAGTGCGATCAAAGGACTGCCACATCCTTCACGGTGTAGTGGTTACGATTCATTAATAAAAATAACAAAAAGAAAACACTGGCATGTGATTCATGGCTGTGCCCACTGGATTTTGACACCATGTTTCCACTTCACTTGACCTTTTGTTTTTTGTTTTTTTAGTAACATGGCAGCGTTCAGAAGTTTAAAGAGTTCAGATGCCTCCACGTCAGCGTCGCTGGTGTTAAAATGCTGAAACCAGTCCCAGCGTCCACAGAGCGGAGAGTTCAGTGCTGCAGTCCCAGAAACACTGTTGACATCAGGAACCCCGGGGGCCAGACGGTAAAGGCGGCGGTACACTCACAAGAAAAGTTCCCTGAAAAAATAGAAACACATTCGAACACCCGGCTGTTCGTATTGTTCGTGTATGTACACTCCATGCCAGGAGGGGGCGTGCATGAAGACTGAAGTCGAAGGCTGCCGAGGGACTCTGGGGTTTTAAAAAATAGTTTCATCGAAGGTGCAAAAAAAATCAAGCAAGAGGCTTGAACAAAAATCTTTAAGAGCTGGCCGAGTGACGTCGAGATGTAAACAGTTGTAAACAAAAAGTAATGGGTCGAGAAATGAGATGGATCTGCTTCTCCACAAGCCAACACGACCGTTAGCGTGACGTTTTAGGCCGAGCGGAGACTGGTAAAGAGTTCGACTAGCCTCCGAGCAGCGGCGCCTGACATCAACGCGGCTGTTTTCCCCACAAACGTGTCCTTTTGTTGTCCTGAACTCGCAGCCTTCAGGAAACAGCTTCTCTCAGGGCGTTTCCCGCGTCGCACTCGGCCTTTTAGAGTCCTCGGAGGGTCCTGATGACACAACAGCTGTCCCTAAGTGCTAAGGTGCTCCTCTGCTTTCTGCTAATCCACAGAAAGGTTGGTCATTTATCTCCTCTGGCATCTCTGTCCAAACCAAAACTCAGATACTTCAGGTTAGTGTGCCAACTCCAACAGACCCGAACACAAATGTTTCTTCTGAGGAGTTGGAGACCAGAGAGGGTTAAGGGGGTGGAGGGGAGGCAGGAAGTGGTGCGTCGTTTTTCCTCAGAAAATCCCTTTGGCGATTTTCAGTCCCTTCTGTTTCATGCGAGGCAGCGTCGAACTGGCCACGTTCTTGGCCCGCATCGGCCGGGCCAGGCCGCGCTTCTTCAGCACAAAGTCGTAGTTGGCAGTGGAGTTCATGGCGTAGAAAACATTGGCGTTGTCCGGGATTCGAAGCTCTGCAGGGCGAGACGAGAGGGAGAAAAAGACGGAGTCAGTCTAAACATATCTGGTATTAAGCGAGAAAAATAGTAACATTATGATTTATTGTTTACTGAGAAAATGGTGGAGACATGTTTGGGAACAACAACAATATTTATTTATTTTCCTTATGAGTCTTCTTAGTTTGTACCTTTGTCCTCAGAGATTTTCTGCATCAGCTCGTACTCGTCAGTCTTCTCTCGCTCCAGGTTGTGTTTGATCATCGCCTTCCTGATGACGGCTGGAGTCTTGTCTTGACACGTCACCTGAATCAGAGGAGTGAGAGAAACATCAACAACTGGCATCTTCGTCAGAGTCGACTCAAATGTTTTTTACTGCTACGTCGGCATGTTTATGAGACGTAAAAATGACATTTCTTTTTTATTTTCCTACACGAGAAAGTCTTAAAAACGCTGACCTCCACTGCAGTAAAACTAAATCTGGTATAATCGTGTAAAAGCATCCAGTTTACCATATATCGTATTTATTTATCGTATTATATTTAAGAAATTCAAACTTATTTTGCGGCTTTTTCATTTCAAAATAATTCACCATGAACCAAAATTGTACCTCACGTTGTGTTGCAGCATTTCATACAAAAGGCTTCAAAGGTTTAGAGGGCTTAAACTTGGACCTTGGCAAATGAACAGCCATTTGGTTTGTTACATGTTTATGTTTTGGATGTTTTCCTTCTAATTATTGACTGATAGACGAATAAATCCTTCATGTAGTGCAGTCAGAAAACTCGCTAAGCACATATTATCCTACCATTAAAGCTCTAAACAACTAAAAATATATTCAGCACATTGAGGCAGCTGATCAGAGAGATTGTGATATTTTATACTCAGTTAATTATTTCTTGAAAAAGAGATGAACTGACCAGGATGCTCTTGTACATGTTCCCGTTCTCCACGTCCAGGCTGACCCTGATGATGCAGCAGTCGTCCACCTGCTGGTTGTACAGCGGCAGCGACAGAGTCGAGTAGTTCGACACCGCCGACACTGAGCGTTTGTGTGAGCGGGAGGCGGACAGCGGGGTGGAGGAGGAGACGGAGGAGGAGGAGGCGCTGCTGGAGCCCGAGGCCGAGCCGGAGCTGGAGCCCGTCCCTGAGGTGTCCAGAGACGACAGAGACGTGCACTCCCAGAACTAAACGGGAGGACAGAGGAGGTGGTGAGGACACAGTGATCAAATAACCTGTCAGTTACCTTTTGGATTAAAGGACTATTACATCAATTTCACATATCAAGATCGTGTTACTTGTCATTTTAAAAGATGTGGGTGTTTACCAACTCTAATGAAGAGATGTAAGACTGAGTTGCTTTATGGGAAATGTAGGATTCGGTGAATACTGAGCTTGACCCATACTAAGGACAAAAAGTCAGAATATCTCTGGCTCTGCTGTTTTATGTATTTTACCTTTCGTTACTTAATCTCTCTCTCTTGCATGTCTCCAAGCTTTATAGAAGTAAAACACTAAACGGCTGGAGTAACCCTTTTATAGCTTTATCACTGACAATCCTGAACAAGGACACAAGCACACTGCCAAGGTTTCTGACAGACTACACCTTTGATGTTATTAACAGATACCTCCACTATTCCCCTGCATCCCTCTAATATTAACACCATATTTAATATCTGCACTATACTAAATATTTGCACATATCTTCATGACATATATTTTTTTGTAAATACTGCATTTATATTTTTATATATATGTATTTTCATTTAAAGCACAGGGGCAATGCTGTATATTTATGTTGAATATGTGACAGATAAAACTTTAAACTTGATTTAAGTTGTATTAAAATTCAATTCTGAAAAAGTAAAACTTGTTACCGTTGACGTTGTATCTGCTGGCGGAGCGTCTCTCCCCAAAGCAGAGACGGTGAGTTTCACTGAAGGAGTCGACGTCTACAGAAAGAAAGCAAGAGAGAGGAGCCATCAACAAACAGCCACACAGGCGAACATGCAACACTAGCATCTCATTGGCTACTGGGAGGTGATGTCAGCACTATTTTACTGAGGAACGCAATAACCAGGAAAATACCAAAACATCAGCTGAGGTTTCTCTGGCTGACTCTTCTTGTGTTTAATATGAACTAACCAGTGGTGGAGTGAGTGTGTAACGACTCAGACTCTGTACCTGTACCACTATAAAATACCCTTATACTGGTAACTGTTTGCAGTGACGTCTCTTTTGTCCTCACCTTTCTCTCGTGCCCCTCCGGAGAATCTGACAGGAAGCTGGCGTTCACGTCTTCCAGGTCTGAACCACTGGAGCTGACGGAGGTGACACTGAGTGCGTCGCCGCTGTCCCCCCCTCCTCCTTGGTACGGTCTGTAGTGCGAGTGGTCGAAGGACTTGGAGTGAGATCCTGGGGCGCTGCTGCAGCCGGCCTCCGTTAACTGCCGGCTGGATGTGAAACAATAATAGGAGGAGTTTTAATCATGATACCAGAGTTTGGATTAGAATTGATTTGTAAAACATGTATAATGATATAAAACATAATATAAAATATAATAACTATGTATAATAAAAAGTTCATCTTGCTCTCAACGCTCAGTTTCGATCAACACTGTCACTTACTCGCTCCAGCGCTTCATGATTCCTCCGTTCTTCTTGGCTCTGAGCGTGTTGCTGGCCGACTCGGACAGAGGCTCGATCTCACAGGACAGATTGTAGCTGCGGGAACAGGAAGTCACGACGATGATGACAATGTTAATCTGAATTCATCTCAATGATAAGACAGGACGACCTTGTTGTTCAAAGCCGCCCTGCCAGTTCAGTGCACCGATATGTCAGTAAACACAACACGACCCTGAGTGCTGGGTGATCACTTCATGGCTCTGAATTATTTAGAATTTAATGGTGTCATTTATCCTGACACCATCTTCATATTTTTACCTAACCAACCTGCCGCCTGCTGCAGCTTTAACACCTTGTCTTGTTTACATTAAGATGATGAACATAATTCGTCTATTCTTCAGATGCTCCCGGTGGATTTCACCACTTTCCCTGAGTGTTATCGTCATTTTTAAATTGCTTTCAATTATTTTAAAGTGCTCACCGCCGTCCTCTGACCAACAGGGTCTTTATTTTCTAAATGCTCTGTTGTTTTTCGTGCAGCACCAAGCTTCTGAGCACAGCGTCTATAAACATGCTCATATCTTTCAGTCTTTACAGTACAAAAGGAGCACATATTGAATGTCTACAGACTGGGTTGCACCACTGCACTGACTCCCCAAAGTCCTCCGAGTACAGACCGACTAACCTCTCTGCTTCGCTGAGTTTCTCCACGCCTGCGAACCACTCCCTGAAGTGGCTGTCCTGAGTGAAACTGTAGTTGTTGGAGGCCAACTGGAGCAGTTTGATCTGAGCGATCACCTCAAACTCCTGCAGGGAGACAGCAGAGCAGGGAACAGTCAATGGATTTCCATTTGCGTTATATTTCTATGTGTCTGTGCACCTAATGTTCTGTCTAATAAAATATTACTAAGAAAAATGGCTCAGCTGACAGATTTTGATTTGCCATTTTTGTTTTAATCTGTTAAGCCACTTTGCTTTAAGAAAAAAAAAAAATCAACAAAAAAACACAACAGCAGAAATGTGTTTCTTCTTCTATGAAAATTTTCAGATCATTACAGCTTAACACAAAATTAAACTCACCTTTCTTCTCTTCTCAAAGTTGATCAGACCACCCTGAAAAAAAGAGGTTAAAGGAACGTGAGACAGTGATCGTAAAAAAGCATTAGGCAGGAGGGTAAATACAAAACTTATCACAGGAAACATCACATGTCAGAGGTCTGACCTCAGTGTAGTCCTTCATGGCAGTGTCCATCATCACCAGGTCCGTCAGGAAGGTCCCCAGGTAAGGAATCGTCCCCTGCATCACTCCCTGTTCACAGAGGACAGGCGGACATCACTGAGTTAAAAAACATGGAGGAAGCTGAGACTCTTTTTAATGTACAGGTAGTAAAAAACAAAAACACTTCTTCAGGGTGGGATCATTCAAGATAGAAAGGCACAGAAATGCATCAGGTAAAATCAAAGTGGCTGATTAGTCCATTTATTCTGATACCAACCAAATATTTTACCTAACAGTAACAGTAACCAGATCAGTAAAATTTTTCCATTGTTTGAGATGTTCCAAGTGAGACTTCGACTCTATCGGGCATCTTTACCATCATAATTGTTATTACGCTTACCATTATTGTTAAATGGTCCATATTTCTGAGGTTAAATCGCCAGGGCTGATTTGTGGATTTCCTTACTCTGCCACTGCAGTTATTT
>JAPZEB010000022.1:10018491-10033490 GCA_029783705.1 Chaetodon striatus | reverse complement strand
GTGTGTGTGTGTGTGTGTGTGTGTGTGTGTGTGTGTGTGTGTGTGTGTGTGTGTGTGTGAAGGACCGATACCAGTGTTTGAAGATCAATACTGACGCCAACACTTCTGCACTTACATTAACCAGCAGCTGCAGATTTGTGCAAATATGAAATGATTTTATGTCTGATCATTTTCATGCCAAAAAAATCCAAATATTCAATGTTTCTCTGTTTTTTTTTCTGCCTGTACACCACCGCGGGACACGAAGACTGTCCAGTAAAACAGAGAGTAATGACATTATATGAAGGTTAGCAGAATTTTAATACAAAAAGACTTGTTACAGACCAATTTAATCCAAATATCCAAACTGTGCATGGAGAATGAAATGTGGAAAAATGACCAATAAAAGCGTAATTAGTTTTGTCATTGAATAAATCAATTAAGTCTCCATCCAAGTGTGATGAATCCGGCAGAAACCCATAAAAAGTAAATGTATTACAGTGCCTCTTTATGGTCCAACTCAATGGCCATTTTTTCCCATTTAAATGTTTATATAAAGTTAGTATTTAATTTTCTGGCAAGGCTGCAAAACCTGAGCATAAAAACTGACTGTTTCTTTCATATTTAAAGGATAAGGCTGGTGTTATTTTACATGTGTCTTCTAGCATCAACAAATAAAAAAAAAGACACACACAATCAAAAAACAACTGCCTTTCATGGCACTATAACTGGTAGAAAAACAGCGATGGGTCGCTTATATACACCCAAGTTTGGTGCCTGAAAAGCTGCTGGAAACACAGTGATGGCTTGTTAAAGGTCTAAATCAAGGGCCATTTATTCCCATTAAATGTTCTAATATAAAATTATTTTTAAATTTCCTAACAAGGCTTCAAAACCAGAGCATAAAAACCGACAGTTTCTTTCATATTTAAAAGATAAGGCTGGTGTTATTTCATATGTTCCTTCTAACATCAACAAATCAAATGACAAGACCAACACCGACAACGCAGTCCGCAAATCAATCATCAGAAAAAATGTTGGCATTTCAATGCTAGTATGCAGCAGATACATGTGGTTAGGTTTAGGGGAAAAGATCATGTTTTGTTATGTTTTAGTGGCATAATCTCGGTGGAAAAGTCATTAATGTCTTGGTAAAAAAACATCAATTTTTCGTGCCACTATCCCTGCAGGAAACACAGCGATGTCTTGGTAAAAAACAGCTGCTTTTCATGGCTCTATAACTGGTTGAAATACAGCAATGGGTTGCTACTAAACACCAAGCTCTGCTGCCAGAAAATCTGCTGCAAACACAATGATGACTTGTTAAGAAACAACAATGGTTTCATTGTTTATTGGTCATAAACAGTGCTCTGCAGGTTTGCAGGTGTCTGGTAGGTGTCAGCTCACTGACACTACGACGCTTATGAAATACATATGAAACGTACAAATGTGACGTATTTGTGGTTTGCAGAAACGCACAAAGCCAACAGTTTCTTCTAGTGACTGGGCTGTAGTCCATCTCTCAGTACTCTCTGACTTCCTGTCTGTGGCTCTCAGCTCCAAGCCTCTTGGTTCCTACTGAAGATGTAAACATTAAACACACCTCACATATACATGGGGTGCTTTCCAAATCGCATAGCTTTTCCTTTTACTTTCAGTAGGTGCTGCAGCTGCCGTTAAAAAGCGCACACTGTTGCATGCAGCATGCACATACTACTGTCTCATAACATAGGCCTATTTCACAAAATGGCGACCATGACCGGAAGTAGGGAATCCCTAGTTCTGGTCACTACTTACGTATGCGCCGCAACGATCTTTTGCTTTTAGAACTGCTCCTATGGAGCCTGGACGTTTTCTCCCAGTCACTTGTATCTTTGCTGAAAGTTACAATTGCAGATGTTGTTTGTCTTGTTGAAAATTTTCAGGGAGAAGTGAAAAGGTCAAAGTTGGACAAGAGATATAAGTTCTTCTTTGGGCAACTAATTTTGAATATGAAGGTATGCTATTTGCTAGCTAACATTTTGGCTAGTTTCTGGTTTATCACTGACTTGTTGATAAGAGGTAAACGATCTTCAAAGCGCACAGAATTAAAAAAAAACATTTCTTATGTTAGTTATGTTTACTGAACCTTCACTCTCTTGCTTTTATATCCGTTACCTTGGAGATAAAACAAACGCCACTCAACGAATTCGCCAGAGACAGTGATCGACCATAAAATATTATATTTGCGACAGTGAAATTGCATCTGCAGTTCTCTGTCATTGTTATTTGAACAGTTCTGCCTTATTGTTTGGAACACTTATGATTATTTTGTTCACTTTAACAATCAATATTCCTGTTATTACTATTCCAGTGGTCATCAGTAACTTGAATACACTGTCATCAATCACTGCGACTTCTGACAGCTGACATCTGTTTGCGGCTCAGTCGATGTGACGAATCTTCTGCTGTGCAGAGGATTGTGGGTCAGAATAGACAGAAAAGCATGCTGGCCGAATGTAGTAGAACATCTTGGTATTTTTGGCATACTGCATTTGACATACGATGTATTGGGACATACTAAATCTCTTCCTGGCACGTTATATTGTTTAATAGTATGGGTACTGGAACGCACAGATAGTTTAATTTTTTAAAAACATCTCAGTAATTTCCTAAAACAGCTGCTCACTGTAGTTTTTATCGAAGAGAAAGGAGGAAGTAGTGCATCTGCTGGGGACTATTTTCAGCGGCAGATTAATCCACGCTTGGTGCTCTAGTGAGTATTTCCCAGGGCAGAACATTATATGTATGTGGGACTAAGAAAAATGTAGTCAGCCTTTCTCCTTTAACATTTAGAAAGCTGTACCTAGCAGCAGCTTTTCCACATAAAATACAATTCACTGTAAAAGATTAAACCAAAAGTTTCCAACCTTTTTGGCTTTTAACACCAAAAAAACCCCCAGTATTTAGTTTGGACTACTCGTCGCATTTCACATGTCTGTGAGGTTTCATCAAAGAGATTTCCCCTCTAAACTTCTCACATGGTTTCATTTAAATAACAGTTTGAGGCCCAAAATGGAAAAATTATCCGATATTTCACCAAAAAAGCAAATAAGAAGAGAAAAGTCCACAGTTCCTCAGATTTCTCCTCTACTGTTCAGTAAATTTAGCTGCTAATACTGCTGTATGTTCATAAACGTAGGATTCTGAATGCAGGACTGTTGCTTGTAATGAAGTATTTTCATACTAATGCAAAGGTATTTTATCTGAACGCTTAAAGTAGAAGTTGTAAAAGAGTTTTTGAGCAGCCTGGTTTGAAATGTCTGATCTAAATACTGTTTCAGAGGATTTTTCAACAACATGAGAACAAAATAAAACACTAAACACTGACTCTTTTGCATTTTGGGTGCTGAAAAATCACAAAATTTAAAGTCTCAGAGCACTGTCACTGAATATATCAGCATTTAACAGACACTTCAGTGTAAAAACATCCTCACTGGTATCGGGATATAATCGGGAAAAACCCCATATGGACTGAATCCCAGAAATCTCTGAGAGCTCAGAGGGACGGCCAACTTTTAGTCTGCTGTGATTTAACTAAAGCTCTGCTTCCATCTGCTGGAAATCAATACCAGAGGATGTTGTTGTGCTGCTGCTGAGGCTCTGGCTGATGCTCCGACATGCTTTACTGTTCCCTGAGGAGGGTGACGCTAACAGCCCCCCCTTTAATTTCTCACAAACCACACGCTTTTACTCCGATGCACACACAAATAGACACGAAGCAGCGTATTTAAAGACGCTGACCGCACCCAGCAAGAGCGGGACAAATGTATACGTACACGTGAGGAGGCCAGGTTGAACATGGCAAACGCTTCCATCATGACGAGGCTAAAACTAAAATCACAGCAGCGTCATCTGTAAGATATTTTCGTCGAGAAAGTCCTAACAAGTTCTACTTCTGCAAAACTGCTGTCAGGATGCAATTTAGTGAGGCACTCCACCCCCAGTGGAGGCTCACTGGGCAGCAGTGGAGGCCTGTGGTTTCACTGGGCTGCTGCCAGGCGCACAATGTTCCCCAGTGCTCCACAAACAATAAATCTGTAACAAATAAAAGCCAATGAGAGCGTCAGGCCTTGGACAGAGTACAGAGTTACATAACGGAGGAAAAAAATAACAAGCTAATAAATTGAGAATAAACTGATTATAGTACATAGATGTAAGCACAAAGGCCTGCCAGTGAAGAAGGCACAAGAGAAAGAAACTAACAAGCAGGATTTCTGTGCTCAGACCTCCTGTGTTCGGCCCAAATCTGGTTCTGGGGTGCAGAACTTAAGTTGTGGAGGTTTCACATTTTCCTTTTAATTATTTAAAGCTGCACGAATCAATATTTTTATATTAGCAATGGATCAAATGACTATGTCTATTGTAAAAGTAACGCTTGTAGCGACAAACCCACAGCTTGAAAATATTATTTTCAATGGAGTTTAAGTGTGACGGGCTTCATTTTGCAGACTAAATATTTAAAGCTGGGGGAGGCAAGAAAAGGACGAAAAAGAAAAAAAAACAGCAGCATTCGAGAATACACTCTCCTCCTGCAGCTCTCCTCTCTCTGTCCTAAGCCCCTCCCACCAGACGACCACCTCCATATGCAAGCGCTTCATACAGTAATCCAGTGTTTCCCATACATGAATTTATTTCATAGTATTTCACGCAGCATATTAGCTAACCCCTTCCTTGCCCTGCTCTCTTTCTTCATTTACCAGACCACAAATGAGACAAGACTTAGCTGCTAGCCACCTCATGATCACACCACCCCACCAGGAGGACAGCTCGGGGGAGGGACCTTCAGTCAGCGGATGTAGCAGCTTAAATTCAGCCAGTGCAAACAGCGGGCTGGTGGCCAGCAGCAGTGCCGGATCTAACCTGTGTAGCAGCAACAGAAAGTTTGCTGATCCAGCAGAGAGTCTGCGCTGTCTAATAACAGTTTGCTCGGGCTAGATTCTGACTGGGTTGCTGCTGCTGCCTGCTCTCCTCCTGGCATGGCGGTCTGTAGTGGCAGGGAGTGAGGCGGAGGACACACTGTGTTTCAAGGCTCAAGCTAATGTTAGCTACATGAACATGGACTCGAATTAGCCGCAGCCATGAGCCTCTCCAGTTTAACAGACGGCTAAACTATGAGCAACATTTTCTGACACATTTTATTTAGTTTATCGACAGACTCTCTTTATTTATAAGTCCAGCAACCCTTTTTTTGGGTTGCTTTAAAGTGTAAGCACTTGTTGCCAATGCTGGAGTAGCAACTTTCTCTGCAGGATTCTCCGCCACTGAATCAGGCTTTCACTGAAGGGACGTGCAAATGCATCTGAATTTATAGGACAGCCAATAGGAACGCCCTCTCTCTGAAATGACCTGTGACTGGCCAAAGTCTCCCGTCACGAGCCAAATTTTCTAAAGTCTAAAGCCAAGAGGAGGTGCAGAAGTCTAGTATTCTCCCAGACCACTCAAATTACACTATTCTCAAAGGTTATCATTGGATTTTTGCCCTAGAGGAGTTAAAATGTTTTGCAGCCTTAATTATGTGATCATTAGTTACATCAACACAGCGAGACAGCGACAAACTTAAAGAGAAGCATCGATGCTAAATGTTCAGACAGCATCCTACACTTTCTGTCTGCTCCCTCTACACCTGTGAAGCCCAGAAATCAGCTCATCGAGATGATTGACAGGTGTTGGAGTGACCGACTGAGTGGGAGGACCGAGGTACAAACAACACCTTTCGTGAATCCTCAAGAAGAAATTTGGCATACGGTCACTTTATAAGCCCAGACATGATGTCAATTATGAAATCTTTTTTTATATCTCTCAGAGGCCTTTAACTGAGACCTCAGGTTGAATCGATTCCCCCTATTTGAGGATCTCTGATTAGATAGCAGCTCACAGGAGGTTCACAGATCTCGAGATGCCAGCAGTGAGTCAGACAAAGCCAGAAATATCACCTGGAGGTTGACTTCTATTTTAAAAACCCAATTAGACTTTTGAAGAATCCGATGGCCAGAGCGAGTACGATGTGGGCAGAGAAAAGGTTGGCCTTCCTGTTGTCTCAGTCTGACAGCTCCTAACAGGAGCAGACAGCTGAGGTCAAGCCTCTGTGCTGTTTCATGTCGCTGTGAAGTGCAGAATGCTGTAATGACGGTTAATGGGATCAGATCACAGTCAAGAGAAGCAGCTATTGTTTCTTTTCCAACGCAGTGATCTATTTCCGCTGCAGACACGTCACATTATGATGCAGGAGGCTGCTTAATTTCCTGCGAACCAAACTAAATGTTACATTTCTGCTTTTATTTCTTCCTGCTCTTTGGGATAATTCTGTGCTGAAAAAAAATCTCTAGTAAATCAAAGACCAGTCAGAATTTCTTGACCCAATATCAGAGCTGTGTTCAAGACTTTTAAGGAAAGGTCAAGTCTTAAAAAGAAAAATGTAATGTGTTTTCCAAGTCTCGAAATGCTGACTATTAAAATGACATGGCTTATATATATATGGCCAAAGTACAGGGGTCACAGTTTGGTGCATGCAGAATACACATCAGGGTTGTCAAACATGCGGCCCGGAGGCCAGAATCAGCCTGCCAAAAGGTCCAATGTGCCCAACACCTAATAGTGATGCAATTGTGAGGACTAAGAGGTGCCAGGTTTCAGGAGCAAGTTAAACACTGAGTAGCTTTCGTCCTGTAAAATGCTGCTTCAGAGGCTTTTCAACTAGAACAGAAACCGACTAGAATACAGGTCTTTTCTTTCACTTAAGTTTAAGTGACAGTGTGGTGATGTCAGGATTACGACACAGGAGTGGAAATGTATAGAAAAATGCACATTTAATGACAGTGAGTAGTAACCTGTTGAAAAACTGAGAAATATTGTTGAAACTGTATTTATTCTTCTGAAGACATCACAGGCATTTTGTTATCTGTTCTGTGAGTGGATTAGCGGTTTTAAAATGTACTTCTTTAAACAAAAAAAGGAGAAAATGTGTAGGTGTTTGTTATCTTTAGGATATCCTGTAGTGGTTTTACTGGTCCGGCCCACCTGCGATCGAATCGGACTGTGTGCGGCCCGTGAATTAAAATGAGTTTGACACCCCTGCGTTACATAGACTGATGCACACCAAAGCTCACAAGTGCAAGTTCTGCCCAGAAACTTTTAGCACTTTGACAGGGCTGTTGCTGCAATATTGCAAGATTGCCCTTTTGACAAGCCAACCACAGAGAGTGGCAAGCAACCACCACTACCGCTATGTTCATGTCTTTTTGGGTAAAAGGCAGCAGCTAATCATCACTGTCACTTGACTTCCTTAAATATTCTATATCATACCAAGCAGATGCAACTAAAGTGTCCCAGCTGACAAAACGCTGCCTGCCTTATTGCGCCCCATTGCCTGTGTTCTGCATTTAACAATGAACAAGTAAAAATATCAACTTTGTCATTTAAAAAAAGCAACAATATACCCTGACAACAGCCTATCAATAAACCTCGTGAGCACTAAAGAGTCTGTGAGCAGTTTGGGAGGTTTAAAACTGGATCTGTAAGCCTCCCACATTACCAGATAATCTGGGCTGAATATTGGTAGCGACCAAGGCCCCAGACCAGATTCCTCCGCCAATTGTCAGGGGGGATGAGTCAGAGATAAATCTGCCAAAATTTCTGTAGTCGGAGTCGGCTTTAGCCAAGTCTCAAGGTGAAATAATGTGGCGTAAGTCCAACCTGAGTCAAAGTCTCAAATCTGCCAAATAATGTTTGAAAGGACGACCTACATCAGCTCTGTCGTTAAAAATAAATCACAGTTCAGACATGATGATTTTCTCGAATACCACAACATACAGTTTGCATTTTCCGACTTATATGAAAGGCGATGAAGAGGTTAGAGAAAGAAGCGTATGACATGCAACAGCTCAGATCAAACATTGCGTTTTCATGACATGCATCTTCACTTTACACCAAACTGTGAATACGTACTGTGGTGCTAATTCTGAAAAGACAAGATAAGATAGAGGTAATTTTAAGGAGAAAGGAAAAGTGCTTCAGATTAATCACCAACTAGATTTTAATGATGAAAAATAAGCTTAATCATATCTGTGTGATCATCTCATCAACCAAATAAAGTCACGGTGGATTTTAGAATGAAATTAGAATTGCAAATTCATCAGCAGATAAATGCTATCATAACATGGTTCACCAATCAGTATAAGAGCTGAGGCCTGGATCACATCGGTAAGAGCGGGGTGACCTTTTGGTTACAGAAATTTTAACTGACAGTAAAGCCACAAGTTCAGTCCTTATCAACGTGTCCTCAGAGGGACGCTAAAGCAGCTCAGCGTCTTAACATTCAGTCTTATTAGGTGAGAGTTACATGCCAAAGAGTAAAAAGAAAACATAAATCCAACCTGTCTGCCTGCTCTCCTGACTGTCCCGTAGTAATCCTCACTGTCCCAGTTGACACCTGTCCTGACCAGCACTCCACAGGTCCACCGCCTCCAGCACAACATCACGACTTCCCTCAGAGCCACACCAGAAATCTCAGGATCCAAATAATCCCGGAGCAAAAAAAAAAAACCCATCAACGAGCCTTCAGGGCTCCCACTCCCCTCGTCCCAGATTGGCCGAACCCCCTGCCGACGCTCTGCTCATGCATATTGACTTTACCAGCTGTGTCAACAACGCGAGGAACAACACTAGAAAAAATTAACTTATGCTGGGAAAGAGAAAAATGGGTTTCCAGTAGCTCAGCATGTCTGTCAAAGGTGAAGTGAAACCTCTTTAATAGTGCCACGACAACAACAGCACCGCAGCTCTGTGGTGTTCACACACTTTATAATCATCGAACAGAAAATGAAAGCCCAAGATGAGGCATAAAATTCAAAGGGACTTCCCTCATGAGCTAAAGGAGGAAACTACATTCATCCCCAGGCGGTATGCTCAGAGATATTATCAGAAGTCAACCTGCTCCACAGCTTTACCAGGTAACACCTTCTGAAGAGTGACTACACGTGAGTTAATTAATCATTCATGTTCTGTGCCAAATAAAACTAGAATTTCCGCCTGCATGCCTCGCGGACCAGACAAGTTGTGGTTACAGTTTACATTTGTCTGTGAAAGCAAGGATGGACACACACATCTTCCCCTTGGCAGCACAGCAGATCTACACAATCAGCTCAGTTTCAAGATGGACACCCAAGATTAGTGTCACCAGTTCAGTATCTGTTCCTGACTTATGGCGTTAAGTAAGAGCCAGAAAGGCAGTGTTTCTGCAGAACATTATGATGTCACAGTGAAGCTGACCTTTGACCTTTTGGTTATAAAATGTCATCACTTCATCGCTTTATCTGGTTACATATGTGTGCCAAATGTTGTCAGCATATGAATTCTTGAGATATGGACCAAAGCATGTTTTGTGAGGTCACAGTGACCTTGATCTTTCAAAACCAAAATCTAATCAGTTTATCCTTGAGTGCAAGTGGACGTTTGTGCCAAATCTGAAGAAATTCTCTTATGGAGTTCCTGAGATATCACATTTACAAGTATGGGACAGACAACTCAAAAAAATAATGTTTCCAGCCACGGCTACTGACCAACATTGAGGCATAAAAACAAAACAAGAACTTATCAAAAAAAGTCTTCTGTTTTTTAGACTGGATATAAGTCCCCAATATTTTGCACTTAAGCCTTAATCTGTGCCAAAAACGTGGCAAACATTCAACCCTGACCTTTGACCTTAAATTCTAATCAGTTCAATCTTAAGTCAAAGTGGACATTTGTGCCAAATTTAAGGAAATTCCCTCAAGACCTTTTTGAAATACAGTGTTCATAAGAATGAGACGAAGGCAAGGTCACATTGGCTTTGACCTTTGACCACCAAAATCTAATCAGTTTATTGCCAAGTCCAAGTGGACATTTGTGCCAAACATTTTTTCAAGGAGTCCCTGAGATATAGCATTCAGAATGGGATGGACAAGCGGAAAACATAATGCTTCCAGCCACGGCTATGGACCAGCAACAGAGGCATAAAAACAGGACAAGTACTGTAAGTACTGTAAGTTATAAGAATCTTCTATTTTTCAGACTGCTTATCAGTCGCCAATATTTTGTACTTACACCTTGTTTTGTGTATGTTTGTCCCTCTAGATGCCAAAACATGACAAACATTTGACCATGACCTTTACCCTTCGACCACAAAATTCTCATTAGTTCAATCTTGAGTCAAAGAGGACGTTTAAGTGCCAAATTTGAGGAAATACCCTCAAGACCTTCTTGAAATACCGTGTTCATAAGAATGAGACAGAGGCAAGGTCACACTGACCTGGATCTTTGATTGCCAAAAGCTAATCAGTTCATGGTTGAGTCCAAATGGACGTTTGTGCCAAATTTGAAGAAATTACCTCATCATAATTTTAAGATTTTGTGTTAGCGAGAATGGCACAAACGTACGTACAGATGGACAACCGAAAAACATAATGCCTCTGGCCAGGGTTGCTGCAGGCATGGAGCCGTAAAAATAGTTTCCTGCCTATATTTGGGGGGTGGATACAGCAGCACTAACAGAAACCAAAGGACCAAAACAACTTCTTCAAATGGTTTCAACACTGTAGTTTTGTTCTGTTCATTTGGTCACGTCACATACCCACAGTCGTAAAGAAACAAACCCCACCAGAGCTGAATGTGAAGCGGACCAAAACGCTCCTATTCAGGCAATCTCAGTTTTGTTGTTTTGTCCATATAAGCTCTTGATTGACAGTTTTCCTACCAGCGCAAAGGAACCGCACAAACCAAACAAACAAAGCAGAGTGCACATTTGGAGGGGCCACGACAAGATAAATCAATATGAAGGGTTGCAGAGCTTTAAAAAGTTTTGAAACCACTGGCGGAGGTTCAAAAGCCTTCTGGAAAATAGAAGAAAAATCAATAAATAAAATAGAACACGATGCAGGTGAAGAGAAAATTGCTTTGGCTCACTTGAAACAAACAACTCAACCATCACAGGAGAATTTCTATTTTTTCCTTTTAGACGCCCAGTTCCTGCTGCACTGGGAAATAAACCCCATGAGAGAGTTTCCCAGTAACAGACAAAGAAAAGAAGAAGCTTCCCATTCACACCCAGAGAAGGCGGTCTGAGCTGCCTCTAACAGCGACTGGATTTATTCCCTGACATTATTTCAGCCAGCAGAGCCATTCAGGTGCTCCTCTAAGGTCCTGGCATTTAAAAATGCTTTCTCATGTTAACTGGAAGATCACTGGGAGATGACTGGGAGAGGCAGCCTGACAACCGTCGCCAAGGCTGAGAAGGGCATAAACCAGCCACTCTTTGTTCTGAAAATTTTACCATCATAAAGATTATTTTCCTTTTTTGATTTATCCACAACATTAATTAGAATCTGTTATTAAACCAAGTTTCACCTTTTCATTTTATTCATTTTCATTTGTTTGTTCTTTATTTTGTGTCTTTGAGGGGAGGTGTTCTTGTCAGCAGGGTTTTCTGGACAGGTTTTTTTTTTTGTTTTAAAGGTATGCGGGATTTTACTTTTTTTTTAAAAATGTATAGACTCGTACTAAAGTAATCATTCTAAATTATCACCTTTGACCCACTAGAAGTGTGTGGGGTTTATTTATCTGCTGAGTGTTTTCTTATTCTGTTATGCTAAGGACATTTCCAGGCACAGGGTGCAGGTGAGGTCGGGAGTTTATATAAAGGTAACGTCCAGGTGCCAGACCATATGCAGCACGCATCCAACAGGAAGCTACAAAAACTCGCAGACACAGCACCAAAAAATGCTAATAAAGCGTATGAGAGTGAATCTGGGGTTGGCTATTACTTTTACTTTCACTGGTGAAACCGACAAAAACCGACCGAAAAGGTAACCGACGATTCCTGCATAGTGTACCTTTAACTTATCAATATGGAGCACATGTTGATTGCACAGTGTAATGGCTGTAGAATAACAATACCATTGGCATTTAGATTGGTTACCTTTAAGCCTAACTTTCACAAGTCTGTCTGCCATCGAGTATGATCCCCCGTGAAAATAAATCCTCAATTTACAGCACAAAGGAAGTGAATCAACCAAAACAGGAAGAGGATAACGCTTGTAATGTATGTTCTTTACAGTTACTATTCCACCACCATTGCCTATGCCTGCGCATCTTACTGCCAAATACTACAGGGATGAGGTGAAAGAAGAAGAAAACCATGATTAAGTATTTTTGGAGTGAGGCCATACATGTTCAAGGTGAGATCCTAAGCTAACAGCGCTGCTGGTAAATGACAGACGCAGACTCATCCCCAAAATGGAGCTGTTGCACCCTAACTGTAAGACTGTAAGGCTGTGTCAACATTAGAAAGCCTCTCATTGGAGGCAAAATTGATATACACCTCCAACTGCAGGATGAGTCATCAGTTTTCTTTCTTTTCATTTTCCAGGAAATGACAAACTCTACACTCTTACAAATTTGACATACCTACAAAACAACATTCCTGTCCTTGTTGAACCAGATGCTGGCGTACGGGTAACAATGAGCACAAGACATATCCCAGCTGGCACCAGACGTCAATATCAAGGTCAGAAAGATGTTGGACACTTTTGTCAGACAGATGTTAAATTTTGGTTGAAATAAAAATCAGGTTGAGGATTTTTAAAATATCTAACAATGTCAGAATTTAACAGTATGTGGACGTTATGATTGGACGTAATGTGGACGTTATGATGTTTTGCAGACATTTGGTTTTGTTCTCCATACCTTATGACTAAATGTTGTTATTTTACGTGAAAATGACGGTGGCATGAGACGTTTGAAAGATGTTGGATTTTGGATTCTTAACAACACAACTTTAAACCAACAAAATATCGACGTTATCTGTCGTCAGTATTCTATGTCAACTTGATGTTGGCATTAGACATCGGGACCGAGCAGCAACCTCTGGGGCTAAAACATGAAGCCAAAGTGGAAGTGCCAAAACTGCAGTTCCTTGAACGGCCACTTGAGGCTGGCTCCAAAACAAAAAACTGTTTTGGTCTCGAAAGCTAATTTTAATATTTATGACAACTGTACAGGGGGTGAATGTTTATGTAGCTCACCCGTTTACTTCCCATTACGGCTTAAAGTTACGCATATTTAAGGGTGTCAGTCTGTGAGTCGACTCCACCGCTTGCTTCGCCACCCTCTTGCCCAAAAATGGTCACTTCTGGCTCCAAAAACCAAGATGGCGACTGCCAAAATGCTGAACTCGAGGCCTCAAAATGGCAGTCCACAAACCAATGGGTGATGTCACGGTAGACAGGTCCGCGATCATATACAGTCTGTGGTCCTGACATTAAAGTTTGTTCAACTGATGCCACAACTGTAACAACTACATATCTATTTTGATTTCACGGGAACTTTAACCAGCTTCCTGTGAGTCACAGAAACAACAACAACAACAGAGAGAAACAACAGGAGACAATGGCGACGCTAAATGTCAAGTAACTAATACCCTCTCCCTCCCTTCCTCCCCGTCCAGCAGTTGTCCCCAGTGTGCTCCGATCTTTCCACATCACCTCCACATCCGCCTGCACACTGGTTCCCAATCCCACGTCAGGCCTGCTGTACACATACCTGCCCTTGAGCCATTGTTCCCTGCCAAATATTTCTATTGTGCTGTCCAAGCCCCCGGCCCTCTGTCTAGTTATGCTGCCCGCCATGTTTATTGACCCTTCACTGCCCTTTCTGGACTTTAAGCCCCTTTGGACTTGGTTGCCTGTTGTGACTGTCTGCCTGCAGCTGAACCTTGTTTTTCTGTTCAATGACTCAGATCAGCATCGGATCATCTGTGGAGGCTTCAGGGACCGAGTGGGAGCAAGGAGTGAGGGGACTGACAGTACACTAGAACTGCCTGAGGGCAAAAATCTGCATATTGTTGTACCTCAAAACAACAACACACCTAAACACCGGGTGAGCAGGAGTGTAACTGTGCAACAAATTAAAATATAACTGCTCGTTTAGTCCGATTTAATCGTTGATTGCTGCAATAAAATACTTCACTTGTTTGTTAAAAACTGTCTCAGTGATAAAATACTTCCTCACAGCGTCGACACTTCACAGAGAACATTATCAACAAGTCTGCAGACGTTCATTCATTTCCTTTAGAGCCGACTGACAGTTTGACAGCCTGACCACTTGGCAGCTGAGAACATTTGGCTGCTGTTAAACTCTTTACCATCGCTGGCTGTCAGCGAGCACTCACATCTCTGCACCTTTTTGGTTTCAGACCTGCTTCATAGACAACTGTTGTCTGGCAAAGCTCACAGCTTTTAACTTAAAGATAACAGTTTTAAGTCTCTAACAACAACTGCACAAGGTGTATTTTTATATTTCTAACACTTCCCTTTGTTACCACTAGCTGAGTAATAATGTGAACTCATCATGCAACACTGACAGGAAATGACACAGCCAAACAAACAACAACAACAAACCCTGACCTCAGAGCAACATGACAAGAACAATTATGATATAAATAAGACATTGTAAATAATTATGTTGATATAAATACTGTGTTCAAGATTTTAACTACGTTTTCTTTTAAAAGGAAAAGTGAGGAGGTTTTGTTTGACATCATACTTCACTTAGAATCCCAAATTATTTAAAGGCACAGCACTTTGGATAACGTTAGGCGAAGTTATGGCTTTAGTTAAATGTTCATTAATCCATCTTGTCTCGTGCACTGTAGTCTTTTTCACTATTAAAGTAAGCCCACAGTCTTTCTCTAAGCTAACCAAGACTGGCTGCGAGTGCCATAACATCACCATAAACACACTGAATTAGTCACTAAAAGCTAGAGCTGCCCCCGAATAGTCGACCAAACTTTAGTCGACCAGGAAGGTCATTAGTCGGCAAGATTGCCAAAATAAAATGTTTGTTTTTCTGTCAAAATCAATCCAAACCTTTATGACTGGACCATGTGGGAATTTAATTTGAAAGGACAGACACAGGAAGTGTCCACGCTCAGCAGTCAGACAGGAGTC
>JAPZEB010000022.1:9988521-10001594 GCA_029783705.1 Chaetodon striatus | reverse complement strand
CTATACATACTTTTAATTAAAAATAAATAAATAGAGTAAAGTTAGATAAAAGTGAAAATATATTTAAAAAAGAATAAAAATACATATTTTTATCACACAAAAAAATCTAATAAAAGACACGAATTTAAAAAATAATACATAAAACACATACTTTTAAGAAAAATAAAATAGAGTAAGATAAGATGCAAATAATAAATACAAATATTAAAAAATGCATACTTTTTATTATATAAAAATAAATGCATGAGAATAATTTTAAATAATCAAAATAAATACATGAAAATACATACTATGTCAAATAAAATCAAAACTAAATACTAACAAATACTTATATAAAAATATAAGCAATAAATAAATTGATAAATAAAAATAAATAAACAATCATACTTTCACTTATACAAATAGAATAAAATCAAAACTAAATACTAACAACAAATACTTTTAATTATGTAAAAAATATAAATAACAAAGTAATAAATAAAAAATAAACATACACACTTTCAATTATATGTAAAAAATATATAATCAATAGTAAATACTAAAAATACATATTTTTAATAATACAAAACAAAAAACAATAATATACAGTAAGATCAAAAGCAAATAATAAATAAAAAATAATAGAAATACATATGTTTGATTACAAGAACATCGAATAAATTCGATTTTTTTATAAATAGACATAAATCCTTTCAATGAAATATATAAAAATCAGGACTTAATACTATAAATGCATACCCTGTATTATAAAAAAAAAAAAAAAGGAAAATAATAAAGAAAGAAAGAAAGTAAAAAAATAAATACATACAATTATTTTTAAAAAAAAGACTTTAATTATATGTGAAAATAATAGAAATATTATGTGTATATAAAAAAGTAGTAATACAATAGAATAAGAAAATAAATAAACAGAAATAGAAAAATATTAAAATCTATATGAAAAGTAAATAAAATATAAAATAAACAAATCGGACTAATTTAAAAAATAAAAATTAATACATAAAAATACATGCTTATATAAAAAATCTAATCAAATTCAAATACTAAAACCAAATACTTTATATTATATACATAATAAAATCATATTTATCACATCATAGAATAATACACATGATTAAAATATGATGTCTATATAAAATTATGTTCATATAAAAAAGTAGAATAAAAATAGAAAATATATACATAAAATGAATAAAATACATTTAAAAAAAATCAATAAATAAAAAGTAAAAATAGAAAATACTTTTTAAAAATCTGAAGAAGCTTGAATTCACAAGAGCAGCCACTACATCACCTTCAAGCCAACTAACATGATCACAAACACACACTTTCACACCTGCACACACTTCATGACCTTCATGCCAAAGGTCAGCCTCCTAGTGTAAAAACTGTGGCCTCCAAAGTGTGGGGACATTTTTGTTGACCATCCATCTGATTGACCAACCAGCAGAGTGAACTATATGATGGCCTGTTGCAGAAACCCTAAAATAATATGAAATGCATGCTCGCTGGGCACAGCACACAGGTGAGCTTGGGACTTGATAAGAAGGTAGCAAAAAGGTGCCACACTATGAGTAGGGTGCAGACAAGGTAAAAAAAAAAAAACTGTTTGTTTGTTTAACAAGAGATAAAGCATACAAACTTGTCAAAATTATAATTTAATTGCATTAACATCTACAGGTCCCTCTGTTTTCTGTCCCCAAAAGTGACACACTTTGACGTAGACCTAATCCTGTGTGCTGCTCTGATGTATTTTAAAGCCTCTGCAGCCTTTTGCACTCAAGGACTCACCTGGTGACGTCAGTTACATCCGTAAGGGTTCAGGTTTTGGTCCTCAAGGGGGGACATTGGGCCCCAGAGTTTGCCCGGCCCTGCCTGTCTGTCTGTCTGTCTGTCTGTCTGCACACAGCCTGACAGACTGCACCCAGGGCAACAAAGCCCGTGAATCTCCTCCCTCGCGGTGCACTCTGGGACTTTATGTAAAAGCAGCATGGCGGCCGCCTGCACCAGAGCCCTGTGTAAGGTCGGCTGGGGTATTTTGGAGTCTCCGGCCGCGCGCCGGCCCGGTACCGTCTCCTACCTGCTGGGGAATGTGAGCGCACGCGGGTCCAGGAGGGCGTACGGTACCGGCGGGACCGGGTACCGCTCCAGGCTGCTGTCCTCCCTGCGGACAGGAGGAGGGAGCCGCAGGGTGCTGGGCTGTGCCGTCCTGCTCGGTGGAGGTCTTGGTCTCTACCAGACTGTGAGGTTCAGGCTCCAGGAGCACCTGGCCGAGGAGGAGACCAAGGTGAGTCCGCTCACCGGAGCCTCTGAGCGGTCACAGTGTCCGCCGGCGTCCCGCTGATCTCCGGTGGTTGTTTTCCTTTGTTACCTAACTTGATGTTTGCAGACAGGGTCACCTGAATACAACATACAGTTACACAAGTACTGCACATATGGACAACTTTGAAGTACTTGTACTCGAGTATTTCCATTTTACTTTATACTTCTACTCCATCACATCTCAGAGAAATATTCTACTTCTACTCTGCTGTAATTTGACAGCATAAGTCTCTTTACAAATTCAAATTCATACAGCAAAATATTAATTAACCAATAAATTATGATGTATAATTACAGATTAATTTAGTTATCAATGGGTTAAATCATTTATCAGCTGCAAAAGTTAAGTGATTAACTCATTAATGCATCTGTAGTTAATCATATTACATGATATTTTAGTGTTTTTACACGTGATATTTAATCTCTCTGCTAACATTTTATACTTCTACTCAAGTAAAACATTTGAACAGGGGCGTTATAGTGGGGGGAGAAGTGGGACTGATATAACCCAGGGCCCAAGCGAGATAGGGGCCCTCGAATTGTATTGACAAACTGTTTGGTTTTGTTTGCAGCTTTTTATTTCTTATTCATTTGTGGCATAACTAAATTAAAACGAGCTGAATAAATCTGCTTAAAGGCTGAACTTTTTATAGTAAAGTAGTGTAAGCTCTGTGAGGCCCCTCTCACCCCTTAAAGGTGTAAAATGGTTTAGTCCGCAGCTGCACTTGGACGCAGCCAGAGCAGCGTGAGCAGCCCTTTTTACACGGAGATGGCGCTACGAAGTCCCACCAAGATTCGTCTCTCCCTTCGTTGAAAGCCTGCGAGCTGAAATCATGTTTGAATAGTTTGAATCTGACACTTTTAAAAATGCCAGGCAAACGGGGCAAGAAAAAAAGTCCTTTGTATGTGCCCTTGAAAAGTCATGGAAATGACATCCCAGCATTGCTGAATCAAGAGGCGTGACGAGCATGACGTGTGACACAACAGCGTCAGCCTCTAGTGTGACATATAACAGACGTGTCTGCAGGGCTTTATAAACATCATCAATGGCATTAACATGGCAGTAACAACTATTGACCGTCTCTGATACATGGCGGCTGATCTTGTCCTCTGCTTGAAGGGTAAAAGGCTCCCGGGCCTCACTGTTTTCCCAATTTGTGGACATTTTCGGCCACTGTTCTTCTTAAGTTAGCAGCTAACTGCTAACAGCTTCTTTTTAAATCTCCCACGGTGTGTCGCACACATGTCACGGTGTCAAAACACCCGTGCTGCCCGTGATCCCGTCCTACTGGCTGTCCCATATAGACATGTACAGACATTGTTTTGGTGGACAACTCTGTCCCCCTGAATAACGCAGTTTCATGGCTAAAAAGTCAATAATTTTTCCAGCACTCTGGAACGGCAGCTAAATATGGTGGCCGACGCGAAAACACGATTGTCCCTATCTGGAGCCAGTGTTCGGTTTGTCCTGTCTGGGCTACTGTAGAAACATGTCAGTGCAACATGGCCATCTGCCCAGACGAGGACCTGCTCCCTATGTATATATAAACGGCTCAATTTACGGGAACAAAAACACAGTGATTCTTATTTTCAGGTGATTTTACACCGAAGCAAACATACTTATTATATTCAATATCTTCCAATATATCCCTTTAAATCCTACACACTTTAACGATGGATCCTCGCTCCTCTGCCGTCTCGTTCCAGGCCCCACAAGGAGGTCTGAAGTTGACTCTGTACCAGTACAAGACCTGCCCCTTCTGCAGCAAGGTGCGAGCCTTTCTGGACTACCACGGGCTGCCGTACGAGATCGTGGAGGTGAACCCGGTGATGAGGCAGGAGCTCAAGTGGTCCACCTACAGAAAAGTGCCCATCCTGATGGTGGACGGAGACGTGGTGAGACATATTTTCCCCACTACTAAAGTCTCTTAACCTCAGATATAGTTTAAACATGCTTTTGTTATTTTACTGTTGCTGACACTACGATACTACGAGTCACAATCTGAGTGGGAGCATTTCATTTTCGCTGAAAAGAAATATAACCTTACAATACTTCATTTATAACAGTGAGTTGTGACACATTTTAGAGTGTCTAGAGTTCCTTGAAAAGCCTTAAATTAGGTTTTCTTAATTTAAGGTCTTAAAAATTCTTGAATATTTTCGGTCACATTACCGTGAACATTTCTCCAGCCTAACAGACCCAGTGACCGTTGACAATCATTGGACAGCTCGAAGAATTACAATAATAAATAGCATTTATAAAAGCGATGAGATTTAGTTTTCTCTTTACGTTAAACATATTAAACTTAAACTCACCCAGTTGTTGTCGTTTTTCCTTAACTGACATCCTTGTACTGACCTTATTTGGAAAAGAGTACATACACACGTGTGTTAAACACACACATACACGTATAATTTGTATTTCCATTGCAGATTTGGTCTTAAATTTCACACAGGTTGATATTAAAGGTCTTAAAAAGTCTTAAATTAAACTTGGTTATATCTGTAGACACCCTGATTTTACCTTCATCAATAATGCAGCTCCTTTGATTTGGATATTTCACTTAACCTTATTGTGATATTGATAATAATTTGATTAACTGCGCAGCCCTAACTGAAGTAAAATGTTTTCTCATCCACCTTAACTCGGAGGTTTGATAAGGAATTCAGAAATTAATCTGGTTTTTACTTCTTTTATTTGTCCATAAATGTGCAGTTAACCTGTTCATGTCTTTTTCTTTTCTCTCTGCAGCAACTGAACGACTCGTCTGTCATCATCAGCTCCATCATGACGTATTTAATCAACAAGTATGTTGTAGCCTCTGTCGGGTGGTATGGAAATATGTGTCTCTGGGTTATTATAATGTGATCGGTAAAAGGTCAGGTTATCGTATTTGCCATACAAATAGTTTTGGTTTGACTTATTTGTTTAAAGATGTATCTCTCTGAGATTCTGTGCCTCCACCACTGATTACAATTTAGTTTTTGGGAGCTGAAAAGATTGAAATAAAATATTAAAACACTGTTGAAAAATAAATGAAATGCAACAACAAAAATTAAATGGCAACTATTTTGGTAATTATCAAATAATTTGAGTCATCTCTTAAGCACAAATGCTGTAGGTGAACAGAAGAGAATTTCCGCACACTGTCCTTTTATTCGCAGTAAACTGAATTTAAAGTGTATACACTTTTTATTTAATTACATTTAGGTCCTCAGACCTTTGTCACCACTCATCATCATTACCTGATGAAGGTCTGAGGACGTAAGTGTTGTGCATTTTAATCAATGACAATCAATCATAATGAAAACAGTTTTTACTTTTCTAAAATCGCCCTGGTAAATAATTAAAACTATCATGCCTGTCTATGAGGCAACAGAGGTAAAAGAGAACACTGTATATTCCTGTCATTTGGGTGCACTGACCCTTTAAATGTGAGCTTTTTTTTGTCATCCAGGGAGAAAAGCATGTTTGACATCATCCGCTGCTACCCGGAGATGAAGACAACGAACGACAGAGGGAAGCAGGTGACGGAGTACACCAACAAGTACTGGCTGATGCTGAGCGAGGCCGAGACCGCGGTGATGTACCCTGAGAAGGGGATACAGAAGTAAGTCCAGACCTGCTGCTCACACGCACACTACTGTCAGTCAGTCGCTACAGAAAACCAACTCTTAATTTGAAAGGATGGCCGTCAACTGATGGCTGTATGCACAGCAGTTAGGCCTGTGCCACTTCAGGCGCTGAGCGAGGGTGATGACGCAGCAGGGGATGATTGATCACCAGCAGCCTTTGAGCCTCACAGAACAAGACCATCAACCCCTTATCTCAATACTTCAGTGTACACTGAAATCGAGGACCCCATGGCGGGATCTGAAACACCAGTTGACTCAGAGCAAGTAGTCAAGTGAATTAGGGAAACCTAAAACTAACGATGGCCCTACTCCGAGGCAAGTGCCCCCAGAACCAGCGCCAAGGAGGCGGGTTGGATCAGAGATAGCACGGTCACCAGATCCTCCGGTCCTCAACTATGAACCTGAACCTGGGAAAGAGATCAAGTATCAAGAACAACAGGTACCTGAGAAAGAGGATGGTGAAAATGGGAGCTGGATAAGAGAGAAGATACAGCCAAACGCCTTAAGATCAGGCATGTACCGCAGAGAGGGGAAGCAGAAAGTGAGATACTACAATCCATGAGAAGGCTCAGAGAAGTTGGCCCCCCAGTATCAGCTGGGGTCCCTTAAAAGTTCCTTAAAATGTGCCTGCAGCGGATCAGAAAATAGTCGAAACGCCACAAAGTTGGAGCGGCAAAATAGAAGACCCTGTAGAGAAAGATGGAAGCCACACCTATGAAGACAGCTACCCACAATCCAAAAACTGTGTACACCTTTGTTTTTAATCAATCCTTCAAACGTCTTAAAAATGCTATGAAATGGGAAGTAGGATTTTTTGGGGATCCCATGGTCATGGAAAACCTGGAAAAGTCACTGAAGTAGTCAAAGTCATGGAAAGTTTTTTACAAGTCATGAATTTTTAGTGTATAATTGAATTTTTAAAGTAATTTTCCGGGAAATCCTTTAAAACAACAGGCAAACGGAGTAACAACAAAAAAATCCTAATTATGGGTCTTTGAAAAGTCATGAAAAAGTTGGGAAATATTGTCCATGATTTTCTAAATTTATTTTTTATATTGCAAAACTTTAAAATAATTGGTAACATTTTTTAAACAATTTTTTAAAAATATTTTTATTTTTTTAAATATATAAAATTTATCAAATTCCTCTCGCATTTATGTCACCAAAAAAAGTCAAGTCTCAAAAAAAAAAAAATTGGGGCAAAGTCGTCCCTAACCCAAAATAATTGGTGTCAATTTTCACATTTTTTTCTGTTTTGGTTAATATAAATTTGGTCTTAATTTTCATTCAGAGTGGCATTAAAAAGTAAATGTAAGTATCCTAAAGCTGTAAAAACCCTGCGAATAATTCTACAAAAATGTTACTGTGTGATCCACGTCAGAAAAATACAGTGTTACTATTTGAATGACTTGAAGGTTTTTTTGTTTTTTTTTACTATAATATAAATTGTACGTTTTCTTCCAGAGAGGAGATGAAGTGGCGTCAGTGGGCCGATGATTGGCTTGTCCATCTTATTTCTCCCAACGTGTACCGCACAACCGGCGAGGCCTTGGCATCCTTCGACTACATCGTGCGTGAGGGAAAGTTTGGTACTTTCGAAGGCTTCTTTGCCAAATATGTCGGCGCTGTGGCCATGTTCATCATCTCCAAAAGGCTGAAGAGTCGGTGAGTTACACATGACGTCATGTCTCACAGCGAGTGTGAAGAACTGCGTCTGTCACTCTTGAGTTGTGAAAACGTTTCTGGTAGTTCGGACTTGTAGTTTTTATTTTGGATGTCAAAGTAGTGATTCTTTCCTTTTTTTGGACACACAGACACAACCTGCAGGACGACGTCAGGCAGGATCTCTACAAGGCCGTCAACGACTGGGTGGCCGCCATCGGCAAGAAGAGGAAGTTCATGGGTGGAGATCATCCCAACCTGGCAGACCTGGTGAGGGAACACACCTGTCCTGTCTCTCTGCAGGTTTTAGGTCCAGTAAACTATTTCCTGTCAGCCTCATCTTCTCCTCTGTTTCCTCATCTTCTCCTCCGTCCGCAGGCGGTGTTCGGCGTCCTCAGAGTGATGGAGGGCCTGCAGGCGTTTGACGACATGATGGCGAACACCAAGGTCAAACACTGGTACAGACGGGTGGAGAGGGCGTCGCTCAACCACGAGGGCCGCGAATGAAGCCGAACACGTGAAGGAAGGAGACCGCAGAACACCGAGCGCTTTCAGCCTCAAAAGGACTGAACAGTAAACTGTCGACACAGAAAGACGGCGTCCGGCATCAGGAAGCAAGAAGTTCTGCTTTTATTGTGGAAACGGTTCGATAACGGTCGCCACTGCCCTGATTGATTTCCTGACATGAATTTAAACCTGTTAGCTGCAGATGTTTGTGTAGATGAAATACTGAAAATACTGTCGCCAGATATTTAATTTGACCATTTAACGACCAAACTGCTTCGGTGGAGGAAACGTTAAACCTGCTGCTGTTCATTTAAGCATGTTTACTGGCCTCTACTGGTGAACTGTGAGAACTGCAATGATTCAAACACATTTAACTGACTCGGTAAAGTCACATTTTCACAATAAAAACAAAACAAATGAGCAATTCTGTCAATTTACTGCATATATGGTTGTTTTAATCTGTTGTGGAGGAGGTGAAAATGTCACGTATTGTCCCTTTAAAAGCCGACAGGGTTTCCATGCAGATCTGGAAAATGATTTTACACATTTTCAGGCTTAACAGAAATATTTTTGAAATATTTTTCAGTCCTTACCACCACAACATCAAAAAATGAATTTAAAAAATTTAAAATAATTTGGGAACTGCATTTATTTCACTTTTTTTTTCTTTTTTTTTGTAGTTAATACGGTTTATTTCAGTGGTTTATTTGGGCTCCTGCGAGGATTCAAAACCTTATTTTATTGATGAAAAAAAAAAATACAAATCTGTCTTTGTTTCTTAAGATTTTTGCTCCAATTTTTGCCAATTTTCTCTCATAGATATTTAAATTTTAGCTCTCAGCTTCCTCTGATTGTAAAAAAATTAATTAATTAAAAAAAATTATAGTAATTGAAAAGAGAGATAATTAGCTTAAATTGGAGGTCACGTACGCATCGCTTTGTTTTGAGTGATTGAAAATGTTTATTTTGATTCACTCAGCTGTCATTTAATGTCAAAGAAATACGTGCAGATCATCGCAGCTTCCTTTGGATAAAAATTTGTTATTCTGATTTTCTTCTCAGTTCAGTTATTTCTGTGTAAACTTTCTACAGATCAGGTTACTTGTATTTATTCCAAACGGTTGTTTCTCTGTAATTGACGCAGGATCAGCGAGGCAGCGAGGGATTGACGAGCTCATCGGCTGGTTTTCTCTTTGGGGGTAAAATAAAATGAAATGTAAGAAGAACTGGTGAGCTGCCAGTTTGAATGTAATTAATATGCAAACTGCAAATCAATTTCTGGATTAATTGTATTAAAACCAACTTAATGTGCATAGTTGTAAAAAGGTAAAAAATAAAAAAAGGAAACCTGGAGTTGTGTGTTTGATTTGACTCGTGCAGGATGACATTAGTCAGAGGCAGTTTTGACACATTTCATTGTCGTTTATCAGAGTGCTACAACAGAAACAAAACAAAACCATCAACTCAAACCCTCCCTGTAACATTAACCTATAATACATCATGATTTATTAATTATATGTTGTATTAATAATCTGAATCTGCAAAGTAAAACTGTCAGATAAATGTAGTGGAGTTAAAGTACAGTATTTACCTCTGAGATGGAGTTGGAGTATCTGCTCTTTGCAGATGATGTGGTTCTGTTGGCTTCATCACACTGGGACCTACAGCACGCACTGGTCGTGGTTTGAGTGTGAAGCAGTCAGGATGAGAGTCAGCACCTCCAAATCTGAGGCCGTTGATCGTTTCCTCTGAGTTGGGAGAGAGTTACTGCCCCAAGTGAGGGAGTTCAAGTATCTCAGGGTCTTGTTCGTGAGTGAGGGCAGACCAGACCATTGTGGTGAAGAGGGAGCTCAGCCTGAAGGCAAAGCTTTCCATTTACTGGTCCATCTACGTCCCGACCCTCACCTATGGTCATGAGCTCTGGGTAGTGACCGAAAGGAGGAGTTCGCAACTACAAGCTGTAAAAATGAGTTTCCTCCATGGGGCGTCTGGGCTCAGCCTTAGAGATAGGGCGAGGAGCTCAGACTGAAGGAGCTTGGAGAAGAGCTGCTGCTCCTTCGTGTCGAAAGGGGTCAGTTGAGGTGGTTCGGGCATCTGATCAGGACGCTTCCTAGGCGTCTCCCATTAGAGGTATTCCAGGCACGTCCCACTGGTAGGAAGCCCCAGGGCAGACCCAGAACACACTGGGAGGATTACAGATCTCATCTGACCTGGGAACACCTCGGCGTCCCCCAGGAGGAGCTGGAAAGCGTTGCTGAGGAGAGGAGCGTCTGGAGCGCTTTGCTCGGCCTGCTGCTCCCATGACCCGGCCCCGGATAAGCAGTTGAAAATGGATGGATGGATGAAGAGTAGCGTAAAATGGAAATACTCTAGTAAAGGACAAGTAACTCCAAAGTTTAGTACATGGACTCACGTTGTTCTTTATCAGATGACCACAAACTAACTGACACACGTGAGTCCTAGGAGCAAATTGAACTCCAGGATATAGTACTGATCAGTTTTCGGGTCTCTGTGCAAATGAAGTTGCTGTCTATAGAGCGCTGTGTGTGCTGTACTTAAGGTAACATGGAGGCAACAAACAAACAGGTTACTCGGGCCATTGAAGGGCTCATCGCAGAGCAACACGGTGACGTCTTCAAACGTCATTTTGTCTGACATCCAACTGCCATAAACAAAAAGATATCAATTTAAAAACAGAAAAAAGGCAGCAAATCTTCACATTTTAGAAGCTTGAACCAGAAACTGTTGGTGGATTTTTTTTAACACGATAAAAAGTAGAATGAACTACTTTCAACGAGAGAAAAAACAAATGAAAGGATGACAAAAACTTACAGTAAACTGCTGATGAGGTTTAATTTCACATATGTGGTTTATAGATAAAGACATTTCTGCATTTTGAAAAGTACAATCAGTCTGATAAAACACCTGCATGATAATAATCTACATTCAGACCTCAGCTCTGCTCCTGCACCATGACTCTCATTTTCATTTCACTTAAAAGCGCCGAGTCATCTTCAGATTATGTTTCAGCATCAGTTGACTCACTGCTCATCCTAGTGTGGCTGTTTTCGTGCAGTGTTGAGTTCACGTTACAAAGTTCAAAGCAGATGGTAGCGTTAAATTAGCGTCCGTGTTCAGCGTCAGACAGAACACAGCAACACAAAGACATTAGACTTGTATCTGAAAACATTAAGAGATATTTTTCTTCTGTGTTTTGAAATCATTGACTGACACGCTTCAGCAGTTTTAAATTCATATATGTCCTAATTTTGGGTGAACTTCATTCGCAGTCACTAAACGACAGCTCATCAGACTATGCAGCTTTTATCCACACGGTGGATTCATAAAAATAAATAGCAAAAAAACGTTCAAATCATCAACACAATGTTGATTTGAACAGCCAGCGCTGAAATAAAAACACAAACAGTAGTGACCAGATTTAGAGAGGAAAACCAAACAGCTTGTTTCCTCCAACAAACAGAAACAGCTTCAACGTCAGGATGTTAAACACTTTTCTTCTGGAGGATTCAGCCCGAGCGTTCACAGCAACATAATTACGACATGTCGTCTTTAAAGAACGAGTAGATCTGACTTTGTTTGGACTTCTGTTGAAACACATAAATTATGAAGTACATTTTAAAGCTGTAAGAAGCTGAAAACAATTAGTTGAGCAGTAGAAGTGCTTCCTGTCTCGTCGTTAGCCGTTCAAGTCTTCCTCCAAAGCTGGTGACTTAATTAAGAATATACTATGTAGTTGAGCGTGGCCTCCACTGTGTCACTGCTTATCAAACACCTCCAGTCAATGACACAAAGTTAATGAGGCACAGAGCCAGTTTACTTCAACAGATGTGATCAACCATCTTCGACTTTTACTCCCTGATAACTGGCTGAAGTTGCCTTTAAGTCCCCAGCGTCAGACCACATCTCCTTCACACTCTGCCTCATTCAGTCCTCAACAGCGTCATGCAGCAACATCCAACATGGCGGCTCCTCCTCCTCCATCACGAGGCCCAGAACATGGAGCCCAGCTGGCCTTTGGGCGGACGGATCTGTCGGCTCTGCAGCGACGTCTACGGACAGGAGGAAAAGTGGAGTTTATTCACAAGAAAGAAAAACAAGTTCGAGAAAAACAGAGACATGTTCAAAATAAAATGGTGTGCTACAAAACATTTTGGATGGATTTAAAAGATGTCACTGAGAAAAAAGCTGATTGAAGAGTGTAGTGTACGGCGTCTGCCCAGGTCTTAGCTAACATTAGCAGCGGGTAACGTACCTCTAGAAACTGTTTGAGTCTGATGACTGAGCCCATTTGTCCAGTGCTGGTCACCGCTTCAATTCTGGAGACATCACAGAGACACATCAGAGAGGAGAAACATGTGGCGACAGCTGCTGATAAAATATTTTACTACATGATTTAAACCTTTAAAGAGAGAGTGTGTACCTGGGGAAGTATTCCTCCTTAAGTAGCAGGATGAGTTTCCAGAACTGGCCCTGATACTGCTTCATCAAAGCATTACCACAAACCTGAACAAAAACACAAACATCAGCACTTACGTTTAGACGTTTAACCACAGACAGTATAAAATAATGGACGTCAACCATTGGTTTATGGACTCCCATTTTGAAGCCTCCAGTTTAGCATTTTGGCCGTCGCCATCTTGGTTTCTTGGAGCCAGAAGTGACCACGTTTGGATGAGAGGGTGGAGCTAACCCTAATGCTAGCTGCTAGCTTTGTCAGCCAATGTATTTACAGCTGTGTTTACCTGTGAGAAGGCTAATGCTAATTTTGCTAGCGAAAAACACACTCAAAACCAAAGTTTACATGTATGAATTATAACGGCTGCAATGACCAGTAAGTGTTTTTAATTCTCTTTAGGCATGAAAAAAATGTGAAGTTAATTTTTTTAACACGCATTTTTCAAGGGTTTTTTTCTTTTTAAGCCAAA
>JAPZEB010000022.1:9967113-9979105 GCA_029783705.1 Chaetodon striatus | reverse complement strand
AGAAACTTTGACCCATGCTTACGAACGTTAAGGAGATGGGAAATTGGTGACGCAGATGATGGAAACTGTCAAATATTTTTTGGTGCGCGACATTCTTGGCTATTGTCTGTGCGTATATTTTTAGTATGGATCGTACACACTGCTTTATAAAGAAGACCCCAAGTGTCTAACTGAGACAGGCCTTTATTTGTCTAAATGTGTCACCACATTGGGCCAGTAAAAGAGACTGGGTGTTAAATTGGGACGAAGCTTTATGGTTACTCATACTTCTTTAAAACAATCTCCCAAATCTTTGACGGATGTTTGTTACACACTGAGTCCATAGTTCTTACAAATGTTTGAACGGTTAAATGAGTAGTTTCTTTTTCCAATTTATATATACTACCTCACTTATATTATGATTTTTTTTATGGCTGCAACATTTCATTTAATATTTGTTATGTTTTGTAACTGCATCGACTTTATATAGGCTAGTTTTTGTTGTTTTGAAATTTAGTAGTGACACACAAACACTAATTGTAGATGCTGCTGTCAACAAATCAGCCTGAGCAGATGTGAAGAGCTGTGAATGAACACTAACGACCAGTGCAATGAACTGCTGTATTCTGATCCTATGTTATGAAGTCTAACAATAAAATGTCGGATCTGTACTAACCACTAACCTGGAGTATCACGAGTATTTTTGCACTGTTGTTGCTGCTTTGTTTACCTGTATGAAATTATTCCACCCCTGCCAATTTTTTTAATCCTATAAGTGTTTGTGAAAGAGCTCAAAGGACGTCAGTTGAATGTAGAGACAATAATAAGATGATGATAATAATTATAATAATAATAATTATAAGACAAATTATAAGACTCTGCAAAGTGAAGCAAGACAGATGTGTAACCATAATTGAAAGAGTGTGTGTATTTTCAGAGAAATAGCATTTGGAGACCATGAGCGTTTTTGAATTTAATTCTGAAATAGTATACGGAGATTTTAAGTAGAAAAATCAAAAATAGTGGACACCTGAACTGCCGAAGAAGCTTCTGCCAATCAGAAGCTTTAACCAGCTACACTAAGGGTACATTAAAGTATATAAAATTAATTAATAAATACACAGTTTGTGTAAATAAATAATAAACTGTTTTTGCGTTAATTCATTTTGTAAAAAAAAATTTTAAAAAAATAAAATTTGACATTTATATATTTAATGTTTTATTTAATCTGATTTATTTATGGTGACAGTTAAGCATTAAATGACCTAATTATATATTCACTTCATTTTATTATATATTTATTTATTTACTCATGCATTTAATTATACTTTTTAAAAATTTATTTATTTGAGCATTTCAGTATAGTATGGATTTGATTTATAAATAAATATATATTAAGCTACTGCCCTTAATACCCTCCAGCGGAGGACAGATAAATAATGATGCATAGTAAATAAAAATGATTACTGTACAAAGGTAAATTATGTGTTCAAATATAATCTAAAATTTTAACTTTGGATAGAAACTTTGACGAAGAAATTTGTTTAACAGCAATATAAAATCAATATTAATTATAATATACACAGTAAAATGGCTTTTGAAGCAATTTTTTAAAAGATGTTTTTCATGTAAAAGAAGCTTATACTGAAAGTGCTTTTTATAAATTTGTATAGTACTTAATATATTTGTATTTGTAAATATTTATTTGGATCTCTGTTTTTCTGGAACCAAAGGAGGAAAAAATAATCGCTCAAATTGTTCTTTCAAACGTGTATTGGCCCCAGAATCTCATAATCTGTACATCCCTAAATTCAGATACACGAAAGGTGGAAGATTTTCTTAAACAAAATGCCGTCAGAATCAAAAATTGTGCAGTACGTGATTTATTAAAATGAATATAAATAAATTGCAGTGACTAATTTGAAGCACTTCATTTAAAAAAGTTTTAATTTCATATAGTATAAAACTCTCAAGTCAAAAATAGCGATCGATAAATGTCATTCAGGTCTACTTCAATGATTTAGGAATGGACAAATGCTGGTCAAGTTTTTCACGGTCAGCTCGCAAGCAAAGAATCACCAAACACGTTTCCGTAGGAGGTTTTGAGGAAATGAACGTAGTTCTGCAGGCTGCGGTTTGTCGAGTCCGACTGCTCCAGTCTGTCCCTCATGTTCTGCAGCTGGCTCTGGAAACGACGCTCCATCTGAAGGGAAACAAACGACACACGAGAGTCAACAGTTTGTGTGTTTGAAGCGAAAACTCGCGGACACTGTGACGAACCTCCTCCTTGCTGCGCTGCAGCTGACTCTGCTCGGATTTGGCTCGGCTCAGCTGGCTCTGCAGGTCCAGGGCTTTGGACTGAGACGCCCTCTCTTTGGCCAGGACCCTCTGCATGCTGCTGTCCACCTGCAGAAACAAAAACATGGGAGTTAAAGCATTAAAGCATCACAGTCAGCAAATAGTATATAAAGGAGCAGCTGCAACGATTAGTTGATTAATCAATATGTTGATTGGTGACAGACTAGTTAAGGAATTTTTCAAGCAAAATCATTGCATGGTTTCAACTTCACAAAAGTTAGGAAATGCTGCTTTTCCTTTTTAGTACTTTTTAGAAGTGCTGGGAGGGGGGATAATGAGAAAAGACGCAGCAAAGTTAATTACTCAAAAAAGTAAAACTGCACCAATATGGCAACATTTTGGATTTGAAGCGGACAAAAGAGGTGTCCTCATTGGTGTGCCATTCTGAAAGCATCGCAATGGACGAGGAACAGCAGACTCATGAAGCTGAAGTGAGGAATTATCTCTATGAAACCTCCTTATTTCACAACAGAAACAACATAAGGTGGCAAGCTAGCCTGAGTGAGATCGCCAGGGTGCATAAGATTCAGTAAACCTGCCTGGTCTAGCTCTTGATATCAAAAAGGTTTGAGAAATTTTACTCTAAAGGAAGTGGTAATAAAGTTCCACACCTGTCTCTGTGCGTCGTCCAGAGCTTGTTGCAGCTGTCTGGACAGGACGCTGCACTCGCGGCTCTTCTCCTCCAGCTGCTGCTGAACGCTGCGGATACTGCTTTCCTTCGACAGGACAGCCTGAGACATCTCTTTGTTCTCCACCGTCATGTCCTCCAGCCTCATGCAACAGACAACACATTAAATCTACAGCTGCAGTTTGGAAAATGTGTTGAAACCAGTTCTGTGTAAATGTGTACAGGTGATACAAGTGTACCTCTCGAAGTTGTGAATCTTCTCTTTGAGAACGTTGTTCTCCTCCTGCAGCAGCAGGTTCCTCTGCTGAAACGTCTCCAGCTGAGAGCCCTGCTGTTCCACCTGTGACGTAGCACAATGAGTAATGATAGAAATCCACCTCTACGTGGAGTTCTCGTGACTTCGAGGTCTCAATCACTGGTCATATAACAGCAGCGTCCCCAGTAAGGGTCCAGCTAAATTTTGTTGCATGTCTCTCCTTTTATTTTCCATCACTTTAACACTGTCTGCTTTCAAATGAAGGCTAAATAAGAAATCTACCATCATGCAGTCATCCTGCATTATTACAGTCGATGGGTTTCTCTATTGTTGAACTAAATCAGGAAGTATGGAAGAACGATTTGCGGAGGATTTGTAAATATTTACACATTTGTAGATTCTGGATTTCTCATTAAGTCAGTCAGTAATATAGTTTGGCAACATCTGGTGGTAGTTTTAAGAATGACACGATGGTAATGAGACGACTGAACCTCATATTGAGTTCACCAAAACTAACTTTTTCATTTATCCAGCTGGTTTTATGAGGAATACAAAAACTCAGCACACAGAGTTGCACACAGTCCTTCAAAACCAGTTAAAAATGAGTCCAGCTGTGTGTTTTGTTTCAGGAGATTCACATCACCCAGACTTTAATGCAAATAAACGCAGACTGCTATAGTTTTTATTTAAAGGTCAGGAGCACAGAAGAAGGGAAATCCCTCGCCACCTTTCACAGCAGGAAGCTGGCGAGACTCAGCAACAGGGCTCCCACACATTTGCATGGACAAACTTCCAAACTTTTCCAGGACCTTCCAAGGACCCATAATATAAGTTTTTTTTCTTGCCCACTTGCAAATCATATTCAAACTCTATTCAAATATAATTGCAGCCAGCGGGCATACATGAAGGGAGCGACAAACCAAGAGAGACGATGACAAAATGTATGTGAGGGGACACAAAACACTGTCGCACATCGACGCATATTAAAGCTGACAGTTAAGTGAAACATTGATCATTTCCTGACAACGAAACCTTGGGTCCTGGCATTCATGTGGACTTCACTCCACCCACCCAAACACCGATACGGACCAAGTACTCCCTCTTGTGACAATGTCACTCCCTGATTGCGGTGGCCCCCTCAGCGGGACAAGTCACCATGTCACACCACAAAACTGTTCAGGAATGGCCTGAAGACAGGACAGAGTTTAAGGAGTCATCCTGGCGTCCTAAATCCCCAGATCCCAATCAGATCGAGAATTTGTGGGATGTCCTGCTGCCCCAGCTTGCATCCAACTAGACTCAAAGGATCTGCTGCCAATGCCGGGTGCCAGACACCACAGGACACCCCCAGAGGTCCTGTATCCATACCTTAACAGCTCAGAGCCAAGTCCAATCCACAGTGGGGCCTCTGACCAGTCCAGGCATGGCACAGGACCTCTGGGGTACCGACATGTCCCACAGATGGCGATCAGATTGGGATCTGGGGAATCTGGAGAGCAGGTCAGTGCCTTGAGCTCTTTGTCATATTCCCCTGGCTGTTCCTCGCTGCCATGAGGTGGGGTACTTGGTCTGTATCAGTGTTTGGGTGTCAGGTAGCATCCACATGAACGCCAGGACCCGAGGTTTCCCAGCAGATGACTGCATCGTAACAAGATAGTCGATGTTATCACTCCACCTGTCAGAGGTTTTGATATTGTGGCTGATCGGTGTATCTTGAGTACCTTGTGTCTGACTTCAGAGAGGGCTGAGCTGTGCTCCATGTTCCTCCTCTCGTGGGCGTCGGCCTCCTGCTGGGCGTCTTTGAGCTGCTGCTCGGTCCTCCTCAGTCTGTCGGGCAGCGTCTCCAGCTCCCTGATCCGGCCCAGCAGCTCCCTCCTCACCTGCTCCGTCTCCCTCTCCAGGCTCACCTTCACCTCCCGCGCCTCCATCTGTGTCGCCTCCAGCTTCAGGCAGTACTCATCCGACTCTAGACGAACCTGCTGGACCTGCACGGAGAAGTATGGAGTCAGTAGATATAAACAGAGGTAACTTCAACATTTTCTACTGTCTGAAATGTTTCTAAGAGGAGATTTTATTATTTATTTATTCTTATTCTTTATTCTTAACATTTGTTTGCAAAAGAAAATGTGTCACAAGTTGTTTTTTTTACCAAAGGCATGTTTGCAAAAATCAGTTTGTCTTTACACCCACTTTGCATTTCCACAGTGATGGATGAAATATTTAGATCCTTTACTTCAGTTAAAGTATTCATACACACAATAACACAATGTGAAAACATTCCACTACAAGTAAAAGCCCTGCATTCATACTTGACATAAGTGAAAGTATGTATCGGCTAAATGTACGTCAAAGACCAGTGTGCTAGATTTAGGGGGATTTAGTGGCATCTAGTGGTGAGGACTGCAGATTGCAACCAGCTGAAACTTCTCCCAGTTAGGATTTCCTTAGTGTTCACTGTTGAGGTCTTTTCCTCTCCACGTTATGATATGTGATATGTGATTTAAACCGATAAAAACACTGAATAAAGATGTTTCACGTTTAAAAAAATCAATGTTTTATCAATCCTGCTCATCACAGAGGAGCTGCTAACTACGGTGGCCGACACAAAAAAACACAAATGATGTTGTCCTCCCTGACATGTACCTGTGTGTGTTGTGTCTCTGAATGTGTGAGCTGTGTCCCTGACAGTTATATGTGTGTTTTTAGCATTTTATTCCTTTTGCACAGCACTTTTGTCGACATCAGTTGAGTAAAGAGATCATACTTGTTATATCATATTCCATTTGTGCCAATATATCCCCCTAAATCCTACACACTGGACCTTAAATGTAAAAGTCTGTATGTTGCAGTAAAATGTTCCCTGTCACTGTTTTATAAATGATGTTTTTGGATTAATATTTCTGTATGTTGCAGGGTTTCCCACACATTTATTAACTTGTGGCAGCCCGCCACAATTAAAACATCTGCCACCATGTTTTGATTTTCTATTTTTCGAGCTGGACCGTTCATTAGGAGCACAGCTGATGTTGATATATATATAAACCGATCAGTTATTCTTTGCTCCACACTCTCCACACAGAGCAACAGAACGCCTGGTGCTGCTGAAGGAAAACTTAACCGTTCATTGTGCTTGGTCTAAAACCTCTGGTCCCACCTGTGCCATGTTTACAGACCCACAACATTTAGAAAGGGGAAACAGAATGCTTCAACTCCTTTACATACTGTTATACACATTTGAATCAGGGAGTGTGACTGTACCTTCTTCTTGTATTTCTCCACCAGGTTCTCCTGCTTTTTGATTGACGATTTCAAATGACGGGCTTCAGACTGCAGAACGCTCAGCTTCTCTTCAGAGGACGTCAGCTGACCCTGAACATGATGTTTATGAAAAATATCGTTGAACCACATCATTTCCATAAGTGCACAGAAATTGTGAAACAGTAGAAGAAGAAGCTGTCAAACAGATCATTTAGTAGTATTTTCAGAAACACTTTTGTTATGAAAATTACTTCTAAGAGCTGCAAAATAAATTAAACTAAACAAAAATTTTATAACTGCTGATGTGATAACGATTTGGAAACAGACAGCTATTATAACATATAGAACAGTTAGTCTTGCCACCATCAAAACAACAAGAACAAACAGAGCAATGCAGTCATTGCAGTCAGTTTCTGCCATTTAAGATTCCTTCAGTGTTCATCGTTCGAGAGGTTTTTACTGGGGGACGTTGTTTAGCTTGTTGTGGAGGAGCTGCTAGCTCAGCTCCTGCTAATGTGTGCTCACTTTTTGTCTCTAGTAACTCAAGATCCAGATGTTCAGGAAGTTTTTAACGGGAGCTTAATTGTCCACAGAGGTCGTCTTCTTCACCAAAACAAACGGACCCGGTGATTTAAACTGATAAAAACACTGTATAAAGCAGTTTCATTCAGATTTAAAGTATTGTTGTAGATGACTGAAGGTACCTTGAGTCTTTGGTTGTCCAGCTTGATGGAGGCGTTTTCGGCACTGAAATGATGAAGCTGTTCCCTGAGTTCCTCCCTCTCTGTCCGAGTCCTCTCCTCTGCTGAATGACGCTGAGAGTTCAGCTCGGACACCTGACTGTAATAGAAGCAGGTATACTGGCATTCAAACTTTGTAATCCCCTGTAACCAAAGCTTGATTGGGTCCAGTCAGACAGCTAAGAGGACTACTCTGTATGTTTACAAATAGATGTTATTTAATATGAAGGGTTTGTACATGGAGACAGTTCAATAAGAAGAGGAGACATCAGCAGTCATTGGTAATAAATAATCAAAAAAATACTGAAAGCTTAGCATCAAAATGTGTCCCAGTCCTAAAATATTGAGAGCCCAGTTGCACCGTTGTGTTTCAATAATGATTAGGGTTACTGACACTTTACTGGGCCGGAAAACAAATTCAAAATCAAAGTTTTATCACTGTGAGGATGTCGACTAAATTGTGGTTTAAGTCATTTTATTTTTCTTCTTTGGGGCCAAAAAATTTCAAATGTAAATAATATATTTGGTGTCTGGATTATTAAGTTTTTATCTCTGTTAAAATAAACAGTATTGAAAGACAACAGCTGAATCCAAACAGCAGTGTACATATTTTCCAAATGTATAATAAAAAAAAAAAAAAAAAAAGATCGCTATGTTGGTGTTAATCACAATTAGATGTAAAGGAATTAAACTTGATTTATTAAATATTTATTCGAGCCATTTCTAGCAAGTCCTTGTTGATTTTATTTTACTGTTTATTTTACTTTAATAAATATCTGCTCAACGTGAAATACTGACATAAATTCTGTCTACCCTTAAATGTTAAAAATTAAAAAAAAAAAAAAATCTAAATATTATAGTAAAAACCCTCCAATAATTAGTGAAATGTTTAATTGTTTACTGGGTCATACTGCCGCACACACATGATGTTATACAGCCACAAATTAAATGTGTGTCTCACACATACTCACAGTTTGAGAGCAGAGATTTCCTCCTCCATCTTTCCTTTAGCAGCCGTCTCTTTAGAGTGACGGAGGCACCAGTCACTGGATGTTGACAGAGCCTGAGCCAACTGGGATTCCTTCAACAAAACACAAATGTCTATGTTTTAGCCTTAATTTCATACCTGGAACACATTCATATTTGGTGTATTCATTTGCTGATTTCATTCTTCTTAAATATGAGAATTTGATGGTTTTCTTTCTCGTACATGACAGTAAACTGAACAGCTTTGGATTTTTGGACTGATGATCAGATGAAACATATCATTTGAGGACGTCACATTAGGGTCTGGGAAACTACACAGGACAGCATGTTTCACTATTTTCTGACATATCGTGGAGATCGGGAGAATAACGGGCAGATTCATTGATCATGAAATCAATCGTTAGTTGCAGCCCTGCTGGACTCTGAATTTGGCGTTTGTGTGTTTCAGTGGAGTATTTCTACGAAGCAGGAGGCTGGCTGAACTTCCTTTGAACTCGATTTGCATAAAAGCATGTGATCAGACAACAAGACACCGCCACCAGTGAGAAAACTCATTTGCATGCAGGATACACCGCAGAGAGCTCAGCGGATCATCCTGGGGATTTGTAGAAAGACATGATGCTTGTATTTTTTAATGCTTGGTGCACCTCTCTGATATTTTCAGACATCGAACCTGTGGCACCTCTGCATACTGACCTTCTCCTGCAGTTTTACAGTGAGCTGCCTGGCCGACTCTTCGGCTCGCTCGGCCTGCTGGGTCAGCACGGCCAGCGCGTCCTGGTCTTGCCACCTCTGCTCCTCCTTCTCCTCCTCATCTCTCCGCTGCCTCAGAGTCTGCAGCTCCTCCTGCAACACCTGCAGCTCCTCCTGCTGCTGCTCCTGACTCCGCTGCATCCTCTGCTCCACACATGGACGAGGAAACAGACATTCACAAGTCAGGTGTCAGTGCTGAGAGTACAAGTACTCTACTTAAGTACAAATACGGAGTACTTGTACTTTACTAGAGTATTTGTTTTAATGCAAGTTTCTTTTTCTGTTCCTCTACATCTGAGGGAGAAATATTTTTTTACTTCACCACAATCTGAACTTCGGTTACTTCACAAATAAAGATTTTTGCACACATAATATACAAAGAGAGTCTAAAATGTTTTTTTATAAATTAAATGACCTCGCAGCTTACACAAGTAAGAGCTAAAACAATTAGTTGATTTATTAATTAGTCGATTAACTTAGTGAATTAATTGGTAACTATACTGCTAATAGTTAAAGTCATTTTTCATGAGAACATGGCAAACAAGCCATGGTTCCAGCTTCACAAATGTGACAGTTTGCAACTATTTTTTCATTAATAATTTATTATTTATTTGTGTTTTCTGGTCACAGACCTGAACCTGAGCAGCCAGATGGACCTTTTCAGCCTCGGTTCTCTTCAGCTCAGATTCCAGGTGGTCGCGTGTCGACTGGAGGATTCTTGAAAGCTCCCCTGTCGTCTTTGCGTTGTCCTGCCATGACAGAAGAAAGCAGAGGGTGAGGGGAAGTTTCTGATTGTAAACACCTGATTAAAGGAATAGTTGGGGTTGTATGAGGTACTTCATCCAGAATATCCAGAGTCACCCCACTTTGGAGAAGCAGGTAGAAGTACTGCCATGGAAGTTAAACAAAGTACTGCTGTGTACAGGGGCAACAGCAAAACAGATTTTAGCCACCGAAAAAATCAGTAGCAGTTTAACTGTATGCTATATTTAGAATATTCTCACAACTTTCAGTTGTCAGACAGCCCTTTCTGATGCAGACCTGAAGACATTCACGATGCTCTCCTCATAGCCACCAGACTCCTTTGACAAAAACAGTACTTTTACCTCGCTGAACACGGGAGCAGCTGGCAGGGTTCCTAACTTGGTGACTTTCTCGCTAGATCTGGTGACTTTTCAGACCCTCTTAGCTACTTAATTTCTAAAAAGCGACTAGCAGTAAATGTAGTGACTCAGACCATCAGGGTAAAAGTAAGAAATGGATTTTAATATGTATAATGTAATTAATTCCAGTGCGTGTGGGTCAGAGTAATCGTAGTCCATGTCTCCTCTACCAGCAGCGCAGAGTCTCTCACCCTCTCTCCCGTACAGCAGCACTGCGTTTGCATCAGTAGGTGTTAAGCAGGCAGGTGAAGAGAAGAGACGCTGCAAACTGCGCTGTGGACATTCAGTTGTAGTAATTTTCTACGGTTACGTTGACGCTCTAGCTCTGTTTTTTTCCTTAAAGACATCTGGTGGCTTTGAAGAGTGAGAAAAGGGCTTCAGCTCCCTGTTGGAGAGGGTTGTCTGGCAGCAAGGTAAAGTGGTAAAAATACTGCAAATATAGTGTCCACTTAAACCAATACTGATTTTCTTTTTTGACTGTCTATTTTCAACCGAGTGAGAACAGTCAAACTGCAGCTATTAGGCAATTTACACCCATCTCTACGTATATTGGGAATCCCACTGCGTGCTGTGACTAGCTTGTACTCATCACATTTACCTGTCGAGGTCAGAGGCATTTAGGATTAGTGCAAATAGTTCATGATTAGGGTAGTACTGGCTAATCTCAGATATTTTTTGAGATTAAAGTGTTTAATTTACGAGAAAATACTCACAAATGTAGTACCAGAAAGTCAGGTGACGTAGTATAAAGACCAACGGGTGCAAATAGCGTTGTTGTTCAGACACCTGGGTACTTACAGCACCTGCCTTCAGGCTAAAATGCGTTTTGCTCCTCTCCTTATCCACAGCATTATGCTGCTTAGCTGCTGTGGTGGTACTCATGCCTGCTTCTCCAAACACAAGACATGCCGACCGCCATCGACTGTATGTAATACACTGACTATTGCTAATCCAAATCATCCCGTCAAAAGGTGTGTGAGAGATGTAAACCTTGTGTGAACCAGTGTTGTAGTTGCACAAATCTAAAGGTAAGTTTCAAACCTTTTCAAAGTCCAAATGCTCGGCAAGTTTAGAGGCCTCTTTCTCCTTGTTGGTGAGTTTGGCTAAAAGTCTCTGTAGGAGAAGAAGAAGAACAAGAAACATGTCCTCAGCTGTCTGATGGCTGATGATGCAGTGCTGTACATGACTGGGTGATAATGACTCACAATGTTCTCTGCTTCACTGTCAGTCAGTCTCTTCTTGATGGCGTCCTTCTGCTCTAACCACATCAGTGATTCTCTCTGTGGATACAACAACACAGTCAGAAGAGGAGAATGCTGCATGTTTGAGTCTCCTTGCCTTTTTCCTCTACTTCCTGTACCTCGTAGTCACTCCACTCTCTGAGGAGCTCTCGCAGGCTGTGATTCGTGTGGTCAAACATCTCGATCTTCTCTATCAACAGTTCCTGCTGCCGTGCCAGTGACGCTGCGTGCAGCTTTGACAGCCGCTTGTCCTAAAATGAATAAGTGAATAAATAAAAACATGATCATGTACAGAAAAATAAGTCCTCCTCCACTCGTTCATCCTTCTTTGATCCTTTCAGATTTACCTTAGCAAAGCTGTCGATAGTTTCCTTCACGGCTGTCAGCTGATTAGCTACTGCAACGCCGTCGATTTCTGCTTCTACGAGCGCCCTCAGGAGCACGTCGGTCTCTCTGTGCTGACCGCGAGAATCAGACCTGTGAGCGAGAGGAAAAAATGTGCATATACAGTTCTGTTAAAAGTTATGATTCAGCTGTTTTTGTTCTTCTTCTTTCTTTTAGTAATGGCTATTTAAAAAATAAAATTCAGACACCAAATGTATAATTAACATCTGAAATAGTTTTGGCCC
>JAPZEB010000022.1:9904455-9917076 GCA_029783705.1 Chaetodon striatus | reverse complement strand
ATAACACCGTGTACACTACATCAGTTAAATTTTTATTTGATTGCATTGAGTAACAGCGTTTGGCTGATGTGAGAGGTTCATGTTTGTTTGGTTGTCGTGCCAAAAGCTTTGAGATAAATCCCCGTTGTATAAACCACACTGATACTCTGAGGCTATTACTGATATTGATATTTCAGAGCTTAAAATTTTAATTACAAGGTATCAGCCTGTTGTAATTTTTCTTAAACTGGACCTGCATTTGTGTAGCACCTTTGGCCGAGGCTACCATACAAGGCGCCACCTGCTACTCAGTTTTTAACACACTCACACACACCGATGTGCAATTTGGGGTTCAGTATCTTGCTCAAGGATACTTCGACATGCAGACTGGAGGAGCCGGGGATCAAACCACTGATCTTACGGTTGGTGGACGACCCGCTCTCCCTCACAGCCACAGCCGTCCATACATAACATAAAGGCAAATATAAGCAGCATCAAACCTGACGTGTTGTAACGTTTCAAATGAAGATTAAATTAAAAGAAGAAGCGATTCAGCCTTCGTGTGTGGTGTCATAACTTATTTACTAACAAATATAAACACATTTTAATACAGATCAAATTTGATTTTTTATTGTGACCCAAATGTGTTTATTTGGGGAAATTTACCATAAACTTAGTTTAGCATTTCTGTTACAGTGTCTTGTTCCTTCTCGGCCGATGTTAACACCGATACTGATTTATCTGCAATGTTGGTATGAAAGCTATTAACGAGTTGGAAACTTGTGATTAATATAATTTCGATAAAACGATAATAATAAGCTGCTTTAAACTGGAAATATGTCAGAAAGCCCTCCTGATCATCGCCCATTCAGCAGCACAGTAGCTAAAATGAGAAGTCAAGCTGTACCTTCATTAAATATATTACGCAAGGGAAAAAAAAAAAAGCCCCTGAAGAGCATCAAAAGTCCCCAAACTAATCCCACTTCTGTCTTGGTCACATGCTTTGAAACTGAGCCTATATGTGGGAAAATACTCAAACTAGTGTTCCAGTATTCACACAGCTCTAGCTACTAAATTCAGCACAAAAAAGACGACATCAGAGACTCAATGTAACAAGAACTTGCATTTATTTGCATGAAAATGGTCCATTAAAACAAGACTAAAACTCATTCTTTACAAAAGAATTAAATGTTAATACCTGATATTGATATGACATTCATTCAGAGGCCCTTCCAGCATTGATTAAAGTGCTTTATGTTGCTCATTTTTTCCCAAAAGCCCTTCTTTTCCCAAGTATAAATGTTGTGAAACCAAAAACAAAAACACCTTTGTGTACTCTTCTGTGAATTAACAGTAATCTGCCCTTAAACCTGAGGTGAACGTTAAGACATTTATACCTTCTATAAAAGGGCAAACACATGTACACACATTAACAGAAATAATCTGATGCTGTCTGCACAATAAGTTATTTTCAGTTACTTAAACAGCAGCTACAGCGAGTGCAAACTCCAACCTCATGTTCAACACGTCAGACAACTACATTTAGTGTTTTATAGCCACATGTTAAGGCCGTTGCCTGGTGTTAGCTTCCATCCTGAACAACAATCACTGCATTTAAAACTATTAGTAAATCGCACGTTTGGCTCTGAAGCAGTGTATGTCCGCTCTCTTTGAGACAATAAAAACAAATACAGGACAAATGGAAATAAATAATCCACAGTCAGCTATTCATTCATGCATTCATTCAGGACGGGGGCGGAGAGAGAGAGAGCAAACTCACATGTGCAAAATCCTCTCATTTAGGAACACAATCATTTCCTCCTGTAGGCAGGACTGTTAAATAATAATGAAACCTCTCAAAGAGCTTATTAACGCTATATCTGACATGCAAGAAGTACTCCGAATGGGGTTGTTTTCAGCAGAGTTGCGTAACACGAGCGCTGGTGTTGCATCTCAAACTGACCAACCACGACTTACAGTGTCACACCAACATAAAAGAAATAAACAGGACGTTTGCTCAGGCACCAAAATGGCATGAAGAGCAAAAACATTTGGTCCTCGACTTACAAATCGCTCACATCCCTCGCGCATGCCTCGTTTCAGCTCTTGACACCTTAAAATCATAAATAGCAGCAGTGACAGTCCAGTCAACCCGAGCTCACAGAGTCCACATCCTCCACCTTGGCCTTTCTCGTCTTTCGTCAGCTGACATTCACAGAATGAGATCGCTACACGAACCCCCAGAGGGGCCAAAACGGTCCCTGGGATTCCCTAACGTGTGCCCTGGGACAGATAGGTGGGAGGGAGGGAGGGATGGTGGAAGGAAGGAGGTGAGGGTCACTTATCGCAGTCCAGCTTTCATGTGACAACGAGGGGTTGGGTTTCAGCGCGACGTCACGCCCAGCTGTGTCTTCAGGTGCTCGTACACCACGTAGCTGATGCTGACGGCGGGGATGACTTTGAGGAAGTTGGGGGCCAGGCCTCTGTAGAGCCCCGTCGGGCCCTCGGTCTGCAAGATCTGCTTGAAGAGGCCGGTCATCGTCACCTGCTGGTTGTTTCCCGTCGCAGCTGTAAAGACAAAAAAATGAACAGGTTAGATGATGCGAGAGATATTATAGTGATGGAATAAATGTGTGAAATCTTAAAATTTCCCCCCAAAATGATCTAAACTTTAACTTTAGCCTCAAAAATGAAATTAAACAGCACTTTTTTGACACTGCTTCAGTAATTTTTCCACGCAAACGTGAGAGTTTCAGGATCTTAACATGCATTTAAAAGTCCGGTTTCAGTCAGACTAAGCCAATAACTTGATCTTCTCAAGCTGCATGTAAGCATACTGACAGATCGTGACAAAGGCTGTCGTATCTTTAACCTAAATTTAGATTTGAAGGTGTCCCAGACAACAAGTCATAAATCTTCCACCTGTACTTGCTTCTTTGTTTAATGTAAAAGGTCAACAGCTGCCATTTGATTCACCAGGACAATTATACAATCATGTCATCCTCCCACAACAGGAATGTCCCTCCCTAACCACAGTTATGACGGTATCCTCCCTTTAATAGGTGCGGTCCCTTAGGACGCTTCTCAACCCTCCTGTTTTAATTCAATGTATGTTGTGCTGGTCTACGAAACATGTTTGCTGTATTTCATCAGAAAACTTTAGCATCACTAGGCAGCAAACATGACACTATGTCTGGCTCAGACATCTAAACTAAACTATCTGTGTCAATAGGAGCAGTATTTCAGGAGCAGAGGCCTCACCTTGTGCTTGCATGCGCGTGCGGACCAGAGCCAGGGGATAACTGGCGAGCTGACCACAGGTGCTGGACACGGTGCCACAAGCCAGGAGGACAACAACGCCTGGGTCGGTGCTGTTGGCGCCGTACTGCTGCAGGTAGCTGTTCTTCAATGTCTGGGGAGGGAGGAGAACGTCATGAGGAAAATGTTTGTGTCATTCGGTCATTCAGATTCAGTTACGTAACTCAGTCATGTGTTTGAAGCTGGTTCACACTGTTCTAAGTTAGGAGGCTAGAAAAGATCAACATTCTTGCTCCGATTAGAAGTTAAGAACGTGTTATAAGCTCTGTGATAATACAAACACACACCGATACAAGGCCAGAGACTGCGAGAATAAATAAACCTGCAGAGGTTTCACCGGATAACAATGTGTGTAGTCACACTCACCTCGTACACTGCCAGGTCGATGCCTGCGTAGGGGATGATGCCCAACATGTTTGGGACGTAGCCTTTGTAAAATGCTGCAAGTCCTTCTCTCCTGAAAATCTGCTTCGCACAGTCGGAGATACCAGAGTACTGCCCTGTCTTCCTCAGAGCTAGACGAGTTTTCAGGACCTGGGGACGTTAAATGAAGGACGAGTTTAGCACTGAGAACTTCTAAATAAGGTTACCTGGCGTGTTTTTAATTTCAGAGTACATTAATTTGACTGATAATCACCTCCATGGGGTAGATGGTGCTCTGGGCGATCACTCCAGCCAGAGATCCAGCAACAAATCTCTCCACGATGCGCAGAGTCTCCTGCTCGCTGCCGATTAAGCGTTTAATCTGGACGAATGGAGAACAAACTCACATTAATACACAAACGTTAAGCTTCATAATTACACAATAAAGCTACAGAGAGACACTCGTCGTACCTGCTCATACGCCATGAACTTGAGGGCCGATTCAGGTGCGATTTTGATGATGTTGACACCGTTTCCTCGCCACAGCGACCTCATACCGCCCTCTTTGATCATCTGCATCAGCCCAGTCATGATGCACATGTTGTTGGTTCGGGATCCATAAACCTGAGAAGGAAGAAGTCGTCAATTAGACACATCAATCATAATATCTTGTGCTCAGAGTTTATTTTCCAGGCAGGTGAAATAAGGAAGATAATATCTGAATTCTGGGATGAATCAGGCGTGATGCCATGTAGGCCTAGATTCCCTTTGCCCCCCAATAACTTTGCCAACTAGGCCTGTTTGATAAGCGGTTTGGAACATAACCAATGCATGTAACGCCCGATCAATCAGGGCTCAAAGTCAACAGGCATGTTTCAAAGTCGACTGTCCACACGGCAAATGACGCATATCAGGGCCACTGACACAGATCCTGAATCTGCGCAGTTAGACCTTGGTCCCAGCAATGATAGTGATTTTTACGCGGCTGAGGGTGTGATGACCGTATGCGAGCGGTGATTGGTTGGCAGAGTGGCCTGGCTCCGACAATGAATCAGCACCTGGACTCTGCCCCCCCCCTCGGCCGTACACACCGTCTGTTAAACTTTAACTTGTTTATGGCGCTTGTGAAACTCATTCTTGAGCAAGTTCTTTCCTAACTCTGCAACCTGCAGTTATGAAAGATGGTTAATTAAGGTCTCAAGGAGAACCTAGGCCACATTTTCTTATTTGAAATTTGGTTTTGGTGCTTAAATCTTATTTTGACTTGAGAATATGGTTGACTTTTATGCCTGATGCAACTGGGTCACATCGCCTCACAAGCTGACGATAATTCTCTGCTGCAAGATAAGAGTTTCCACAGCTTTCCTCCACACACTGTCCAGTTCCCAACCTCCCCAAGGCCTGGAAACTCCGACCACACCACCAGATTTCTTAACTTTCAGAGAGTGTTACATCATGTGATCCTGTCGTCTCACCTGCATCATGACTTTGAGTCTATCCAGCGGAGCGGTGCAGGTTCTTGAAACAGCTCCAGCTCCTCCACCTGCGACCAGGTGCCTCCACCACATCCCAGTCTGCTTCTCCTCGATGGTGAACTCATCAGGCACCATCAGGTTCTCACCCACATCGAAGATCTGCCAAGAGGAGGGGGACATGAATTATTAGGTACAGCTTAGACCTTGAAAAACACCTGGAAGGGACATTTGTAACTGTCCTGTCCAAAGATAGCAGACTAGAAGAGGTCGATGTCATGTGAGCGACTTCTTGAAGTTTTTAGTAGAACTTTTATTTATTCGTTTGTTTGTTTGTCTGTCTTCACCGCCACCAGCTGCTGTCGTTCAGAGTTTCTATTCTTGACCAAACATCCAGTTAGCAGTAAAAACCTTCACATGTGGCATCAACCTGCAGCTCTGCGTGTGTACAGCTCTGAACATTTTTCGCGATGGCACTAAAAGTGTCACCAGATCCCCCCCGGCCCCAGTAATGGTCAAACCGCGTGACTGCCATTAAGCACTGGGTTTGTTTTCACAGGCAACGCAGTTGGAGGTCAAGATTTAACGGATTTCAGAGGGTATGCATGGACACACTGTACTGCTTTGAAATCTGAGTCATAACATTAATGAGGCTCAATAGGCAAAGGGGCAAAGTCCTGAAGGAGACATGATTCAGAACGATGAGGGTCAGGAGCAGGAAGCAGACGCTGGTTATAACTGGATTGGTCTGAACCTGCAGATTTGGATCACTGGTCCACTTTAACAGGAGTCTCAATTTTAAAGGCCAGTAACGACAACCTTCTCTCTAAGAGAATGCTCCTCAGTTCAAATCTCATTCTGCAAATTTTATTTTTGATTTATCGTCATAACATAGTTCGACTGAGCACATTCACCCCCCTGCTTTAATTAAGAGGTCATCAACAACCTCCTCCACGTAAATAGCTGTTGGGTAATGTCAGTGTCACATGGGGACATGCTGGTCCCGCTGTGGTGACCGGACCTGTGGCCACACAGCGAATTAAACATCTGATTTTGTGCAAACTGAAATGACCCCAGCAGCTTATGTTTCATCAGCGGCTTGGCTGCGCTCTGCTTGGCCTGAACTCAGGCTCTATTCTTAGCCCCGTCACTGTCCCCTCTGCGAAAAGTCGAGGTTGCCGCACTCATTAGCCTTGAACTTACGCCCAAAAACCACATCGTTCTCCTGCAGCAGAGGTGTCACATTACTCCAGTCTCCACCTGCTCTCTGGCTGACCGCTGCTCCCTTTTACATAACAGCGAGACAAATCCTTCCGACATAATCCTCCAGGAATGAGACCAATTCCTGTCATAGCCTAACAGGGCTTAATTGCTGACGCACACCCTGTGCTGATAGAGCCATTCAGGGAATTTGCTTTGTGATTGACCTGTTTTTTTTTACCCCAGACTTATTGGTCTCAGCTTGAGCGATACCATTATCGATGCCCTGATACTGTTATCGGATCCAAGGCTAGGTGAAAATAGGACACTTGAAGTTTTATGTAACACCAACAGTGGTATTTTATAGGTCTGTCCACATAAATTTTTAACCCAAACTTCCCTGTTTGGGCTCTGCTAGTGAAAGAGCACCACTGTTACACTGGTTTGGACAGAAGTTGTGGTTTCCGCGCAGACTGGTGAACTCACCGTTGAGTGTTTCCAGTAGAGGATGATCTCTGGGCTGTTCTCGGTCTTCTCCACCATGGAGTACTTGCTCCAGTCTTTGCTGCTAATGGTTATCATTCCATTCTTATCCATGCTTAAAATAAAGAAAGGAAAACAAACATGAGATACTGAGCCTCTAATCCAGAATCCAAGGTTTCAGTGGATGAGATGGATGAATGAAATTACCTCTTAAGGGCTTTCTCCGCATGCTGCGGGGAAATATGCACACCAAGGTCCTGAAGGGACTGCATGAACTCCTTCAGATCAATGTGGCCTTAAAAGGAAACAAAGACAAGGTGTAAGAAAGTGTCTCATACTGACACAGAGTGAAAGACGAAACCAAGCGAGCGCTGATACATCTGCCAGCATTCAGGGCAGCTGCCTCATACCTGCATTCTTCCTGTTGAGGCTTTTCACCACAAGTTTCAGGTCTTTCTCATAGTCCTGCAGATAGTGAACAAACTCGTCAAAGTCCAGCTGTCCGTCGGAGTCATTTTCTGCCCCTTTTCCCGCTTTCTGTAAGAAAAAAAAAAAAATATAGATAATGAGACAAAGTGCTCCAATATAAAGGATAAGAGGACAGAGTCAAGTCTGAATAATGATGGTTACATTTTATTGATGCAAAGATGCAAGCTAATGTGGTTGCACACCGTGTTTACAGTTTCATAGTAATGACATCTGCAGTGGTATGCAGAAGAATAATCTGTGCTGACATTTTAAAATGATTCACGATCGCTTATGAAACAGGTACAGCAAGTTCTGTAATGTACTCCGCGTCTGACTGCCAATCACGCAGCCCTGGATGTAGCTCGAGATTTAAAGGGCGTACTGGATTCTGTTTCACGACAGTATTATGACCCATTTGCTAAGACAAAATACTCTTGGTGCTCTTGAATGACTGGGATGACGTCCATGTTTCCAGGACAGGGGAGGGTAGGTGGGGTAATTAGGTTGTAACACGAAGGTCTATCTTTGACCTCAACTGCAGGCCGACCTGCCAACCGTTTAATCCAGTCTAAGCTCAAACCTCCTGAGCTAAAACAAGACCAGGACACCGGCAGTCCTCCAGCCTACTGGCCAGATCTGATACCTGACCCCGCTGCCCACAGTGCAGGCATATGACTGTCACAGTGATACTCTGGACGCTGGATATTCTGCGCTCCCCTGCAGCGCCCATTAAATGAACTGCATAAGTGCATAAATGTGTCTTACAGCATGGTCAGAGGGGAGCGCCATGTCATATTTCATTGCTATTCCTGCACTACTGGACATCTTTGTTGTGTGTTTGTGTGATTGTGTTTCCCTTTTCCAGAGCCATATGGCAGCTCACTTTGCTGGAGGCATGAGATATCAAAATAAATAATGTTCTCTAATGAATCTCAGCAGTGTGCAGGAACTGAAATTTCTGACAGGTCAGCGTCCAGTTGACTGCAGAAGGAGATGAGTCACTGACAGGTGCAAACTTTCAGCACAAAATTCAAGATTTAGTTAACAAGTTTTATAGTTTAATATAAAAGTAATAAGCGGCGCAAGAAACAGTCTAAGGAGGTGGGAAACACATATTACTCTTTAATAAATACCCTCCCAAACACATCCTCATTGGATGCAATATCTCAAGGTGAATATTCGTTATGTCAGAGTCCACGAACTTTGGCAGTCTTTCTTGTCAAGATCAAAAAACAGGAAGCTTTGACCGTAACCCAAAAACAATGCCAGCAAACACTTGATTTGTTTGATGTGTTTGTTCCTCTTTGGAAAATTTACCATCTCCAGTCAAGTGGTGCAGGTCAGGTGGGTACATGGGTTTCTATGACATTGCAATGTACTGTGTGTGAATATGTGCAATAAAGCGACTTTGTGCAGACTGAAAACATGCAAGAATTTAAGTAGTGACATTCAAAAGCTATTTTCACATTAATATACTTAGGCCATGCATATAATTTGTGCATTTTACCACATATACAGTCAAGTAGTGCGATGACTGAATGATCCCAGTTTGCATCTCACAATTTTTTAAACTATTTAACACCGCAGATGTGTGCATTTTACGCTCTAAAACAATAAAAACCTGTTATTTTGACTGCATTAGATTTTCACTGTTAGCAGACAGTTGCACAGGGCAGCAGACAGGGCGGTTTTCCACATGCACTCAGCCACAGCACAAATTCCTTTTTAGGGTGGATTTTCCCTGGATGAATGAGTGTGGCGCGCGCCCGTTTTAGTTCACTTTTTAAAATGCCGATGCGATTAATTTCGATAGAAAACATAATTATTATTCTTTTACATAAACTCGGGCTTACATTTTAAAGATAATTACAGCAAAGTTTTTCGCTGAAAACGACTAAAAAGCGGCTAAAAGCGACTTTTCTGGAAGCCGGTGAGCGCTGCGGCCTAGTCGTAAGGCTTTACTCTACCCCGTGCTAATCTTTCCGGCGCCCGGAAAGAAAGGATTTAGCGGCGGTTAAAGTAATGAGATTGAAAGAAGTAGGCGAGTATTAACGCTAAACAGGCTGTGCGATGACACATTAAGCATTTAAAAGTTTACTTTGAGTGTTTTTTACTCACCTTTCGCCATCGTTGGTAGGTTGAAAACTCCTGAGACGGCAGGAACAGGCTCAGTTTGTTAAAGAGAGACTTCAGCTCCGACGGCAGTCCGTTGGACTCAAAGTATTCCACTTCAACCGGGTCCGAGTTGGACACCGGGACGTAAAGGCACAGGCCGAGCATGTTTAGCTCAAATTTAAAAGAAACTACAATAAATAAATAAATAGCACACCAAGGTGTCTCTCCTCCGCGAGATTGCACTGAAATGCCGGTAAGGAAACGCCGGCTTCTAAAGAATGTCATGAAGGACACGCCCCTTCCAGGAATAGCTTTACATCATTGGATGTACTGTTCGCAGCGTCGACGTCATTTTACTACTGGCCAATCGCAGAGGCCGCCCATTGATGGGCTCGGCTCGGTCCCGCCTACTTCTTGCGTAAAGAGACGGAGATTGCCAAACCAATCGCGTCCATTCTTTCATTCAGCGTGTGGAAGATTGACCAATCACGTGTTGTTTTTCATTTAAACTGTGACGGAAGCGGACTGAGGGGCTGCAAGGCGGTATAACAATAATGACATTCATAACTTCAAATAATGTATTTTTTAAATGATTAAAAATGATATTCTGACACAAAACAACTAATAACTAAAATATAAATATTAATAAAAATAAAATAAACTACATAATAGATAAAAATACAATTTTATTTTAATTAGATTTTCAATTTCTATGCATGCACTTATTTTAACTAACTCTATTTTACGCCTATTTTAATACCACTGTGTCATTGTTGATGGGGGGGAAGTGTGGCTGTTGTTTTTTGTCTTTTATGAGCTGCTGGACAGTTGAATTTCCCTGCAGGGATGAATAAAGTTCCCTCTATTCTATTCTACTTTACATGAATAATCATCATCAAATCTTTATCTGTAGCACCTCTCTGAAAACTGAAATGAGTACAGGTTAAATGAAAAGATAAAGTGGTAATTTCAAAGTTCAACCTCAAACAGGAAGTTGGTTAAGTCTTGATGTTCATTAAAGCTGGTTTATTTTGTACTTTAAGTTCACACAAAATTGGTACACAGCAAACCTAGACTGTTAGTAATCCAGTCCTGATTTTTTTTAAGCAAGGTATTTTTTACTAGCAATTCCATAAAGACATGCAGAGTACTAACAAACAAACACAGAACCAGTAAGGATGAAAAAACAACCCCCTCCACCCACCCATCAACACAAGAACAAACAGTGAAAGTCAGACCAGTCAAAGGGAATCCAAAAAAGAGGAGACAACGAAGCAATTTATCCTTTGAAATTGTAAATAATATCCTTAATCCAATGTCCAATGTCCATAATCCAGTACTTTCAGATAGATGAAAAAAAATAGCAGAAAATCAACATTTATTTGTAGTTTTTGCATGAAAGTTTTTAACCTTAGAGCCTGGAAATGAGACAACTTCAACTTCATTACTATCTCAAAGGAAATTTTATTTGCAGCCAGGTATTGAACACGAGACAAAATGTCCGGATGGCAACCAACAATAATTGTGAATGTTTTATTCTGCTTCCAGTTCAGTCTTCATTGTCACAGTCACAGTAACACAGACGTATCCAGCAGTAAAACAATGAAACTGAAATTACCACCTACAGTAGTGGTTTTACGCCTCTGCAAACCACTCAAGTTGCAGTTACAGTTTACATCCAAGTCTGTCCAGACTCACATGCAGCCATGACAGGAGACAATGCTTCAAAAATGGATGCGGCTGCAGAGAAACTACAAATGGATGCTTCACACATATCTTCCCTGTACAATCAGAGCAGTTTTACCCAAAATCAGTGTCACAAATTCAGTGTCTGACCCTTCTGTTCCTGGGTTATGACGCTGAATAATGGTCAGAGCAGTGTTTATGCAGAACATTATGAAGCTGACCTTTGACCTTTTGGTCATTTGTGTAAAATTTTGTCATAATTAACGTTTGAATTCTTGCGTTATGGCCAAAAACATGTTTTTTTAAGTCACAGTGGCCTTGACCTTTGACCTCTGACCACCAAATTCTAATAAATTCATTGTTGTTGAGTACAAGCGGACATTTGCGTTAAATCAAGTGTTCTTAAGATAACGCTGTCACAAGAGTGAGATGGACCAGGTTAGAGTGACCTTTGACCTTTGACCACCAAAATCTTATCAGTCCATCTTTGAGTCCAAGTGGACGTTTCCCTCAAATCATCCTTGAAATAGCGTGTTTATGAGAAGGGGATGGACGCACATCCCAAAAACAAAGGCTTAAAAATATGCATGTATGGGTACCAGTTAGAAACAGTGACACACAGTTGCAGTGAAAACAAAAGACAACAAAGTAAACCTGATAAACAAGATTTATTTTGACCAAAAGTGAGTCAGTTTTAGTAAACTAACACTCACCTCTTAGTTTAAACAAAGTAAAGCACCATCTACGTGTCATGTTTTACCTTTAAAGTCGTTTCTACTGTGAGTATTTGGGAGCTAAAACGGTCCTGTTCTGTCTCTGCAACACTCCTCATCAGTCTTTGACTTTCTTTGGTGCCCTTGTATGTTGCTGCAGACACTATTGCATAATTTTATTTGGGCACTGACTGCGCAGTAGTTACATCTAAGCCTGTTCTCTCTATAAAATCCACCCTGGGGTACGGCCAGGCTGGAGGGATGACTGCTGTAGAAATAAACTGGGACAAGGATGAACGCCAGAAGCCAAAAAAGGCGCTGAAGGAGCGCCAAGAGCTCTCGGCTCAGCTCCTCAGGCTGTCAGCTGATCCCGTCTGGGTTTACATACAACAAACACACACACTCCTCTGCATCAATCCTGGCTGCGTATTGATGCATATTCGTTCGGCTTTTGTGTACTTTTGTTTTGGGGTTTGTTTTTGTTGGCTCCTTCTCATGTTTTAGACAACACTGCAGTCCAAACTTTGTGTCAACAGTTTGTGTTTGGCTCTCTCCTGTCTCAACACAACTGGGTCACTCCATCCAAAGTCAAAGTCCTCTTACATAAATCTGTTCTTATCTTTTTAACTCTTCTATAATCTTTGTTTTTAAGAATGTTCAGCCTTGAACTGTTAAATGAATTAAACCATCTGCAAAGATTAGAGGTGAAACGACTCTAACAACAACAACAACGACACATCATGAGATAAATATAACCTTTTCCTGGGAGGGGTCAGAAGCTAAGTAACCAGCACTTGACTCATGACTCTGTGAAAATGCCTCTC
>JAPZEB010000022.1:9892964-9904355 GCA_029783705.1 Chaetodon striatus | reverse complement strand
GTTAATATGGAGCAAAATCTCTGAGGAATGTTTCAGCACCTTGTTGAATCTATGACACCAAGAATTAAAAAGGGGCTCCAACCTGGTACCATTGAGGTGTACCTAATAAAGTGGCTTTAACTTACGTAAATGATCTGAGCACTTCTTTCTCTTTTGAATATTTGTCTCTCACATTTGGTGTAGTAGACTAATAAAGTAGCTGAAAGATAGTGCTTCAAAACTGTACTTAAGCACAGTACTTGAGTAACTATATTTAATTGGTGTCCACCACTGGTCTCAAGTGTATTTAACTGGTATTTTAAAGCATATAGAGCTCTTTACATTGATTCCAGCGGCCTGCAGTCTCAGCAGTTCATTACCACAGCAGCTAAAGTCCAGCCCGACTGAAAACATGTTGGCGTAGCTGCTGTTTTTTGAGTCGTCTGCGTCACTCGGCTGACGTTAAATGATAACTGCTGCGACACAGACACTTTAACCTGCAGGATCAGACAAACAGCCCCATATCTGCAGGAACAATACAGGTGAAAGTTGAGGGGGCGGGGTCTCGACAGTGACAGGAGCATCTCAGACTGTCGTGACACAACGAGCTGCAGCTCTGTGGTTGTCTTTCTCACGAAGTGGTGCAGCTTTACAGGTGGATTATGGTGTTTTTATGGTTGTTGGTGGGGTGTTGTTGTTGGGAGGGACACGCAACAGGATGTTCCTTTATCACCAAAAGTTCACTTTGTCTTTGAATCACAACATTTTACTGCCAGAGTCCAAAGAATGCTTTATGGTTATAAAGGTCCAGTGTGTGGAGTTTAGGTGGATATCTGTATGCATGTTTAATGTCTCCTAGCTGTTTGGGATCAGAAGAACCTGATAGGTATAAAAACTAAGCACTGACATTGAACAGGAAGTACGATGGACGAGGACGAGGACGTGGGTTTTTCTTAAGAGTCACAACTATCTGATCGCCTGAAAATTGTTGTGCAAAAACTGAATTACAAATAAAGCAACACATGTAAAAGTCTTGTGATTTGTTCATTTAGGAAACGCTGCATGAATTTCCCTTGATCCATACTCCAAGCTAGGAATGTCTTGCTGTCTGTAGGAACAGTGTCCTCAAAGGAGACGATCATAAGAGCTTGTTGTTGCTAAAACTGGTCAAATTTGTTGTCATATCAAACTACAAACATTATTAATCACAAGTAAACATGTTTCAGTCGTTAAATGTGATCAGGATTTGAACCTTGTCCACATTTGTGTCACGATCGGCTGCAGACTGACTTGGCAGAGATGGCTGCCATCTTGTTTTTCAGGTAATAACAACTGCAGCAAATTTTGTGGAATTATAATAATTAATATTACAAATGTACATTTGACTTGGTTACACATATTACTGCTGCACAGTTGACCCTGTTACATACACACACTGGCCTGAAACACACACACACACACACGCACAAACAGGACCTATACATGCCTTACATGGAGAGATGCCAGAGTGAGGAGGCTGCCTTGGACAGGTGCTCTGAGCAGGTGGGGGTTCAGTGCTTTGCTCAAGGGCACCTCAGCAGTGCCCAGGGGGTGAAATAGCACCTCTCTAGCTCTACGCTGGTCTGTACTGGGTTTGAGCTGGCGACCCTCCAGTTCCCCAGCCAAGTCCCTGTGGACTGAGCTACTGCCGCCCCCAAGTATTGAGTGTTGCTGTGACCGTGATGGTCGTGTTATGTCATGTAAAAGTCAGTGAGTGCACACTTCCTGTTTGACCCTGGCTCCCTAAAATGGCTCTCGATCATCAAAACTCTGACAACCCCTGATCTAAGATTTTTTTTAATATGCTTTAAAATGGTCAGTTCAGCTGTTAAGTTTCTTAAAAATTGGGCGAATCCACCTCCAAAACCCCTGAGGAGGACTGGGCTGCAGAAGGTGATGATTGTAAACGGTCCCCACCAAACAGGTGATCACAGCCCTGTGTTGGAAAGTATAATATAAAACAAAAATACCGTATTTTAGAAGCTCTGTGTATGTTTTGTGTGCAAAAATCTGGTGGCTTAGTGGTTAGAGCAGGCGCCCCATGTACAAAGGCTTTATTCTTGCTACAGCAGCTTAGGCTCGAATTTTATTTTATTTTATTTGCTCAAAATAAAGTCATTTATTCATTCATATTGCTCTGATTTTAAAAATGTCTTTGTATTTTTCTCTGTACTTTAACTCTAATATTACTGGCATTACACACAGTCTATTGAGATGGTAACTTAGCTTTTTACTGCACACTGTAGTACTGAGTACAACTGTCCTGACAAGATACTGCACTGGAGTTAATATACAAGTTTTACTGTGGATGGACAGATTTTAGTTCTCTGCTGCTCTCTGCTGGATAAACTTGCGCCTGAATCCCCCTGAAACTCAACAATCTACTACTAAAATGCATTGTTACATTACAGATGAGTATAAATATTACAAAGATAATACCAAAATTAGTATTCTGTGATGATATAATGGATAAAACACGTTAATGTAGCCTATGATCGTCAATATAAAATCTAAAAAATATAGGGTATATTATTAACTTCACTCTGCTGAAGACCTAAAGACACACTGTGAAGAATCGCTGTGAGTCATCGCGTTAGGTTGATTTTTCTATGATTCATCAGTGATTCAAAATAAATTTTGATCTTCACATATCAAGAAAATACATTTTTTTTTGGTCCTGTGAAGTTTGAATTTCCAGGTGGTCCATGAAGACTGCAGCAGTGCACTCTGCAGCCACACGGTGTCGCTGTTTCACCGTTGATGCTGCAGACTGACTGGCGCTGAATGGAGCGCCACAGAGCTGCGTCATGGTAACGAGGGTGAGCTGGTAGGAGACCGGAAGTCGAGTTATTTACCTTCAAAAAATAAAATCCACAATTGTATCTACAAATTCAGGCCAAGAAACAGGAGCTCATTGTTTATCTTTGTTTTCGCCTTAAATTTTAATTATTTAAATGAATCCTTTAGCATAAGTCTTAATTTAGTTAATTTTTTTGTTTTGTTTAATTGTGTTTTGTTGGTATTCCAGTATCTGTGGTGTAGTGTGAGGCTGTTGGATGAGACGGGTGTAGTTTCATGTAGATGGGTTGGTTGAAGTAGAGGTGGAAGAGGGTATACACTCACACTCCACATATATTCCAATGACTTTCTGACAGGTGGATATACTGTAAACTGAGGTGAGTATGCCCTGTATAGCTGCATATACCCTCCACTACATCACTGTACAATATGTTGTGGTTTTATAAAGTTTATATAGTCTCTCTGCTTTAAGTTTTCCAAAATTTAAATTGGACCAGAAAGTTAAAATACACAGTCAGTGTGTTTGGGTGGCCTTTGGTTTAACTTTACCAGTCTGAACAACTGATACATTTTAATGTTAAAATATGCCTTTCCCTAATCTATATGGATTTTATTCAATATAAATTCTATATTGAGTTTATTTTTTATTCCCTTAAATTCCAAGGATTTTATTTCAAATAAATTACTTTTTTTTTTTTAACTTTTATTGTTCTCTTAATTTATATGGATTTTATTCCATAAAAATTATATATTACTGGCTTTTTTTATTCCCTTAATTAACATGGATTTTATTTCATATAAACTATATATTATTGGATTTTTTATTTCCTTAATTTACATGTTTTTTTAAACATACAAATGATATATTATTGGATTTTTTTTTTAAATTCCCTTAATTTACATGGATTTTATTCCATATAAATAAAATATTATTGGATTTTTTTATTCCTTCAATTTACATGGATTTTATTCCATATAAATTACATATTATTGTTTTTTAATCCCCTTAATTTACATGGATTTTATTCCATTTAAATTATACATTATTGTTTTGTTTTTTTTAATTCCCTTAATTTATATGGCTTCAGCTTTTATTCTGAAAGCCGCTAACCGGACGTCGCTCTGCTAGCTCTCAGCTAGCTTGATGCTAATGGCGCAAAGTTCCTCCTCTCGGTACAGAGGCAGCGGACAAACCTCTCTCTCGGTCAGTTTTTGTTGTTGAAGCGCTCCTGAAGACACGCAGAGGACCAGAAATGTCTCCTGGTAAATCCTATATCACTTTTAACCCACAAACAGCAACATTTTCTCCACGTTTATTCTCGTTACTAACGAAAATATTCGTGATTTGTTTCCAGGTTTCTGCGCTGAATCACCTCTGAAGCAGAAGCGCAGCTCGCATGAAAACACAGACTGAAACATCAACAGTAGTTAGCGGGACATTTCATTTAGCTTTAGCTCAGTTTGTGATAGTTTCCGTTAGTCTTAGTCGTGTTTTATGCGAGTGAAGACACTGAGATAATGGCGTTTTTCGCGAAGAAGAAGAAATTTAAGTTCCAGACCCATCTGACGCTGGAGGAGCTGACCGCTGTGCCTTTTGTCAACGGAGTTTTGTTCTGCAAGATGAGGCTGCTGGATGGAGACTTTGTCGCCACTTCTTCCAGGTAACATGAGAAAAATCACCGCAGATCACATGTAAACGCAATGAAACATCATTTCATGCATGCAAAACTTCTTTTAGCTGCATTTGGTGCAATTTAATATCATTTAAATCAGATTTCTCTTTTATTAAAGTCTCTTCAAAACACTTAAATGAGCTTAAAATGCATTTATGGAGTTATGACGTGAATTCTTAACTGGTATTCATATTTCATGGAGATAATAACCTTGTATATGGATCCTAAACTTCTTTGTGGTGCTGGATATGCTGATTTTGCAGCCACCATTAAGGATTTCTGATGTTTTAGATGGTTGGTTTGGGTTTGTCTCTTCATCTGTTTCTTGTTTTTTACACAAAGACACCTTTAAACATCACTTCATGCATGCAAAACTTATTGAAGAGGCATTATAAGTATTTTGGTGCAACTTAGTACAATGTATAAATAATTTATCCTCTGTCAGAGTCACTTAAATACACACTTACAGGAGTTAAAGTGCATTTATTTAGCTATATAGTGAATTTATTGTCTTTTGTAAGCCATCATTGAGGTTTTGAACTCTTGTGGTGTTTCAATAATATTCTACATGGTTGTTAAACTTGTTTGTGGTGGGTTTATTATAATATATATAGCTATTTTGCAGTCATCATACAGGATTTCTAACAGTGTAGGTGGTTGGTTTGGGTTTGTTTCTGTCTCCTAGTATTTCCAAACTGTTCTCACACAGAGACACCATTAAATATCACTTCATGCATTCAAAACTTGTTTTAGAGGCATTTTAAAGCAGTTTTGTTCAATTTTATACACTTTAGAAATTATTTTTCCTTTGTCAAAATCACTTAAATATACACGTAATGGAGTTTAATGTGCATTTAATTAGCTATGCAGTGAATTTATTGAGTTTTTGAACTCTTAAGATGTTTCTGTAATATTCTTTGTAGCACCTAATCTTGTTTGTGGTGAGTTTATTATGGTAAATACAGTGATTTTGTAGTCACCATGTAGGACTTCTTATGTTTTAAGTGGCTGGTTTGGGTTTGTTTCTGTATCTGTTTGATGTTTTCACACAAAGAAACACCCTGTGTTTTGGTGCAATTTAATAAAATATAGAAATGATTTTTCCTTTGTCAAAGTCACTTAAATACACACTTAGAGGAGTTTAAAGTACATTTATTTAGTTATATAGTGAATTTTTTTAAGCCTTCATGGAGTTTTTGAACTCCTAAGGAGTCTCTTTATGGTTCCAAAACTAGTATTTGGTGTATTTATTATGGTAAATATACCAATTTTGCAGTCACATACAGGATATCTTATGGTGTAGGTGGTTGGTTTGACCACAGGCTTTTCTGTGAACCGCTTTCACACAAAGACACTCTAACATGTGACTCCATGCATGCAGAACATCTTTAAGAGAAAAGCATTTTTGTACAGTTTTATACAGTTAACAAATGCTTTTTTTCTGACAGAGTCACTTTAATACACTTACAGAAGCTTAAAGTGGATTTACTTTGCTATTCAGTGAATTTACTGGCTTTTTTAACTCTTGTAGTGGTTCAATGATATTCTGTGTAGCATCTAAACTTGTTTGTGGTGGGTTTATTATGGTAAATATAGCTATTTAGCAGTCACCATACAGGATTTCTTACAGTGTAGGTGGTTGGTTTGGGTTTGTTTCTGTCTCCGTTCGTGCCATAACAGACTGAATGCTCTGCTGTTTGCTGTTTTTATACAAAGACATCTTAAAACAGAACTTTATACTTGCAAAACTTCAAGTTTTTCTGTACAATTTGTACACTTTAGAGATGATTTTTCTTCTGAGAAAGTCACTTAAATACTCTTACAGGAGCTTATAGTGCATTTATTTTTCTATACAGTGAATTGACTGAGACTTCATTGAGATTTCCAACTCTTATGATGTTTCTGTAATACTCTGTTTGGTTCCTAAACTTGTTTGCAGTGTGTTCATTGTGGTAAATATCATGATTTTGCTGTCACCATTCAGGATTTCTTAAGTTTTAGCTGGTGTGTTCAGGTTTCATAAAAGACTATATTCATTGCTGTTGAATCTTCGTCAAACCTCCCATAAATTCATTGTCATTGCTTTGTTGCAGTATTTCAGGTGCATATTTCACCAGTTCTTGCAGCTTGGCTCAGACTGGTTAATGAAAGACTGGTTTTCTCCGAGTCACATTTAAACACAGGGTGTTGCCATGTTAAGTGGCCTCTCTGTGTATCTGCGCTGGCACCTCAACTGGACTACCAGACTAAACAAAACAGAACCTCTCCAAACCAGTTCACACTGGCTGAATTATCTCGTCTACTGACTCTGAACCGCCCTAAAATCATTTTTGGTGCTGTTAGCGTCGAGTGTCTGGTTAAACTGCAGTAGGATGTGGTGAACTAAATAGTGAGGTTGTGTTTTCATCATTCATGTCACACACAACTCCAGATTCCCTCCCCGGACTCTGATAACATCAACAACTTTCATCTCTTTCTCCCTTCCTTGTCTTTGATTTTCTAGATGAGATTATGCAGCCTTGAAAGTCTCGTCAGATGTTTTTTCTAATGTTTTTACACTTGTTGAAGAGTAAAGACGGAAAACAGTGAGTGTCTAGAGACGGTCTGACCTTTCGTGACCTCGTTATGACGATGGAAAACATGCTAAAAGAGCCATCAAGTCAGTGTGTTGTGTTTCAAAATTAGAGCTTGTTTTGGGTGACATTTCTGTTTCCATAGCAGGTGTACACACACTAAAAGGGCCTCTGGATGCTCACCGTGTCCTACATGAGCTAAGTAAGTGAGCCAACATCACACAAGACTTTTTTTTTGTACTCTCATACGCTGTCTATACCCCTCCTTTCAAACCCAGCCTGAAGCACAAAGCCTGCCTGGCTGCTCTCTTTTACAGTCTGACCTACTAACACAGCACACTACATGAAACACCCTTGAACATCACTTTATACATGCATCAATAGCCTATTTTTGTACAAATTAATACATTTCCCCTCTTTCAAAGTCAGTTTAAGACACCTAGAGGAGCTTAAAGTCTCCATCTGTGGCGCTATATAGTGAATTAATTGTCTTTTATAATATTGTATATGGCTCTCAAGCTTGTTTGTGGTGTGTTTGCTGTGGTAAATACAGTGAGTTTGCAGTGATGTTGTAGGTTTTCTCATGTTTTAGGTGGTTGACTTGGGTCCTCCGTGACTGCCTCGCTGCTCTCTCTTACAAAGTGTGACCTACTAAACTAACCTCAGCTTGTTAAACAACACGAGGCGTTATATTGTTAGCCAGCTAAGTGTTTCACTGGCAGAGAATCTCTCAACTGCTGCTAACCCACTTTTTCAGATAAAAGCATGGACCTGATTTTCCAGGTCTGGCGTCTGATCTGTTGAGTTAGGGATGCCCCACATTCAGGACTCCGGTTGTCTTGTGGTATGTGATTTAAAACGGGGGAAAAACCAATTTTTCTTGCTTTTATCGAGACTTTTCCACGCCCTATGTGCACCTCGTGTTCAAACAGGCCTGTTAAACTTCTAAATCCCTGAGCTGACAGATTCATACCGTGAGAGAACGTTTTCTCCGTCCTCAGTTAAAACAGCTCGTCCTCTTTGCAAGTGCTCGACCTCCCTGTTGTCACGTATCCCGGAGCAGAGTGTGTGTGGCGAGTGTGCGAGTTTGAAGGTCTCGTAGAGGGAAACGTAAACACTCTGACAGATTGTGATAATCTTGATCAGGTTTCTTGTCAGCGGATGTTTCCGTTTTCTTACCTTTCATCAGTGAGGAAGGAGCAGATTGGGAGTGTTAGTCTTACAAACACAGATAATCTCACAGGTTGAGACAAACGTTTGTGGGCAGAGCCAAAGAACCGCAGCTTTTGTGAAACAAAAGTTCAGGCCTCGGTGATTCACCCGTAGAATATTCTTCTCAATAATTGTTTAGTCCATGAAACATCAGGAACTGCAGAGAAATGTTCCCAGACTTCAAGCCGATGTCTTAGAGTTTCTTACTTTGTATGAGCAACAGTGACCAATTTTCAGCTGGCTTTATATCATAACAGTGTGGGAAGTATGTGTTGGTAAGGCCCAGACACACCAAACTGAGTCCAGAAAACTAGTGGCAATGAAATCTCAGCCAAAAAGTTGCACGTAAACACACCGGAAAGACTTAAACCGTTGGCCAACCAGCACCTATGTTCTGTGCTTGAGTGGGAGGAAATAACTCTCCATACCTTACAAGGTAGAAAAAAATAAGCAACTTGAGCAGCTTGTTCAAAGAGAAATGCCGTGTCCGCTGTTTGGACACATGTTGGCTTTCGTGAAGACGACACCAAACAGAAAGAAATCAAATGTAAACACTGCGGAAAAAATGTTTAAGCGAGCAAAGGTAATACCACTAATCTGTTTGAGCACTTGGAGCACAATCTTGTTACCGAATATGAGCAGTGCACGGCTTAAAAAAAAGAGACCCAGCGACAAGTGCCTCCACAAAGCAGCTCTCAATGACAGGAGCATTTACAAAGGCTATACAATACTCAAAATATTGGAATATACAATAAATAACCAGAAACAGTTCATCTGTGTGTTTCATTCAATTATTTTAAAAGCAGAAGATAAGATATGCACTCTTTCATTAGAACAAATATCCCAGCTTCAATATTTGAGCATATTTAAAGTACAAAGCTTGTCAGTACTTTTTTAGCTCATTGCTTCGACTGATTTACTGCATGGTTTCGTCTCACCACTCTCAACATTGTTGTTCCAGCAAACACACTCTGATAAACTTGTAACACTGAACACTACCTGCTGCTTAAAGCAGCTTTAATCTTCTTGTTTTCAGTGCAAAAACTGGGCAGTATTACCTCTGTAGGCCTCTCAAAACTATTCAAATGCAAACAGCCTGAGAGGGGAATGTCACAATCACAACTCTGAGCCATGCAACAGTTGTGAGTAGATATTGCTTCACACGAAGTTACCCCTGGATTCATCTGTTAATCAACCTAATACTGCAGGTGCAGTGTACTTTTCATTCCACTGTTTGATTGGTGTTATTGGATGTCAGCTTTTTTATCTGCTGTCATATTTAATTTTACTAATTTTATATCTTATCTTAATGCATTTATGTCTTTCGGTAACAATTTTTATTTGCCCTGGGAATGTGCCTTGTCTTGTTGTTTCTGCACCACCTAGAGTACGTGAACCATTTTATTACCAACAGTCATTTCGACACCGTCCGTCATAAGTTAAGCATTTTGCACGGGCTGTAAAATGTGTGGCAGCATCACATCTTTTAAGACTTCAATCGGACTCTTTGTCTTGTTTAATCTTCGCCCTCGTTCTTCATGTTCAGCTGAAAAACAGGAAGACACAAACAACTGACCACAAACACGCAATCGGTAATTCCAAGAAATGTTGGCATATCTGCTTGTAACTGTGAACATGCAAAAGCACGTGTTCAGTCACAGTTCAGTTTAACAGCATGGTACAAAAGTCTAAATAAATAACCTTAACATAATAATGCAGACTGTGTTTCAGATTTCATTTTTCAGAAGGGTTTGTTAAGTTAAAAGATTTCGTTGTCATGTATTTTTATTGTAAAACAACAATGTTCTGCATGTGTTTATTAGTCTGAAGTTCCTTCTCTGACAGTATAGTTTGCCAGTCTGTTACATCATGATACAATAACATTGTTAGCTCTGGCCTCTGCGGCTTAGATCATGATCCAGTGAGATTATTTTTCTCTGCCCCGAGAGGAACGCGGCCTCTGGAAAAGTTTGTTTGTCAAACTAAAACTGCAATTTGCTGAGAAATAACCAACTACAAGCTCCCGTCCTCAGCAGCGAGGCCGCCGAGGTCCCGTTCTCTCAGAGGTCACTCTCCTCTCTGGAGATTATATAACAGCTCAGATTCCCTCCCTCCCATCTCGGTTATCATCTCCGTGACTGAAAACAAGGCCCTCTCAGAGGACGAGGAGACAGCGCAGGGAGGCTCCCTCCGCTGCGGACAGAGATTAGGGTTATGTCACAGATCTGACAAACCCAGTCTTTGTAAGGGGGCCTGGCCGGGGCCTGGCCTTGTTGTGGGTCGGGAACAGTGGGGGGAATTAACAGCGAGCTTATGCAGCGGACCGAGCTGCACCACATGAAAACGCCTCCCAGAGTCCCTGTTGGCTCCAAGTCTGGGTGAAAGCACAGAGGATCACATGCTGCGAATGTGACCGACGTGTTGATTTGTGTTTGTCCTGTCTGATATCTGTCGTCCGCCTGCGATATGACAGAGGTCCAGCTGCTGCACAGAAACATATTCATGTGTTTCCTCATCAGATTTGGCACCCTGATGGATTCCTAAGCCCGTTTCTTCAGAGCGTCGGTTGTGCACGGCCTTAAGAAATAACCACAAGATGCAATTAAGCACAGTGGAGACATTATATCAGGATGTGAAGTAAGGTCAGCTGCAGACTAACAACGGCAACAGCAGTGGAAATTTTTGCAGAGAAACTCACATTGCCGCTACTTCTTCTGGCGTGATCTCATCATCGACAACACAGTGACCTCCCTCAGTGTCACTGTGCTTGGTTATGTTTCCACTGTGTACAATCAGAAGTGCCTAAAGATGATTTTCAAATGTCTTGTGTTGTCTCAGCTGCTGTACAAACCTGAAGATACTCAGAAAAAAACAGCCTATCTTCAAATTAAAGATGCAGGAAGCGGCAAATCTGAAACCTTTTTCCTTGATCACTGACTTAAACAGTCAGTTTATTGTCAAAATAATTTCAGACCTAGTAAAGAGCAGTTGTATCATGAGCTGTAGAGGACGCTCAGACTGACATTAGAAAGTGTCACGTTTATCTTGACAGTGTACTCTTCTTCAACGTTTTCTTTACTTCCTGGATTTTTCCCACATGGAAATTCTGACCAATC
>JAPZEB010000022.1:9844123-9855204 GCA_029783705.1 Chaetodon striatus | reverse complement strand
GGCGGTGGGCGGGGCTCTCTCAGGCTCCACTACCTGTGGACTGGCAGGTGCAGCCCGTTGAGGGGGTTGAGCGAGTGGGGCGGGGGAGGGTGCAGCTCCAGCTGGGCCAGCAGGGAGAAGTGGTCCGAGGGGACGTGGGGGTGGGGGCAGCCGGTGATGTTGTTGTCGATGAGCCACTGGCTGTCCAGCGGTCCCAGCAGGCCCAGGACACTCATGTGGGTCTTGGAGAAGAAGATGTAGTCGATAACGCCCTGCAGACACAAACACATCATGTGATATCAAATCATAGATAGCCTTCCAACTTTAATACGAGTCGTGATGGAAATGCGTCCATAAATAATTTTGTTTTTAACACTTTATTCATCAGATCAGACTTTTTTGTATTTCACAGTGCCTTTAAAGCAAACAGAATATGGTAAAGTTTTTCAAATATATTCTTGTATGTTGTCCGAAAGGGAGAGTTTGACTTGGGACTAAAAGTCTCTGAAACTTCCGATCTAAACATGAGTTTTGAGGCCTGACAAGTGTTGCCTTCAATTATGGCGACACGTGCATTTATTCACGTTAATGGTCAGAATAAGATGATAAGATTGATACCCCTTAAATTTTTTAGGTATTTTTTTGAGGCTTTATTGCCTTTATTTGATAGGACAGCTATGGTCTTAATGAAATGTAGGACACAGCCCTTGCACATGTGGCGCCTGCTCCACGGAGCGAGCTAGTGGGCGCCCTACCACTCAGATTTAGGTATGGTAAACATCAAGCTGTTGCCAGGAGACTGTTAGCTTCAAACAAAGACTGGAAACAAGGGTAAAAAGCTAGCCTGGCACTTAGCTCCGTGTAAATACGCAATTTGTCGTTTTAAACACTTCACTTTTTTTATTATATATTTTGGGTTGTCCGTTCGTTCGTCCATATGTACATCCATCCATCCGTCTGTCCCATTCTCGTTAATGTGATATCTGAAGGACACCTGGGGGGGATTTCTTAAAATGTGGCACAAACGTCAACTTGGACTAAGTGATGAACTGATTAGATTTTGGTGGTCAAAGCAAAGTCACTGAAACCTCACAAGACATGTTTTTGGCCTTAACTCAAGAATTCATATGCTCATTATGACAAAATTTCGCACAAGTGTCTAACAGGATAAATCAATGAAGTGATGACACTTATATCCAAAAGGTCAGAGGTCATCGTCACAGTGACATCAACATCCTATCACAGGGACAGAAGGAGAGACATTTGGTCAGATACTGAATTGGTGACACTAATCTTGGGTGTCCACCTTGAAACTGTGCTGACTGTACAGATCTTCTGTGCTGGTTGAACATGTGTGCGAAGCATCCATATTCAAGAATTTGTAGCTTCTTTGCAGCAACATCCATATTTATCCATATTTAAAGCTTCGTCAGCTGTCATGGCTACATATGAGTCTGGACAGACATGGATATAAACTACAATTGCAACTTGACTGGGTGTGGAGGCATACAACCAGAGGGCGGTGCTCTTAGGTGGATTTGTTACTTTTGGACAGAGCCAGGCTCGCAGTTTCACCCCCTTTTCAGTCCTCATGCTAAGCTAAGCTAACCTCTTGCTGGCTATAGCTTTATTTTTTTGCATACACATAGATGAGAATGGTATTAATCTTTTCATCCAACACTTGGCAAGAAAGTGATACTCAACGCTGGTAATGTCACTCCTGTTGGACAACACGAAACACTTGATGGGACACTTTATGTTAGGGAACAATATCAAAATGAAAGGTCACAGGTGGCACAGATGCTTAGATTTTGTCTCTTTGGTACTTTTCTCAAAGAAATCTTGTAAAAAAAAAATCATAAGTCAAATGATAAAACTATTTCGATTTGGAGTTGTCAATCTACGATGAGTACTTTGTCGACAACCACAAATTTATCATCTAAAAGGGACAGTTTTGGAGAAATTTGAGAATATTTTTGCGTATGAGAAGGGTTGATGTTTGCAAAAAAAAAAAACCTCTCAAACCTAAAGGTTCACCTAACAGATAAAATCGCTTCATGACGCACAAGCCAACTGACTGTTTCCAAACCAAAAAAAGGCTTGAAGTCTCAAAAAAAACTTTGGTTGGTGCAAGCTAATTTATTCTGCCTCTCTTATCATTCATTTTTCATCCAATTTTATTTTTCTAATAATTAATTATGTACTAAAATAAACAGAAACTCAGTGAAGATGCATCCAACGGCAGCAAAATGAGATAATGCAAAGACAAATGAACTTCTACACAACACATGGATTCTTTTATTGTTCCAAAAGGTGCCAAAAAACATCTTCAAGATCTGTATCACAGAGATAAGCTCAATGTTTTTGTGAGAACCTGTGCATGTTAACGGTTTGTGAAAATGGAAATCCATGGTTTCTGACGTACATAAAGAAAAAAAAAAGGGAGCAGTAAAAACGCGAATCTGTGAGATAACTGCCTGCATGACTCACTAGAAACCAGAGCAGAGACCACAAGGCTTTTCAAAATAAAAACTGATATGCTCTTTACCACCAACGCATCCAAAGAGGCGTAGAACAGTTGGGCTGTGTTGTTTCGTAACACTCCACAGACACGATAACGTTCATGGTTTTCCATTCCCACTAGGATCTCCCATAACAAACAGTCATAGTGATATTTAACACTCCACATACTGCATGTGAATCTGCCTCGCAGAAAATACTGCATCACATCAGCTAGTTTCATGTTTGCACTCACTGAGCCTGTGTTGTGTGACCGTCCAGTGTGTTGCCTAATGGAAGGAGACGTGTTGAATTCTGCTGACAGCGATATCTCCAGCTACACCGACACAACCACTGTATGGCTGTAACTGTGCACGGGGTCCTTTGACCTTCGAGTGAAACAGGCAGTAACGAAATCTGAACACACGTAGTCACCTGAAGATGCAGGATAGAACCTGGCGGTGAATGGCGATGTGTCTCGGCTGTCCACTTGTGTTTGGATCACCGAAACACATGCAGGTTCACTGTCAAATCGAACGTCCTTTAACTTGACTGCAGATTACAGATTTGTAACTAAATTCCAGTAAAGTGGGAACAAATCCGCCTCAGTAAAAAGGTTGGGTCAGACTGATTCAAAGATGATTTGGTTTTGGTGAAAAGTGTTCATTTAGTTTCTTTAAGTGTGGTTGAAAAATGTGGCTGATATTTTCAGGGTTTCCCCACACATTCAATTATTTGTGGTCTACCACTATAATATCGGCATTTGTCGCCACATTTTTTTTTAGAGCTGCATTTCTCTATATCTCCCTCAGCAGAGTGTACTGTGGGCACAGACGGAGCAGCAAAGCACCAAGCGCACTGAAAGCGAAACTTAACGTCCATTAATTCATGTAGTTTTAGTGTTGTCTATTGTTTTCAAACCCACTTTAGGTGAAACCAGCTGTGGTATGATGGAAACTGTGCACCCCCGTGGTTCATTGCTGGGTCCAACCACCATGGGAAAGTTTGCTTTAACTCTGCTCTGATTAGGTCTGATTGATCCGACCACGAACTGATCAAAAGGAAATCTTGAGTGGAGAGTAGCTACACATTTTGGTTTTCCCCGGATTGTTCTCTTTTGTGTGCAACAGCCCAAGAAAATGACTATTCTTTCCCAGGACACATAATGTCCCGTTTTTTTTGTGTGAAAATATACTTCTAATGTAGAAAGTCAGAGTTCAAAATAAAACCAGTTTCTTCTACTGCTATTTTGTTTTCATCTCTTAACGTTTGGACATCAAATCCGGTGTCTGTAAACACTTAAGAATGAGTAGAACACAGCGACGATTGGCCGTATGCCTACCCTTATTTCTAATTGGTAGCAGAATTACGAAAGTTTACCTCATCACCTAGCAACTGCTGCACGGGCTGTTGCTGTCTTAATTAGCCTGTCAGGATGAAAAAGATGTCTAATATCAGTTTTAACAAATCACTGTGTGCATCAAAAGCGTGGATCGCTCTGTAACAACTTGACAAAAATGGTTTGTAGGTTTCTGTAAGTTTTTCGACTTATATTCACGCATATTCATGTTAGTTGTACATTCGTAACTTTTCTTAATACTTCAGTAAATGGTCGGGTGTAGTTAGCGAAAATCAAAGAGGAGAGCAGCAGCTGTATCTGACTGCTGAGTGTTATCAGCTTGGCTGTGCGTCAGGACAAACGGAGGTAAGAGAGACGATAGGAAGTCGTACAACTACAACATAGTACATTTGCAAATATGGTTTAACGCCCTGTGTCACACATCAAAAGTCTCAGTTGTTCACAATCAAATGTGGCAACCTGACTTGAGTCTGATTATCAGACAGTATGTTCCTTGATTCTCCATCCCACGGCTCAAACTCAACAAAGAGCTGCTGAGGAAGAGAGTAAAACTCATGAAGAGTCCTGCCTGCGCTGCATTCAAGGACCCACAAAAAACCTCAGAATTCATTTCTGTTACATTTTGTGATCTGAAATTCTATCACCCTTTCAAACTTACACGAGTTGTGTAATATAATGAAGTTTTCAGAGCGTGCTAGTTGATTTTCTACCTTAGAGAAATGATTGGACATCTATGGTAGCTTGTAATGGAAGGAAATAAGATCCAAAAGTCTAAACCTGTGCAGCCTGCAGTGGAAAATAATCAGCAAAGTAAAGGTATGTAAACAGAGAGAACACATGGAGGGGATTCTTACCTTAAAGTCATATGTGTAGTTGGTGTAAGGCATTAGATTGCTGTCGTAGGCGCTCTTCAGCTGGAAGCTGTGTGTGATGCTTCCGTCTGAGTTGCCATTCTTGCCGTTCTTGCCGTTGCAGCTAAAGTTGGTCAGACATTCATTGTAGCGTAGCTCCTTGAAATCCTTGTGGTTCTCGGCCACTCCTCCGTTGCTCAGGTATTCCACCACACCTGGATCATGCAGAAGGTGAAATGTTTACTGTAAAGGTCCGCGCATGAATCCAGAATATCCCTCTCATTTTATAAAACCACACAATTTTAAAGGGGACTAAGAGATTGAATGTTAGATGAAAACAAGGTCCCTGAAAAGTGAGACGGTCCTACCAGAGTCGGGCAGCGAGTTGAGGTCAGCACACAGGACGATGGGGATGGAGGACGGGTCGGAAGTCGGCGAACCGGTCGCCATGGAGCCCGAGGCCCTTTCAGCGATGCTCTTCAGCTCCGACAGGAACATCATGGTTTGGATCAACTTGACGTCCGAGTACTCAGGGTCCCAGTGCATGTGGGCGTTGGCCACCAGGATCAGCTGCCTCTCCTGCGTTGGCTTCATGCCTGAAGACAGAGAACAGAAATCTGGATTATGACACAGATACACAGCCAATGCAAAATAATATTTAGGTGAGGTGAAAGACATCTCGAAAGGGATTATAAATATGTCAAATCTTTAACACTGAGTTAGGTAGAAATCTGGAAAAGGCAAAACCCGACAGATTCTGAAAATACAGCTTCCTCCTGCAGCTCTCCCGTCTCTGTTGTAAGCCCCTCCCACCAGACGACCATGGGCACACGCTTCATACAGTAACCCAGTGTTTCCCATACATTGGTTTAATTAATTCGATTTCACTGTAGAGTTGCATGCAGTGCAGTTACTCTGCTCCTTTTTGCCCTGTTCTGTCTCTGTTTATCGGACCAAAAATGAGACAAGAATTAGCCGCTAGCCAACCCGCAGTCTCTCCACCTTGCTCCCCGCCTCTGTGGACTGCTTCCCACATAAGACAGCGGGCAGCAGCTTGGAAGACAGATCTTTGGTCAGCAGCTGTAGTGGCTTGAATCTGGCCAACGCCAACTCCCCAGCGCTGGATGACACAGTGGACTTGTGACCAGCAGCAGCGCTGAATCTAACCTGTGTAACAGCAGCAACAGAAAATCTGCGGACCCGGCAAGAAGTCAGGACTGTCAGGTCCCATCCCTTAATTTCTTGGCAAATATTGACATGTGTTTTATTTAGTTTGCTGTCAGACTCTCTTTTAGATAAGTATTTCTTTTTTGCAGTGTTGGCAGAACTCTGTAGGCCTTTCTCTCTGGTCTCCTGCAGACAGAGAGGGGTAGAGTCTTGCAACACACGGCTTGTTTGAGGGGAGAAGCGGGGTCGTCAGGGGTTGGCTGCAGTCCACGAGACATCACCGCTACCTGCTTGAGGGCGGGCAGCCCAGCTTTTGGACCGACACTGGAGAAGGTCTCTCTCTGGCGCAGCTCGGTACGTCTAAACTGCTAATGGAAACACAAATCCGCACAGCACGGCTTGACTCACCGTGGCCAAAGTGACGGTGGAAAAAGCACTCTGAAAGCAGCCAAGAGGAGGTGCAGACGTCAAGCTTTCTCTCAGTCCACTTGGGTTAAAATATGCTCAAAGTTTATGATGGGATTTTTGCCCAATAATGCCAAAAATAAACTGCTTACCTCAGCTATAAATACAATGAAAAACAACTTTATAAAGAGTGAAAACGGCCAGTTAATCCCCACAAAACCCCCAAATGAAACCTCAATATGGTTGAATTGTGGCTACAGAAAAGCACAGAGCGCTGATGCAACTTCAGAAAGGTAGAAAGTGCTGAGACAGTAAAATAAAAGAGTAAGAGGGGAAAGAGGAAATTAAAGAACGTGAGTGAAAAGAAATAAAACCGCAAACAGGGAAGTTATACTGTACACAAACAGTCCCTGCTTTTAAAAACATGGAGGAGCACTGTCCTGCATGTCAATCACTGCAAAGTTTAATAAATGAACTGATAAACACTAATAATGTACAAAGTTTAAACCACAACAGAACAGATATATGAAACAGATGCCACCTGAGCAGGATCAGAAATATTCTATATGCTAACTTTGAAAATAAAGTCAGTAGTGACACCTTGTGGCAAAAAGAAATTTCTGCAGGTAAACTCTTATTATTCATAAATAATTTTTGGATTACTGAGTACAAGCTGACTGCAATTTTATTGATTCATTTTTAGCTACACTACAACCATGGATCCACGCACAGTCAGAGTAACACAAAGTTACAAATATAAGAGGGCAAATTCACAGTAAACAAAATATAATATTGACCAGATTGGTAATACTCCTGTGCCAGAGCTAAATTCGTTTTTAACAGAAAAGTATTTTGATAATTGATTAATCATTAAATCATTTATCAGCTTTTTGCTGCTTTATTTCTGTTATATTATTAAATATCTTTGTGTGGTGGACTGCTGATTGGACAAAACAAGCAATGAAGACGTTAGCTTGTGCCATTTTGACTCCCTTCTGACATGCTACGAAAGTTTAAAACAAGTTACACATACATTGCTAATTTTAAGTCATATTAGTATGGTGGGTATGAATGTTTTTGGGGAGTTGGAACACTGTAGTCCCTTTTCAGCCACAGAAACTTTCCCCTGGGACTAGTAATCTTTTGAGGAAGTCAGTGTGTTTCAACCACAGGGACCAGGGTCTAAATTAAGTCCTGGGGACATTATTTTACCCCCGCAAAAGTCCCTGATCAGGTTGCTAGTACTTTCTGAAAGTACAGGAACTTTTAAGTTGGGGTTTCGGGGGATGAAAGTTGCTGGATTGGTCAAACACACAGTGCTGCTGCTTCAACTCGTGTACCGCTCAATTCAAAACAAGGAAGTACTCGAGTATCAATTTAGGTCAGTTTGAGAGCGAGGGGAGAACATTTCTCTTTGTTTGCTAACATTACAGTACATTAAGTCTTTGCTGTCAGCATCTGGACTCAGACGAGCAAGCTGAGCAAGAGTGAGACGGCACTGCGGTGCTGTGAGAAAACCAGTGACTGAGAGAAATGTTATTTTCTGATTGTTTCATGGCGGTAACACTTTAAAGCACAAATAAATAACCATCAAACACTCAACAGAAGATTTACTGTGAGGACTTCATTTTCCTCCTCTGCATTTAATTCATTACATCCAGCTTGCAGCAGTAAATGTCATCGCAGTGAGACAAAACCTAAGGTGATTTTTTTGGGGGCAGGCAGCAGAGTGCGTTCACCCCTGCGACCACCAGCAGCTCTCATCCTGTCACGTTGCTTTATCATACATTAGCAACTACTTTGCCTAATCTTCACGAGTCTTTGAACCACTTTGGAAATATATAAAACAGTGGGCTGAAGGAACCTTTTAGTTCCTTGAAAAGTCCTCCACTGGGCTAAAAGTCCTGGGAACTTTGGGTCGAAATGCAGCTTTGGAGGCCTGAAAATTGTCATCTTGATTTACAGCACAACAACAACGAGGGATAATAACATTACATGCTGTTTTTTCTGAAGACGGTTCTTACCACTGGAGAACATGTCCTTGTTGACCTCGAGCAGAACGGCCACCCCGATGTTGTCTTTGGTCATCACTCTGTTCAGCATGACCTCTGAGCCCTCAGAGTTGGCCATGGCCACCTGGTTGAACTCCACAGTGTGTTTTTGGACCAAAGTAAACCTGCAGAAACATTTAGAAACAACATAAATATCCACAGGGGACTCTGGAAACTTCTCGCTTTACTACATACAAAGCTGTTCAAAAGTTTGGTATCACCTTTTTTCTATTAATATTTGTCTTCTTTTCTTCAATGATTAATTATTTTATTATATATATAACAACAGTATAATTTAACCTCCAAATATATTATTCATATTTGAAATGGTTTGGGCGATAAAAGAGGAATAAAATTATTAAAACTTCCATTTAGGCAACAGCCCTTTTTACACAGAGACCGTGCTACAGAGCTGTCCCTCTAGCGGAGGAATCATGCCACCCCAGAGTTTGATTTTAGACATTATGCCGGCATTCTGGAAACAAGAGGTGTGACAGGCATGATATGTAACACAACAGTGTTGGCCTCTAGTGTGACATAAAACATATGTGTCAGCAACGCTTTATGAACAGCAACAGTAGCTTCAACATGGCATAACAATTATTTAATGTCCCTGTTACATGGCGGCTGATCTTGTCCTCTGCTAGAAGATTCAGGAGCTCCCAGATATCATTTTTCCAATTTGCTGACATTTTCGGCCACTGTTCTTCCTCTTTCAGTGAGCTGCTAACTGCTACCAGCTGCTTTTTAAATCTCCCAGGGGAGGGGCACACACATAACAAATCATCTAAGTGTCACACCTGTCCCTTCCTGCCGGCTGTCCCCTTCACACAGATGTTGTTTCAGTGCTACTACTACCTCCGGTGCCAGCTTAAAGGGGAGCCAACTACGTCCCCCGATTCCACCACTGTACCTTTTTTACATAATGGTGAGGCAGAATAACCGCGCAAAATTCCCTTCTTCAACAGGCAGTGTAAAAGGGGCTTATGTTGTAACCATTTCCTCTCTCAGATACCCTTTGATTTTGAATTTGTTTTTCGGTCCAGAAAAGCGTAAATGACCTTTGATCATTACTCTACCACAACTGTGCAACTGGGCCCTAAATATTGAGTTAGTGTGTTTTTCTTGGGCCCTCTGCGGTCTAATCAGTGGTCACATTTAAGAGATTTAAGCTGTGATTTGTCAGTCCATGGTATCTGATACCCAAACAGTGCTAAGTTTGAAGAACAACTTTGCTGAAGCACAGCATAGCCTTTTAATTCCAGCTTGTTGGAGGCATTATTGTGAACTTGACACTGCAACAGGATCCTGTCCCTGTTTAAATCTGCACATCTTTTGATGCTACGCTTCCTGTTTCTTTTACCAATGACTGCTCATTTCTTCTATTCTCTTTCAACCGGTGCTCAGAGGGATCTTTTTCTTTTTCAGTTGTCAGGCTGGTTGAGCCACTGTATGGCGTTTTGTTCTCCATGTACAAAAGTAACCCTTTATACAATATAACATGTTTGGAAAAGAGACTTTCTACAACCTAAATGCAGGAAAAATTATTACAGACACACAGAGCAGTCCTCTCAGACATCGGACTGGACCCAATCAAGCTTTTGTGGCACTATATTACAAACTTTTGAAGAGCAGTGTACAAATGTGGTCGGAAGAAGTGAGTCTGTTTCAAATTAACTTCTGAGGAGCTTCAACCTCTAAAACTCGCCTTCGAAAACATTCTAGGATATCCAACGAAAACCTACAAACCTGCAAATGTATTCAATAAATCTCGCTCTGTGAAGCTCTTAAAACTCACTTCTCGGTCTTAAAGAACACAGCGCAGCCGTCCACGTGTTTCCTCTCCTGTTCAGAAACCAGTTTGGCACGAGACTTTGGGCAGAAGTAGCCGTCGTAGCCGCGCTCCTTTAGTGTTTCCAGAAACATAGTGTAGTACTGCTCTGTCTCCACCTCCTGCAGACACACGGGGCAAAAAATGTCACCTAAAAGAGTCATTAAGAGTCACACAAATGTATGCGTGAAGGAGTAAGCATCAGCCACATATAAATGGCCAATACAATGGGCAGGGTGCCCCCAGTTTCGCTGATCCAGATGAGGCTGCTCCATCTTAAAGATGCCTTTCCATAAAAAACAAACAAAAGAAAAACCTCTCACGGAAAAGACTAACCAACATCAGATGAGGTTTTTTTTTTTTAGACATGAATCACACTTAAAGACAGACAGCCTGTTTTCATTTGTACCTGTCAGCTCTGTCATAAAAACATCATTCCCATCATTCATTTTAATTGAAAAAATAACTTCTCTTTAACTTTTCATTCAAAGGTGGATTCTTGGTTTTATCCATGCCAATGTAGGACACAGTTGTTAAGAACTTTCCATTATAATATTGTTTTTCTAAAACAGCTAAATAATGTGATCTCCAATACATCTGGTCTAAAAAAAATACCAACTCATATAAAGAGTCAAGTGAGGTTAAGTCGTAAAAGAGACCAATTTTTGCAAGTCTTTGTATATTTCTTAGTTTTTCTCCTTTAAATTTTCTTGACTTGTGAAAGCTTTGTCACTTTACCTTGCAATTTTTGTTCCCATATGCTCTTGTATAGTTTTCGTATTTTTATTTTACTTCTTATTTTAGTTTTTTTTTACAAACTCCTTATTATTTATTTATTTATTTTACTTTATTTATCTGCTCTACTGAAGTCTTCCTGCTGCTACAACAACCAAATTTCCCTGCTGGGGATCAATAAATGTTTATCTTATCTCATCTCT
>JAPZEB010000022.1:9803006-9818874 GCA_029783705.1 Chaetodon striatus | reverse complement strand
AAAGCAGTTTCTCAGTACAAATCAGTGTTTCTCTGACACTGCTTGTTGCAGATGGGCTTCTAACTTTAGTGGCCTAGGTGAATATTACAGTATCCCTCTCTAGAGTCAGTATTTAGTTGTCTATTTTGGGCTACTGTAGAAACATGGCAGTGCAACATGGCGAGCTCCATAAACGAAGACCCGCTCCTTGTGTAGATATAAACGGTTCATTTTAAGGTAACGAAAACACGATGATTCTTATTTTCAGGTGATTATATACTAAAGAAAACATACTCATTTAATTATATTACATGTCTCCCAATGTGCCCCCCTAAATCCTACACACTGGACCTTTAGGAACAGGGTTTATGTGTCAATATTATGAAATTAAGTCATTTAATGTTTGTGTTTTTAGATAAATTACTGTGAGTTCTTGGAGATTTCTGCTGGTAGTAGCAAAGTAGTATTAGCAGGCAGTGTGGATTGTGTGTGTGTGTGTGTGTGTGTCTTTATTGTGAAATTAAGTAATCGTGGTTAGATAAATTATTTTTGTGTCAACTTTTGTCTTGTATCTGTGCAAAATGTTACTTACCATTGCTACCTGAGTCATTTTTATCAGGCTAACAGCCTGATTTCTTTGAATATGTCTGCTTTTGTGATGCTTGATGGCAGAGTTGGTCGTGATGAGTAGCAAAGGGAAGGCTTCTTTACACAGCTCAAGGTTTCTGAGACTTGTGTTAGCCATACACTGCTTGGCAGCTTTATTGTTGGAGGGATTGTGTTGGTGTGGCTAAAGAGGGAGCCTTCTGATAATCCAAAAGATTTGCCTGCATGCACATACTTAAGTTCTTGGCTTTCCATCAATGTAAGGAGGCGATTTTTCTGTCTTCTGTCTCTGCATGTGTGCAGGGCTTTAGCACCAGCATTAGAGTGAGAACTGATGAGACTTTATTGATAGCATTGTCATGATCAATTCTGCTCATCAGTCCAGTTCTTCGTGATTTCCTGATTAAGTTTCTGTGATGAAAAAAAGCAGGCCCACACATGTTTGCACTATTGCAACTGCTTTATTATCTCTGAGTCTGGACACTGTAGATGAAGTGAGAGAATATTTACAGCACTTGTTTTAGGTTTTCCCATTCAAAGAGAAATTCAGCTAAGCCTGCTTCTGTGGCATTGATGTCATTATAACAGGATATTTACCCTCAGTAATGGAGGTGCTGCTCGGTTGGGAAGCAGTACCGGAGTGTCATGGCATTCCTGGAATTTAAACCCATGTTGCGTGGAAAGATGTTTCAGAATACAGCTGGTGTTTCCACCCTTACTTGAAATGATAATTTTACAGACATTTAAGCAACACTGTTGTAATCTGTCTTCATGAAATGAAGCCATGCTTCGGATCCTATTTTCAAAAAGGGGAATTTATAAGCTCGGAGGCGTACGATTCGATAGATCACGCAATTTGGAACAGTTTCTTGATTCCCATCTCCAGCCTCAGCTTTGTTTGTTGGACGCAGCTGATGTTCATGTGTTCAGGTGTTGAGAGAAGAACAAGCAGAGTGGGAAATGTCGGAAATTTGGCTTCCATGGAAAGCTCACACCCAAAATAAGGCACATGTAACTGTGTTTATGATATCACACAGGTGGTTGAGATATTTTTAAGCTGCAAAGTTATTATTATTTGCATCCCTGCATGTGCTCTGCTCTGTAAACTAGGTGACCTGTGTGTGTGTGTGTGTGTGTGTGTGTGTGTTATATATCATCCAGTGACAGACAAAACAGTTGACCCAGTCTTTTGAAAAGTGCACTCAAGCCTGAAACTGAGGTTTGAAATTAGGCAAATGTTTAGAGGACAGAGATGCTGAAAATGAACATGACCGGATCAAGTACCTAAAATGGGCTGGTATTCACCACGACTGAGTCCCAGCACTCCTTATGCTTGTCAACATGAGTGCCCTTACTTCTTATTATGTGCCACCACCTCCCAACATGTGCCCAGGTGCATGTGTACACACCCCTAAACACCTGCATGACTAAGTCTCTGTGTAAACACATAGCTGAACAAACAGCTCTGAGAATGTCCTTGTTGACATGGATAAAAAATGCCAAAAAAAAAAACAAAAAACAGGACCAGGTAGACACTCTAGCAACTGATCAGAGTTCCTTTCTGGATGTTGTTGCTGCTGCTGTAACTGCCCTGTTAGTAGCTGCAGCACTAATGACTCAGAGGCTGTTGGTACCAGTTGCGGCACCAACATCAAGTCTCCCCCATTAGCTGCCAGTTACTGTGCACAGTGCCCGGTGCACCTGACTGCTGAATGACAGACTAAGTTGACTAATATGACTACTATGATTGGCTCAGTGTGAAAGATAAGAAGCTTGGATGCTGGATTTGCAGAGAAGTTAAATCTGTGGGAGTACACAGCTGGCTTTATTGTAGCATATATGCATTATTATATTTTACAATTTTATTTGTGTCAAAGGCAACATACAAAGTTTTTATATACATTAATGTACAAATTGTTGAAATGTATGTCCTGGGTAATGTAGGCTTGTGTAATGAAATGCATGAAAATATATTTTTAAGTGCGATGATCATGTCACGTAACTTCTGCTGGGGTACTGTCACCTTTTTTGGTCCAATTACGGCACTGATTGGATCAATGATTATGTTGACATGTTTCTTGGGATTAGTCTTTAGCCCTTTTTACTTATAGAAGTCCCGTCTTCATGCGGCCTTTGAATTTTTATGCAGAACCAAATAACGGCGGCATCATTCTGCTCCGGTGTGTGGTTTCAAACACCATCCTGGCATCACAGAATAAAAAAGGCGTGACCGGCGTGACATTTAAAACAACAGCATCAGTCTCTAGTTTGACATATAATATGCGTGTCGGCAGTGCTTTATAAACATTAACAGTGGCATAACATGGTAATAACAATCATTTACCATCCCCATTATATGGCGGCTGATCTCATCCACTGCTCGGTGGTGGGTTGCACACATAACACATTGTCAAAATGTCACACCCATGTTGACCATCGTCCCGTCCTGCTGGCTGTTTCGTTTATACAGACTCTGTTTTGGCGCTGGTGCTACCTCTGTTCCTGGCTCAGAGGCGAGACAACTCTGCCCCCCATTCCACAATCGTTCCTTTTATATACAGTAGAACGCCTAGGCGACATAACGACATGAAATTCCTGCCTTGACGAGGCAGTGTAAAAGTGGTTTATAACTGCAGAAAAGGGGTGTCTGGCAGTGGAATTTCAGTTAAACTAAATCAAACATTCATTAAACATTTGAGATCCTATGTGTATATCAGTGACATCTGAATTTCTGTAACCTTTTTAAAATGACTTCATGTCTCTGCTTCAAGTCAGGGAGATTCTGAATGTTTGTTCTTGGATTATTCTTCCACAGGGATTAACAATCTGTTTATTCACCATTTTTCTGTGTATGTTGACCCCTCTCAGAGTTTCATTACGCAGCATCACACATGACACTGAGAGCTTACAGGAGCAGATTTACATAATCCCTGTTTCCTGACATATGAAAGGTGTGATCATGACTGGACTCTAATGCTTTCTGTCTTTCTCTCCCCCCTCCTTTATCTGTCTGTCATCACAGGAGCTTGTACCTACGAGGGATCGCTGTATGCGGTAGGTGCACCCACCCTGTCTTGTCCTATTTTACCTCTCTAGTATCACTGGTTAAGATTTCCTCCCCATCCGCTCACAGAATTAGGACCTCGAGTCCGTCTGTGAAGCTTAATGGGTATTTGCTCATGTATTATTCACAGGGGACATCACCAGGTTAGCATGACTGACGGTTGAAGCTGTGTGTATGTGCAGAGATAGGTGGTAAAAGGCGTGTGTATGATCAGTAGGGATTGCTGCGTACATCCTCTGTTGTCTGAGATGTACCCGAGAAGATGTGTCTCATCTATAATGCATGCCTCATACTGACTTTGTGGATGATAATGACGATGAGAGAGAGTATGATGCAGCTCGGCGGCAGGCCCTGGCTGCTAAAAGAGGAGCCGTCGACTCCCGCTGCTCTGTCGATTGAAGGTTAGGCTCTTTTCAAAGTTAGACAGAAGTTTGTGATGAGCCATATTCCCGTGGCTCTGCTGGGGAACATTCAGGGTTTTGCTCTGAGTTGTGCTTTTGTTTTATAGTCTTTTAAACCCTGCTGCAGGATCCTCATATCCTGCCTCGTGACTTATTATAATGTTTAAAGTTTGTCGTGTTTGGCTTTAGGCTTCGACAGATGAGAAGTGGCCTTGTTCCTCTGTGCCGGCTGCCGAGAGTTGCCCAGTTGCACTTTAGATATAAGTTTCAGCCGTAGAAAGTGAAGTTTGAGACAGAGATGACAGAGATTATATTTATTAGATGCATTTTTATGTATGCAGAACACATTCACAATCAAAGAACATTAACATTTCTCCAAGTTTTATAATTTTTTTTTTTAATATTCTCCACCTCACCGCTGCAGTTATCCAATATTGTGATGTTGTCTGATATCAGCTGTGAGCTGTTTGTGTCGTCTGTTGCTGATAAGATGGAAGTTTGTCTCTGAGCGGGGTCACAGAAAAGAGCTGTTTGAAAAGTCTCAAGTGAAGCTGCATTTCTTTTACAGTTTATTTCAAAAGCTAATAAAAAATTGCCTGACTGAGTCGCCGGAAAAATGTTAGGCTTGTACGTTTCTGCAAACCATGGATACGTTGCATTTGTACATTATTATGTGGCGGATATGTTGAAACTGTACATTTAAACAGTGCTGTGCTTAATGTTTGGTCAGATTTATAATGGACATAGCTACTATGCATCACCCATGGTTTGCCGTTTTGAGAGCTTGACTTCAGCATTTTGGCTGTCGCCATCTTTGGTTTTTGGAGCTCAAAGTGACCATGTTTGGATGAGAGGGTGGATCTGACTCTTGGGAAGTGGTGACGCCTCGCAGACAGACTGTCACTCTAAGTGTCCTCACCCTTAGATATGCATAACTTTGGGCCTTATTAAATGTAAACAGGTGAGTTATATAGAAATTCTACCCCTGTACAGTTGTCCTGAATGTTTAAATTAGCTACAGAGACCAAAACTGTTTTTTTGTTCAGCCTGTTTATGTGTATTTTTGCTGTAACATGGGGGTCTTTGGGGATTGACTCGCTCTTGGAGCCAGCCTCAAGTGGCCATTTGATGTACTGCAGGTTTTGGCATTTTTCATCCTTGGAGGTTGCCACTTGGCTTAGACACAAAAACTACTTGGTTATGGTTTGGAAAAGATCATTTTTTTGGTTTAAAATACTTGGTTCTAGGGGCACAGTCCCTGCTGGAAAAGCAGTGATGTCTTTGTAAAACACAGTTGTTTTTTGTGCCACTGTCCCCGCTGGAAAAACACCCATGTTTGGGGGCTAAAAAGCTGCAGGAAACACAGCAATGACTCGCTTAATCATCTTCATCACGCCTTTGTTGTTTGTTAGTCTCAAACTATGGTCTGCAGTGGTCTGCAGCTTGGCAGGTGATACGCCATCCACGTCACCCACCTTCTCCTCCCAATGACAAATCAGCTCGTATACCACGTCACATTAGAAACGCTGATATGATATGTATGTAACATGCAAATGTAACGTTAGTGGTTTGCAGAAATGTGCAATGCCAACATTTTCTTTTGGCGACTGGGCTAAAATTTCCCCACTAAAGTAGAGGTGCGATGGCGGGTCACTTTGCCTGAAAGAGCTTCTGTTTCTTAAAGAAATATGTACGCTAGATTTGAGTGGAGGGACTTTGTATGCAGTGATGTCCTGAATGCTGTTTCAGGAGATTTTCCACCCAAAGGAGGGTGAAAAGATGAAACAGTTAAAGACATTCAATGTCAGCACTGGTTGTACTTTGAAGTGCTTCAGCCATTGGATATCTCTCCTTTTATTGGTCAAGCCCAAGTGAAAAAAATAATAAAATCTGCTGCTGTACACTTTAGAAAAACACCACTTGTGTCTCACAACAACTGGTAATCTCTCTTAAAAAGCCTTAAACATGGTTCTCAGCAGTTCCCATGCAGAATAATGATGAACTCCTGCTTCTTTCCTGCTGTGTTATCAGCATAATTACAGTAAAGCTTAAACAGCGAGCAGTAACATACCTACAACTACCTGCAGTCATGTAAATGCACGAGAACACATCCTGCCTCCCGTGTCACTAATCCCCTCGGCTTTGAAGGGGGGTAATTGTTAGAGCAAGGATGTAAAGACAGAAATGGTTCAGTTGGTGTTTTAGGAGGGAAGAAGGAGTGGTGGTGGTGGTGGAGGAGAAGGGAAAGGAGGAGGAGGAGGGGGTTTGTGGGAAAAAAAGGAGAGGGCAGGGAGACAGGTGGGCCGTCTTAGCATGTTTGAACATAGTCGGGAAAAAGGCCCTTCTGGAGTTCAAAGTGAAGAACTTCCCCCCCAACACCTGGAGTGGTGGGCAGATGGGAACAAATGGAAAATAAAGAAACACACAGATTAAAGTGCAGAAGCCCTCAGGCCTCTCCGTGTGGTGAAAATAATCACAAGAGCCAAAACAGCCTTCTCACACATGATCGGTGTCCTCTTTCTTCTTTTTCCAGACTTTAATTTCTGAATTTGATTAGCTTTGGTGTTCAGCTTGATTTATGCTCAACAATAACTCCACGAACAAAGGTCATTATGATCATTCTTCACAGCTAAATTAAGAAAAGACATAAAGGCGCAATTATATATGTGAAATGACATTTAAAAGGCATTTAAAACCATGGGGTATGTGCATTTTAGAGCAGTAAAACAGCATTTTCTCATACTTCTCTAAGATTTCTCCCACAATTTGAAAGTGGTTGCAGGACTTAAAATAACCAAATTATTTTTTCATGCATCCCCAGACTTCCCTGTAGAGTTTAGGAACCCCAGATAAGGGTTTTCAGGGTAATAAATTCCCCTCATATGTAGCCGGACAAACACTGGTTTTGGACGTTGCTTTAAATCACAGCACATGTTTTATTCGCCTTCTGCACTGTCAAAATGTACGACTTCTACACTCACATTTGATGGTCACAAATTGGCAGGCAGACATGAACCTTCAGTCATGAAGTTGTCTTTCTTGAGTAAGATGATTTCTTGAAGGTCCAGTGTGTAAGATTTAGGGGGATTTCGCGGCAGGTAGCAGTGATGATTTCAGATTGCATCCAGCTGAAACTTCTCCTGGTCAGTAGTCCTTCAATGTTCATCGTTCAGGAGGTTTTCATGGGAGCTTAATTATCCACAGAGGTATCTTTTCTCCACAACAAGCAGACCAGGTGATTTAAACTGGTAAAACACTGAATAAATCAGTTTCACATTTCGAATTAGTGTTTCTCTAATGCTGTTTGGCATGTGGGAGCCAGGCTGTTAGCCCAGCATCTGCTAATGTGTGCTCACCTTTTTTCTCTGATAATTTAATATGCAGATACTCAGGAGGTTTTTACCAGGAGTGAAATTATCCACAGAGGTCTCCTCCTCTCCAAAACAAACAGACCAGGTGATTTAAACCGGTAAAACACTGAATAAATCAGTTAAACGTTACAAATCAGTGTTTCTCTGATGCTGTGTGGCATGTTGGAGACAAGCAGCTAGCCCCGCACCTGCTAATGTGTGCTCAACTTTTTTCTCTGATGACTTAATTTGTGCTCACCTTATTTATGATCCAGATGTTCACAAGGTTTTTACCGGGAGCTGAATTATCTGGAGAGGTCTCTTTCCCTTCAACACAAATGGAACTGGTGATTTAAACCAGTAAAAACACTGAATACACATGGGCTACTGTAGAAACATGGCAGTGCAACATGGTGATCTCTGTCGACGAGGACCTGCTCCTTATGTAGATCTAAATGGCTCATTCTAAGGTAACAAAAACACAAGGATTCTTATTTAACAGGTGATTATACACCAGAGAAAACATACTTATTTTATTCCATTTCTGCCAATATACACCTCCAAATCCCACACACTGGACCTTTTATATGTCATTTTAAAGTGAAACCTGGTTTCTGTAGCACAGGATAAGAGAAATGTGACATCACCAGATAGTTTTCTCCTGGAGAATGCTGGTTTCTTGACCAAGTAAGTGGAACTGTTATCTAATTGGCTTTTTAAGTGTACAAATGTGCTTGACAAATACTTCAGACGGGGAAAACAACAGCGGAATGACACTAATACAGTGAAAATCAGCGAGCCATGCTCACAAAATAAGGTCGGGGAGAAAGCTGGTTACTGAGCTGCTGCATGTATATATGGATTTACAGGAACCAGGTCACTTTAGAGCATGTAAACACGATTACCTACATAACCTGGCCACTTAAATATAAATGCAGTGATTGACAAGAAAGAAAATATGAACTCACATGGCTGCAAAGATGCAGACAGTATGGTCTGTGTGTTTTGCAGTAAAGTTAAGTTGTGTTGTAACACAGCAGAGACTACAGTGACCACAACACTCTACTGTGATAATAATAAAGCAAGTCTGTAATGGATGCTGTCAAAGCAGCCATATGGGATACTGGATCAAGGAACTTCAGCCAATCAAAGTTTCTCATATGCCAAAAATCCGATCATCGTGAAATGTTAAGGCGATTAATCAGGCACTGCAACTCCCTAAAGCGGAGGCTGCTGATCACCCTTGATTTTCATCAGTGTGGGTTTCAGTGGAGATTTCTTTGTGTTTTTTATGCTGCCAAGACTAAAATTTTATGTTTGTCTTTCATTTTTGGAATTTAATAAAACAAAAACAGTTGGTTTGGTCTTCAAAACCCCATACTGATCAAAGAAGTGATGGTTTTCACATGTGGTACAATGTGTGAGATGGATTCACAAGCAGTGAGACACTGAGGAGCAAGTCCTTACATTCTGCCACAGAGAACAGTCTAGTTCCCACGGATGTATTGATTAGACCTTTTTATGGGTTCAGTCTCTACTGACAGCTTCCAAGAGACCAGGGGAGGCGGTGTTTGGCTGATGTTCCACGTCCGCACTAAATCATTTATCAGTCAGCTGTCTCTCAGCTCCTGTAACCCGATCAATCAGATCAGACACACTTGAGGTCGTGCTCAGAGGAGCCTCTATCCGCTGAGTGTAAACAGTAGGTGACGTCACCCTCAGGTCATCTTAAACATCCCAATGTGGTCAGCTCATGCCAGCCTGTAGGCTTACACTGGGTACTAAACATAGCTGCCAGTGGAGGAAGAAGCTCTCAGATTCTTTATTTAGAGCAGATTTTACAGACAACAGGAACTGCAGTTAGTTTTATTAAGTTTTTCGGTGGTTAAAATGCAGCCATTTTCAACTGAGGGGCTTCTAACTTTTTAAAATTCAGTTTCTAAACTTGATCAGTATCACAAAGAGCAAGAAAAAAAAATACAGGCAATGCACAGGCACAGATGTTCAACTACGGCCCACCGCTGGCCCAATGATGGCTGATGATCGGCCCAGAATGTTGTTAATTGGCAGCCATTTTTTAAACTGAGCTGTATCTGACTCTTCAGATTTAGTCTCTGATTCATTGAGTGCTCAATCAGTATCCCAAGAGCAAAAAACTCTGCAGAAAATACAGGCAATGGACTGCCACAAATGTTCAACATCGGCCCAGCGATGGCCCTGAAGGTCAGCTCAGCATCCAAGGCCTGAAAATATCTCCAGATGATGTGGAAAATGCACCGCTGTCAAACTAAAATGTGGCATTTTTTTCTGTTTAGTAATTAGAAATCAGATAAATGTGTAAAAATTGCAAAATTTCTCTTGAAAATGAAGTGATGGAAAAGTAGAAAGCAAATACCTCCAAAAATATACTTAAGTAAACATTGCTGTATCCTTCTCCCCATTGCTTTTACCCAACAATTGTACACTATAAAGCTAAAAGGATTGTGGGTAATGTGTTCTACATGCGTCCTGGCAGATTTAAAATAACTCCAGACTTAGTGTGGCAGTGCAGTGTGCCACCAGGCCCGACACGCTGCTGAAGTACAGCATATAGCCCCTCAGTGAAGGACAGTGAGGCTCGGCAACATGCAGCACCATGTCCAAATATATCACCTGCCCCCTCAAGGCTTGAATTCCTGGCATTGCAAGTCACCGTTTCTGTAGGAATCAAAATGTAGGGCACCTCGAGAATAGCACCGTCGGGGCGGAGGTCCATGCAGTAACGCCAAGATTTTACAAAGAGGGGTAGAGCTTTGGATTTAACAGAGCATTAACCTGAACAGAGCTGGAACATAGTGTCGGTGCAACTCCAACCTCCTCTTGATCACACCGGCTCACTGTAATGTGTTGCAGGGTTAACATCTCTTCCTGTTTAGACTAGTCCCAATTAATTTCTTTGTGTTTCATCCCCACCCTCCTACTTTTCTTTTTGAGTCATTGTTCTCTAAGAAGCTCCAACCCCAAGAATGGCTCATAAGCCCTGAATGTGTAACCTTTGCCAAATACATTAAATGAGGAATGCTTTTTGAATCAGATATTACTTCTGTGGTTCATTTTTAACATGCTGAGCTTAAGTATGCATCAGTGCACATATGTTTACAGTAATGCAGTGCTGTTTACGACATGATGAACCATAAAAGATAATGAGTTTTGCTGTGCACATATAGAGGAAAACCTTCTTATGTCTCTTTGAACCTCTGCAATCTCTCTGAAGTGCCCTAAACACAGCTCTCAGGGTTGCAGTTGTGGTTGATGTTAGGCCTGTACAGTATGCATATGTCAGGTATCTTTGGATTTATGTAGAGAAAAAAAAAATCATTTCCATTTGCTGTCATGGCTGCAGCATATAAAACAGCTCTCACATGATAGTAAAGCATGTAAATTTCTCCCAGTTCCTGTACACTTTCCCATCCCCCAAAAGTAAATCACTCTCCAGTTTTGGATGTGTAAATGATGCGACATAAAGAGGCGTCTTGATCATGAAAGTGATGTCCAGAGGGAGTCCTGGTGTCTGTTTAATCACATCATCACTGGTTCAAGTCCACCCAAGGGTATTTATCACATGTTTCTCTTGAAGCTCTTGATGGTCTCCTAATAATTTAGCCAAAATTCCCCTACATTACCTCCCATGATGGCTGGATTATCATGCTGCCTTTGAGAAGAAACTAGAAACACCTTCTGATGTGGTCAAACGACTACTGCTACTCGAGCACAACCCAGAAATTAAACCGTGATGACTCACCCCTCGATATTTAAAGTGTGTTTGTAATACACACATGGTCCGTTGAGTTGTATTTGTGAGAGTAAACTGTTAACAGCATCAAAATACATGGAGCGCTGATGTAGAACGACGGTCACTTATTTAACTGGAATTCTGTTTGAGGTGTCCTAATAAACAAGACACCTACCAGCCAGTCAGAAACATGTGTTTTGCAATTATTGATTTACTTGAACTTTTCATGAGAGGGGAGACACCCAGGCGAAAAGGGTAAAAAAAAATTAACAAATAGATACCACAATTAAACTTTAATTAAAAGTTTTCTGAAACGTTATGTTTAAATATCTAAATCAGGCGCTGTATGATCAAATGTGCACCTTCTGCACCTATTTACAGAACAGAAATCTGAACTGAAATAAACCTTAATGTGTATTTTGGATGTTTTCTACCCACTAGTCTGACAGAGGACATGTTATGGAAGCAAAACAGCCCAAAATCTCATTACTGACCAGTGCATGAAAAGCGATGTTTTCACCAGGGGTGTCTCGCCTTAATAACCAGCAGGCTGTTCTCATGCAGTGTTGCTATGTTTGCCTACAGAAAGTAATGCACCAAAATTTGTAGTTATCTGCAGTCATCATGAGCCAGTAATTCCTGTCTAACCCACAGCGTATTTGGGAAGGCTGCGGTCACTTGACCGAAGCACTGACAGGTTTTCAGTACCACGTGAACTTTGATTGAAGTTTGAGTGCTCTTAAGGTACGACGTCATCATGTTTCTTTTTCTAAACCTAAGCACAGTAACTTTACTTGCCTAAACCTGACCCACGAGTCAACCTTTACCACCAGAAGAGCTATTTTTGCTCAACAAAAAAAAAACTGTAGCTGACGAAATGTTGTTGTAGGCCTGTAAGTTACACATTTTTACAGTTGGATAATGTAAGAATAATTTCAGGCCTACAGCAACGATGAATGAAAATTAAAATGTCAAAAAAATGATTCATTTCCATGTAGTCTCATTTTTGGTCAAAGCCACAGGGAGCCGTCGGAGAGGGGCTAAAGAGCCACATTTGGCTCCATAGCTGCAGGTTGCCTACCTCTGACCTAACCTAACCTTTACGTTAAGTATGTATCTTTACATGTTGTACATAACATCATTCTTGGGGCGCTAATTTGTTAGATATCATGCAAACCATTGTATGAGTATATGTTGCTACCAGTGGTGGAAGAGGTACGCCGCTGTCAGCTGCAGCAGGTCTCTGTCAATACTGAACCACTTCCAAAAATTTTTTTGTCACTTAATAAAAAACAAAAAAATATGGGAAAATAGCATCCAGGTGAAAAAATACTGACGTTTCCCTTTAAGTACTGTACTTGTGAATGTAGCAGGTACTTTCCACCGCTGATGGCTACATAATAAAAACACCTTTTCAGTGAATTCAAAGTTGTAAAAAAAAGTTCCCCAAAGCAGCTGATGACTCCTAAATAACTGACTCCTCAATCATATTTGACATTAATATTCTTCTTATAAATTTGGGAGGCCCTGATCACTTTTCTTCGCAGTACCTCCTTCCTTAAGTTAACCTCCCTATGTAATTTGCAGCACCTGAAATGCAGTGCAGCTTCAGTGCACCAAGGTGATCTCTCAGGAAAATAGTTTTGCAGAACATTTCCAGTCACCGTCAGAAAAACAATCTCAGCAGTACGTCTGATTGCTGCTGCTGCTGCCCGACACGCTTCACAACTTGAGTCTGATGACGCTGAGTGAAAAAAAAAAAGAAAAAGCTCAGACTCAAATTAAAAGGAGAATACAGTGAAGGCAAATACAATGAGCTATTTTAAAAGAGCCTATCTCTAACTTCCTCTGTGCCGAGGGGTAATATCCCCAGCACGCGTATTCATATCCATCCACATTGTGCCCGCTGGGGTTTGGTGGTGAAGTATGACATTAAAAGCACTAATAGGATCTGACTGCTGTTGGACAGAATATGTATATTAGCGGAAACTGCCTTTTTTCTAGGGCCCCTCGGTGGATTAACGCTCAAGCTGTAGTGATAATTCCTCTGTGACCACCCGGTCGCCACTGACTGGTGTTCACGCTCCTGTGTCCCCCTGCGGGGCTCTAAACGACCCATGTGATCAGAGGAAAAGCCAAATCAGACCTCATGCCCCCCCCCCCGAGGGATGAGACAAGCACCGCAGGAATGCTTCAAGGCTGCAGGAGGGAAACATACTAAAACTGGAACAAAGTATTGAAGGGGGGAAAAAGGCAAAACAGAAGGGTTGACAGTCTGGGACAAAGTGAAAGCAGGAGGGAGGGTGTCTGACAGCAGGAACCTGACATCACCTCAGTCCCCTGGGACAGGAAGTCTGTGTCAGCGTTTTCATCCAAGAAATCCTGGACAGGTAGAGTCACCGGACTGCAGTCGCTGTTCTCTCCCTCTTTTGAAAACTAAACTGGATTCAGCACTTTTGATCCAAAGTGTTAGAACAAGTAGTTTTGAACTTTTTAAAAAATGTTAATTGCGAACCTTGACTTCATGCCATACTGAATATCAGTTTTAAAAAGACACTTATCCTCTTACTGAGTCCTCAAGTCCTATTTTCTTACAACAAGCTAGATATTTGTCCAGTGTGGGGGGATTTTTGACTTTTCTGAAGTAAAATTCAACTTTTAAAGAGGTTTATAGTATCAATTTTATCTTGTTTAAAAGGCTACTGTTACTCTAAAAACTCGATTGTCAACAAAACCCATGAAAGGAGCAAAACCAACAGTGTGTTGCTCAGTACTTTCTGACCTCTATATCCTGTCTGTGGCTCTCAGCTCCAAAACCATTGGTTCTCTATCGATGACATCAATCTTTAAGCTCAGAAATACATAGTTAAGCAGATGTTACTTAGACAAGAGGAAATGGTGCATTTGTTGGGGACTATTCTTCAGCCATGGATTAATATGGTGTGCTAGTATTTGGGTGCAAATCATGAATATGTTAGATTTGTAAGTTTCATATGTATCATATCAGCGTTTCTCAAGTGACAAGGATTATGAGTTGACTTTGTCATCAGGAGGTTGAGGGGATGGTGGATGGGGTGACACCTAGATGAGATGTAGGCGAACCTGCAGACCACTGTTCAAGAGCAACAAACAACAAAACTGACTGTGATATAGCGAGTCATTGCTGTGTTTCCGAGGGTGTTTTGTAGTGAGCCTTTGCTGTTTTTTAGCGGGGATAGTGCCATGAACAATGTTTGTTTTGTACCGAGACATTGCTACGTTTGCTGCTGGGATTGTGCACCCAATACTGGGTATTTTAGACTATTGTCGTTTTTTTTTTTAAGATTATCTTTTTGGCTTTTGCCTTCATTGAACATGACAGACTTGAGTGTGAAGGGAGGAGAGAGGGGGGGATGACATGCAGCAAAGGGCCACAGGCTGGAGTTGGACCTACGGCCACTGCAGCAAGGACAGTGCCTTTGTACATGGGATTTTTACGCCTAAACACAATCATGTGTTAACCACAGCGTTGTTGAAATAAAGTTTCAATGTGTCAGCTACATAATAATGTAAATATAACATATCAGCGCTTTCCAAAAAACATACAATGACAACATTTTCTGTGGTGGCTGGGTTGATTTGTGTATGTGGATTGAGTCAAAACAAACTGCAGTGTGTGTTCATGGTAATGAAGCAACACGTCATCCAGTGAAGACTCATTATGAGACTAAAATAGGAAACCAAATGTTTTGTGAAGACGTATTTTGTGTTCTTTTGGGGACAATTTAGGTGGCAAATGTTTTTTTTTTTTTTTTTACACAGTGACTGTTGTGTATTTTGGAAAAATTGGTTTCTGCAAATTTAACACTTCACTTCCTTTGTGCTGTTGGTAATTTAAGAGTTCAGGAGAGGCATGACCAGGCAATATTTTATTTTATTTCGGTGACTGAATTTTAGGGTATTATATGGGCATATTGGAGTGTTTTACAAAATTCAATGGAATTAATGATTCTGAACACAATTTAATTTTAAACCAACAAAATTGGGTATTGAAGTTTGCTTTTTTCTACATCTGTAAAGTATGCTTTCTGATATCATGGATAAGAGATGAGAGGTTCATTGTGCTGCGTATTAATGTTTTATGTGCACTTGTCAGCACTAACTTCATGATGCTCGATGACCGAAAATGTTGCATTTTTGTTGTTAACTTGCACCAAGTTTGTGCTGACGATGTGCAGGAATTCAATGGTTTGTTTTTTTTTGTTGTTTTTTTGCATGATGTCATGTTTTTCCCTTCCACTTGCTTTGCATTTTACAGAACATAGTGTATGAAAGTTACACACATTTTACATGTTGTTTTGTCGCTATTGTGATTGGGATTTTGGAGATTAATTAAAATTCAGGGACTCGTTAGTGACCAGATTAAGAGCTGATGTCCTCGACTCTGATATGTTATCTGTCTTGTTTTGATGCCATTTAAACTTTTGACTCAGCTGGAGGTTTGTTTTGGTGCTTTGCATCAGCATGACATTAAAAAACAACTTAAGGCACACAGTAAAGTTCAGTCTGCATTGCATCTTTAGCTGCTGCCACTGTTCAAAGTCAGGTCAAGGATAAAAGCTTGTTTTAAAATCTTGTTTTACCGAGCCAGACTTATTGTGTAGTTTTATTTGTTAGATTCTGAGTCTCGAATTCTCAAAATTAAGCCGCGCTCCGA
>JAPZEB010000022.1:9787694-9802906 GCA_029783705.1 Chaetodon striatus | reverse complement strand
AAATTAAGCCGCGCTCCAACTCCTGCACATCCTGTTCCTCCCCGTTCGTCTCTTTTTAGAAGTTTCCCTGCTGCTGTGATGTGTGAAGTTCCCGACATAATGAAGAGAGCGCCGGCCGCGCTGATGTCAGGAGAATAGGGGCTTTTTCAGAAGCACTGTGGCCCAGGACACACAGAAATAGATCATTTGAGGACTTGCCATTCGCGGCTCTACCACATCTGAATTATTAAGTGGCCCGAGGCTGTGAAGTGCCTACACACTGGCTGCTCTTTTCAAGATGCTTTTAAAGCTAAACTGCTTCTTGCATCTCGAATCCCTCCGTACTTTTGAGCCAGAGCAGCAGTTTCCCATTTGTTTTGCTCAGGGGAGAAACAGTATAAAAGTGCAGTGTGAAAACAGTGTTGTTTTATTTTCATGTCCATCACCAAGGCTGGTTTAGATTGCAGAGAAGCATTAAAGTTTCAAGACACCTTGAGACTTATTTAGTGAGGCTCTACAGGTTCTTAAAATTCTTCCTCAGCTCTTGAATTCTTAAAACCCAATGAAACAATACAATCAGGACATGGGAATGGCACTACTAATACAGATTAATGTGGACGAAACTACACTTGTTTTTTGGCCTTCCTTGCACATTTAAGCAACACTCACTCTCCCAAAAGTGTGGATACATTTCTGAACACAGTTTGAAGTATTTCTTTGACTTTCTTTTCATGTTAATTCGTCATTTCAGCCACAAAACATACAGCTGAAAGTTTGTTTTTGGGGCCAGAGTATAAAAACAGCAAAGGTCTGATAATGTGAAAGTAGCACGTAGGTCATCATATTGGACTGAAGACTAATGAGCCCAGGAGGAAGGTGTTATATCCAGGTGGAGGGTGGAGAGAAGAGGACAGAGGTGCTCAGAGCCTAATGCAAGAGGGAAACGAGAGGATGACTGGACGTGTGGAAAGTTTTGTAAGGCAAAGTACAGATGGAAAAATAGTACTGTGTTCTGTTGGTGCAGACGTGTTGCTGCAGGTACAGGTGATAACATGAGGTATGATTCAGGAAGTCCAGTTTGAGTCACGCATCCATGAGTCTGAAGGCTTATTAGACAGCACAACGCAGATTTATAATACTGTTTTACACCTCATTAAGCATTCTGTAAAGTTAAAAGTGTAGAGTTACTGTAGTTCAGTGTCCGCCCTCCATGCTGCAGACCAGTCTACCAGAAATATGTGCATTTTGTTTGATGGACATGTGATTCTTTTTGCTCCCTGTGTTGGGACCGTAGACTGCGAAAAAATAACATAGCAGCCGTGTTGTGACCCATTGGTTTGTGGACTCCCATTTTGAAGCCTTGGATTTTGCACTTTGTCTGTTGCCATCTCAGAAGTGACCATATTTGCACGGCTGCTTTAGCAATTTTAAACCCTCTTGTGTGGGTACTCCTTTCCCATTGTTCCCATAGCTTCTTCTGATGATGGATAATGCTCCCTGTGCCGCTCTGATATGCCGCATTATTTGCTTTGTAACAACTGCCAATCTGTTAAACACTATATTGTCTGCCTTTTACTAATGTGTTACTTTCACTAACAGTCCCTCCTCTTTGTTGATCCAAGAGTAGACAGAGTAGACAATCTGCTGTCTGTTTACATGAGCACTTGCTTGCCCAGTTTATGGGGATGGCCGTGTGATACGCTTTCTCAAGCGTGTTGGTATGGACGGAGATTATTTCTGAAACTCTGCTAAAATGCTCATATGTAGTGCACAGAGATTACTTTTGTTTTAAAATGTCATTTAAAGATAAAAACTTGTGAGGGTAGATGTTACCTGTGGTGTCGTCTCACAGACAGCCTGTCACTCAAAGTGGCCACACCCTTAATTATGCACAACTCAAAGCCCTTATAACATTTAAACTGGTGAGTTATATAAAAGTGTACCCTCTGTGCAGTCATTATGAATGTTGAAATGAGCAACAGATACCAAAACTGTTTCTGTATCAGGCTGTAAACATGTTTACTTCTGCTGTAAAGTTGGGCATTTCAACATGGGGGTCTATGGGGATTAACTTGCTTTTGGAGCCAGCCTCAAGTGGACATTTGAGGAACTGCAGTTTTTTGCACTCCCACGTTAGCTTCATTTTTCAGCTGCAGAGGTTGCTGACATGGTTGTATAAAGAGAACTGGGTACAGTGATGGAGGCGGGGCCCTGTTCAGTGTTATGAAAGTTGTTGAGTGGCGCATGAAACCAGAAAAGTTCAACATCACAGGTATAAAATTTCCCCAATTGTCTGAATTGTGGGGCCCGTAGAACAGGCACACGAGAGACTCAACACGGTTTATCCCTCTGCTGTCTGTTGTGCGACTCTTTTGTGGACTTTAGAAAAGTAATTGGATCGAATGCATCAGATTTTGTTGGTGAAACAAGTCACGTCATGGGGTTGTGACACTCAAAAAATGTATCCAGTGATTTACAGACGTCTGTCTCACAATGTCAGTCTATGGGAAGAGTCTTTTTGGTCCAAAGGCTTGATGTGACGGACCTGGAAGTTGTAATTATATGCTTTGGCCACTGTCAAATTGGCTTCAAAGCCTGGTGCTTTTCCTGGAGGCTGGGTTGCCACTTGGTTGGGAACCCTGCTGTGTTAAAACCTCTTCTGTGCCAACGCAATAACAACACTGAAATGACTGAGGATGCAGTGCTAATGTTGGCACTGCCTGAGGGGATGGATAAAGAGGGAAGGATAAGACAAACTGGAGAAGGATGGGTTTTTGGCTTCATTCTGGTAATTATTTATTTCCATCTTTCATGTGATGACCCCTCAGAGGGCCCTGATCCTCGGGTTGAGACGCTGTCCCACGCCTCAGCAGTGCTGCCGGGGCTAAATGAGAGCTCGCCATGCTCCCTCGACTGGAACTAAGCCCTTTTTTTCCCTCCACCAGCTCTCTGCAGACACGCAGAGCTGTGGAGGACTGGAGTGAAGTGGAGCAACCTTTGGCAAACACCCAGCTGCTCGGTTAATGGGCAAACAAACAAGCTAGCTGCTCCCCTTTCTCATCAACCCCCCCTCCCACATCTGACCCCCCGGACCCTCCAGGCCATCCGGTGGTGGCTTTGACAGTTTCATCGCTGAAGGTCTGGGAGGTCGTCAGCCTTTTGTCTCTCTCCTCATTCAGAGTGTTTGATTCCCGGCTCGCCATTCAAGCCAGTTTGCCTCTTATCTGTAAATACCAGCATGCGGCCCCCGAGCCCCGCTTCGTCTTTCTTGCTCTACTTTTCCTCCTGTCTGTGCCTGCAGGCTCTTGGAGCTACAAGTGTTTAGACAGAGAAGCGTTAAACTGAGCCAAGTCTTTGTCCCCGTCGGCTCAGACGGCCGTGTTCACACACGCTGCAGATCACAAACCTCCCATCCACAGGGCTCATTTTTTCAGCTCTATGCAGGGTTTCCCTCCTGTATCCTGTCATGAATACAGGAGGAGGAAGGAGAACATCTTCAGGGACAAGCTGCTTCAAAAATTAATTCTTTTGTCTGTAAGAAAGGACTGAAGGAATTCAAATAGCTGCGAAGAACGAGAGCACATGAGGGAGTCTTTCATATTTGGGAGATTTCTACTGATTCTCTTGTGTTACAGAATAATTTCACTGTGCGAGGCCACAAAATCACAAAGTCTCTCGTGTGTCTGTTAAAATGCACCATGAGAATAAAAAGTCTTTTTTTTCCACAATTTAAATTTAATTTAAATCAATTTTTTTTACCAGTTTGCTGTCATCTGGAAAACAAGATATTCTAATTAGAGCTTCAGCAGAATAATAGGAAACAAAACAAACTGAAAGCCACTCCAACGTATGAATTTAGCGTCATGCATGTGCACATAAAAGCTGACAGTAACACTCAACAGTCATACCAGGCAGACTTTGAAGTTCTCACACTGCACTCTAAGTCTTTGTACTGTGTTATCTGGCTGCACATTCTTGGTTTTTAAACATTTTCAGTCGAATTGAAGGCGTCTGTGCTTAAGAATTGTGAATTCTGAAGTTCTCATTTTACCATTTCTGGAGAATTTTTGGCAGAAAAGTTAAATTACAAGACGAAAGCTGCAAATTGGGATTTAAAACACACAACAAAGACAAATATTTTTAGCTTTTCAGGATTGAAGATGTAAATGGTACAGTTGTACACTTTCTGAGTATTTGTAAAATGCAGGTGGTTGAAGTAAATTGTGGTCTTTGCTACTTGAGCAGTTATTGCGTAAGTGCCACTCAGTAAATCTCAAGCTACTTCAGTGAAGAGCGGTAGTATTCAGGAGACTTTCTCTCGATAATTAAAGGTAAAGTAAATCATTCATATGTCAGCAGCTTCTTTTTCAAATTCCACAATCATTTTCCAACCCCTCCCTGCCCCAAAATCATCTCCTCGTGGCCCTCTGGGAGGCCTGAGCACTTCACACGCTACCTGTGGTCCAATCAGATGTCCAGATCGCTATCAGCGCCGGCAGGATCCACACAGAGAAGACGTGGAAGGACTGTGATGTTCAGGTAGAGGCGGGTCTGCCCTCCTCTTCACGTGTGCCCTCTTTTTCCTTTTCTGCCATCAATTGCAATAATTCATTCTCAATCTGGCCCTCCTCCTCCTCCTCCTCCTCCTCCTCCTCCTCCCCCTCCTCCTCTTCCCTCCTGCAGGAGTTTTTTCCTTCCAACTAGGAAGTCAATCTCTGGTCAACCACATTTTCCTTTGTGTCTGTCTGGATTATTGATGAAGCAGGTGAGGCGAAGCCAAACAGACTGCAGGCAGAGTGAGCAGTTAAAGAGGTTCAGGGAGAAGACGGAGTAACACCAACTCTAAATGTGGAAACTCTTTGAAGTCAGTCAGTCTTATTTTAGGTTTGGGGCTGCAGCTATTGTTTTTTCTTGATGGATTTATCTGTCAATTTATGTTTTTTCTTTCTTTAATTGAATGTCAAGTAAAAAATTACAAATTTCCAAAATCCAAACTTTAAATTTTGCTCGTTTTATCGGACCAGCAGCCAGAAACCCAAAGATAATCACTTTACAGTGACCTTAACTATGAATCACTTGTCAGAGGTTCAACATGTGTTCATTCAAACAGCTAAAGGACAAAATATATTGCCTGTCAAGTGCCTTTCAAAATGAGCCATGTGTCAGTCACAGACAACAAGTCATACGAGCGTTTTCTGATCTGCCACCTCTGTGGTAAAGGTCTGATTAAGTTTAGGCAACTACAGCAACTTGGTCAAAGTTCGGGAAAGATTGTATTCATGGTTTAAACAAACGGATATTGGACAGTAATTACTCTAATTACTCTGTCTGCAAGAGGTCTCTTTCCAGGAGAGCATTAAATGAGTTGTTCTAAGTGTTTGAGGTGATGTTCAGGCAACAAAACCACTTTGGTTAGTGTTAGGAAACGATTGTGGTTTTAGTTAAATGTCAGTTAAGTAAACTTGTCCTGTGTCTAGGGATGGGTATCGTTTAGATTTTATTGATACTTCTACTTTTATCGATACTTCTTTTTTGATTCGGTATCAAAACTCTCGTCGGTTCTTTTTCATTTCTAAATAATTGCGTTTTAGAACATAAATTAATCTAAAAATAAAAAAAATATATAAATTAAAACATTGTTTTTGTGTACCCGTGTTAATTAATTAAAAAAAAATCATTTTTAGAGTACTTTTTGTGCATCAAAATCCTTCTCTTTTCCTCACCTTTCCTCTTCCTGTTAACACTGTGTCAAACGTTTGATGACTCAACCAGCACTCAGGGGCATTTACAAAAGTTCGTCCAATCAAATGAGACAATGGGCAACTTGTTAGCCACACTGGTTATATAAAAACACACTTTAACATTTATGGGTTGTAGTAGCAATCAGAAATATGGATGGAGACAGGGGAGTTGTGTATTTGGATATCATCGGTCAAAACATTTGTTTTCATTTTGAAAACAATGTGGAGAAAGTTTAGTTTAGTCATCTCTCTCTCGTCCATGAATGAGTTCGGTGTGGAGCCAACAGTCAACTGTAGCTCTGTATCGTGCTAAACTGTAAGCTTGTCCACTCTTAAGTCATCCAATAAAAAGCAAAGGATTTGATTTACATTCCTCTCGTAACTGTGCATCGCTCAGATATTATGTTTCACTGGGAAAAACGTCACAGTACAGAAGATACTCCCATTTCACTGGGACTTCATCTAAGAGCTCCTGCTGCCTAACTTTAACCCTACTTTACTCATGGTTTATGATCCTAATCCTAACCATGCTGCAGTCGCCATGAGCAGATATTGTGAAAAAGGGCAAGTTCAAACATTGTCATCAAACTTCAGACCTCAATACTGATGTTTTTGTAAGGTGATAGAGTTGTTGTAGGGTGAGTACGCTTTAATCATTTCAACACTGCTCTGGTTACATGGATTTAGAGACACTGCTCCTCAGACCTCTGACATTTACGTCTGACACCTAAAATAATTTTCTTGATTAATGCAACCCTGTGAATCAAACATCAACCTTTGTTACTGTAGCTGTCTTTATAACCTCACATGTGTGAGGTGATAAGTGTCGCACCTGTTTTCAAGCTGACAACAGCTGCTAATTGATGTTCAACCTTCTGTCTTTCATTTTGTAATGGGTGTGTAACTCTTTGATTTTAAGGCTCCTTTCATTAGGTGTTTACACGATTTTCATTTCTGATTAAAGTCATTGTCAACATATTTTTTAATTGGTCGAAAACTGTAGGCAGCACCTCCAAGTGGTCAACACTCAATCTAATGTTTTAAAATCAGTCAAATGACAGTTTTTAGGTGCTAAATCTGTCTGTTATTATTAGCTGATGAAGGATGTGTAGATGAGTCATCGCTGTATAATAGATATTGTACAGTGAGAACAAAAACTGACTCCTATTTACATGGAAGTGTCACATCCTCTCCCTGACATGAATACATACTCAGACCTTAATTCTCATCTCAGACTTTTTCGCGTATGATTGGCATGAATCTCCAAATCCACGACAGGAAAAGCTTCAGCGTAAAATTCCCGGAGATTTAAAGCTAAGCGGTATAATTGTGTCTCAGTCTGTCAGAGAGAGTTTTATGAGTGCACTATGATTATCTTTGAGTCTGTGCTCATTACCCTGCACTGTTAACCTTTTACTAAAAGAGGACCCGGTGGAATCGCGGTCTGTAAGATAAAGCAGATGATGACAGGTGGAGATGGATGTTTGCCTCGGGGTAGCGTGTTGGATGCCAGACCTGGCCTGTCGATGACTTCATTTCCCCTCTTTACCTGAGCGCCGCCGCTTCCCTTAGCAGAAAACAAAGCTGCTCCGTTCGACCCCACAGGATGCTGGGATTACACCTCAGATCCCTCCCTCCTGGCTCCCTGCCCGACTGATAAGAAAATATAAAGACTGCTGGATTGATCTCTTTCACTTCCTGGCTTTTGTTTGCAGCTGTAGATTTGTGGTCGCGTGTTTACTCATGATTGGCAAGTAAATTTGACTTCATCTCTCTTGGCCTTTTGTTGACTTTTTGTTTACATCCTCTCGTGGATCGACAGTATTGAGTTAAGCAGGTCACAGTGGATAGATATTTGCATTTCCCAACCCTCCCTGCACACTCAAAGATTTCTAAACAAAAGGCTTTATTTATTCAAGAGAGTTGGACTTGTTTTTTATCTACTGAGACTGCTGCTGTCAGAAATCACTCATTAACCATCCCCTACATAATAAACAAATAGCTTATCCTGCAGTGAGCAGTAAGGGGAGATTAAAAACACTTAAAAATCATCAGGATTTTGAACCACTCACCGATTTTGAGTCTCATAACTGTAATTTCACATCTGTCAAAGGCAAAGCATTGTCATATTGTTATTAAAAACTAGTACACGTAGACAATATGGACATGACATCTTTGTTTTGTTTGTTTAATGGGTAATATATCGTGGTTAAATCTTACACTAACAGTTCGAGACTCAAACAAAATGTTGGAAAGTAATAATAATATGGTAGGAATGAAATAAGGAGTAATTTCACACTCAGCACAAAAGTTTAAAGCTTCACTTGGGGCCCTTATAGGTGCTACAATGTTTATTACATATTGTTTTCAAGGGAACCAACAACTGAGATGATTTCTCTATTTTTAGAGCCTCACCAGAAATAAAGAAGGCAATGTAAACTGTTGAATATGATCTTTTCAAGGCATGAATGTCAGTTGATTTCATTGCTGATCTGATGGATTTTGACATTTCCTGTGGCACAAATGGAAACATTTTGGCAGGGGGTTCAACAAAATCATTGGGGTTCCTCCTCTGGGGTTCATGATAACCCCACACTAAACTGAACAGCAGTCTGACCAGTGGTTGTTCATGTAGTTCACTTGTAAAGCTGTGGACCAACTCAATTAACAGTCCCATGTTTTTTGTGATTTGCAGGCCCAAAGACATCTGATAACCAGATAACCATCTAAAAACTGGGCAGAAAGTAGTTTGAAAAAGTGACCATTTTTTAGATGCCCATGTTATGTAAAACCATTTATAATGACTACATTTCAACATATATATTTACTTCGGACCTACTTACCAGAAAAAACTGTAATCAGGTGGATACTGTTTGAGCAACAGTTATATGTATCTCAAACCCAGTTCAGACCAAAGATTTGCGATGAGTTGAAACTTGCAACTACTTTCAATGTGCTGTTCTGCGACGTTCTGAAAACCTGCCAGTTTACACTAATGCAACTTGACAATATGATGTATTGTCTCCAAAGCAACGACTCTATTTTCTTCGGTTCTGATTGCGGCTTATTTTGTTGCTGTATATAAACTAAAGCCTCTTAAAATACCAATGAGAATAGTAATCGTGAGATACTGGCTGCAGTTGCATTTCTAGTCGCGTTGAAATGGCGAAAAACAAACAAATGACCGTGTTCATAATAATTTAAATAACTAGTGACGATTAATCAGTCAGTGAGAATGTGTGTGTGTGACATATGCACATATAGTTAGCAGCGACCCACCGTGAGGACGGAAACCGCCATACGTGTCAGCAGCTGTGGGGATGTAAATGAGGAGGGCTCAGGCTTGATGGGGACAGAGAATGCCACATCAAGTGAACACGCCATCTGCTGACAGTTTGTAACTGATTTGACCAGCTGACTTTGGCTGTACAAACAGGTGATGTGCATTACGTTCTAAAAACAGATTTAGCTCAGTTTCAACTTGGACATCTGGATGTGCACATTTTTGACCTGAAAATCGCCAAATTAATCCATTCTGGAAACTGACGACCAACATTAGCATATGGTTACATCAATAGCGCTGCTAACAGATTTCCTGCCAGGAAACCAAACCAATCTGTGAGCTCATGTTATATTGAACGTATCATTATAGAGCGATCCATACGATATAATGCACACACAAGAATTAGAATGATATCTCGTGAACTAGCGCCCCACGAATGACAGTAGGTCCGTAATGTAAAGGTATGTAATTTACGTCAAGTTATGATGGTTAGGTTTAGTAAAAGAAACATGGTGAGGAGGTACCTTAAAATGATTCAAAGTTCACACAGACTTGAACATGCGTCTCCTCGGGAAAGTCTTTTGGGAGAGTCTGGTTTTGTGACCCATCCACCACCCCAACCTGTCTCCCGACAAGACCACTCAGGACTGCTTCCTTGATTACTCCCGTTAGCACACTGGTCACATAATCGCAGCCTTTCAAAATGCGTGGATCATGCACCAATAACTGGCTCACGTGGGATATGTACAAATTTAGGTGTGTTACTTTTCGTAGGAGAACGTTGGCACAGTTTATGAGAACAGCCTGCTTTCTTTGGTTTTCCTCTGACAGATAGATCTGGTCTCCCTACACTTTGGACACATTTCCAGCGGCCTGAGACGTGCTGGGCCAGTCGCAACCCTTTATTCATTACAAGGCGTGTTTGAGATCAAGACTGTTAAGAGAAGCACAGTTGAAGCAGTTTCGTAAACAACCAAGATGGCTGATGTGGAATTTTACGTTGAAGCAGTTACTGCATCAGTATGTGATGCACTGGGCGGTATATATTCGCTGTGGCCTGCCCTAATGTGTTGTGATTGGCCATCTACACTCGGTTGACCTGGTCACCGGCCACTCAGTGCTATCTCACGTGTTGATAGTATGTTGACAACGCCCCTTGGAAACTGAAAATGAACAGAGAGTTTCCAGACTAACTCACATTCGTGATTTGGTTTGGCCATGTCAGATTTTTTCACCTGCTGCCTACAGTTTTGTTTCCCAGCTGTAAAATGAGTTTTAGACATGCTGCTGCTGTTCCGAAATCAGCTCTGCTTGAAGTTCCCCTCAACACGTTACTTTGCCCTTTCAGAACAACCGTTTTCGTGACCTTTCCCAGCCAGACCTTTTCATTTGGAGCCAGCACTGTTAGATTTTCAAAATGACAGGAGGAAACACTTCTAATATCCACCTTTGTCAGTTGATGGCCTGTAATTCATTGACCTTTTAGGACACTTGAAGCCGGTCCAGCTAAAACTGACCGTGCACTCACTGGGCTGTTTGAATGATCTTTGCCCTTTAGTTAGAGAAGGCGCATGCCTCGACTCGTTTTATTGCAGGCCGGTCTGAGGGGAAGACTAAAAGCTCCCGGTCCTTTGTTTTGCCTGTGAAAGGAACTCGTTGACAGAATGTAACATAACATGAAGCTGTGTCGTTTTAAGTGCTCTGATAGTCTGCAGTTCTGCCTTGAGGGGGTAAAAAGGACGATACAGGATAAATGTTAACTTCAGTGACAACTTTCTTTTCTCCCAAAAGAAAATATAACCCACTTATGACACCGTCAAACAGTTGGAATCTGATCAATAATCCAGAGTTGATTTTCTGTGAGAACAAGAGCTGACACTGTGGTCGACCCCGGGCTAGCCGTTTTATTGTTCTGTCCTGGTGTGAAGGAACAAACCATGTGTGACTGAATGAGGACGTTAAACGTTTATTTTAACAGTCGGCTCATTGTCTGGACGACCGTGCTCTTTTGTCTTGGTTATTATTTCGGGCTGTACAGAATAATCTGTGTGATAGCTGCAACATAAAAGGACATTTTTTAAATTCCTTGCGAGCGGCCTAAAGAGGAACAAACTGAGAAATTGTCTGCATGTTGTTTGGGAGCTTGCTGTGTAAACATCTAGATCATCCTTTTCACTTGAGTACAGTGTGTAAAACAATAGGAATGCCTGTCTCACAGGTGTACATGCTTAAATATGAAAACCTGGAGGAAAGCATTTGTCCCAGAGCCAGAGCGTGGGATGAATTCTTGATGAGCTGCTGTGCACGAGTGGGGACTCTGTGATTTGTTTGCTCTGATACGCGGACGGAACATCAAATAATTTCATTGCAATTAGACCGTGGTTTGAAGCTGCGCCGCTCTTATCGCAGCATTTATGTAATAGGGGAAAATTACATTTACATGTCCCATTTTTCCGGCTTTGTTGCCACGGTGACACCATCGGCTGACTCAGCTGTCCCGCTCGGTGACACCCTCTGGGCATTTGACAGCTTTGTCTCTGGTGGGCTGTGTGGGTTTTATTGAGGGTTTCTACCCCCGTGACACTGTTGCTTGGTGGGGTGTCTGTCGTTTGAAGTGCTGCGGAGACAGGCAAACAAAGTCCTGACTGGAGGAGGGGGTCAGGAGTTAAGCTCCAGGGTGGTTTGGTGATCTGGTGCGTTGAGCTTTTAATATGGGGAAAAGCTGGCAAGATACTGACATATTTGTCACGGTGAAGAGGTCCCACTTGAGGGGCTTTTTAAGATATTTTTTCTTGAGACATCAGAAATATTCATTCATAAAAACTCAGTATGTGTACTTCTAGTGGAAAGTGGCAAGTGATTTGCAACATTAAATAAATACTTCACCCCAAAACAATATAAATAGTGTATAGTACTTGCCTTCCAAGACTCTAAGGTCCCAGAAAAAGTTGTCTCAAAAGGCGGTAAGGTGAGCGCAGTATATCAGCGCGAACAGACTTTGACTGAAGCCAGAGACAGCAGAAAAACAAACCATTTTCGGATGAGCCTTTCATGAAGGAGATATATGGATCTCCATGAGGCCACCAATGGATATGAGACACTTGGATAACGCTGCACCGGAATTTTCAGAACGTTTTTTAAGATGTTTTGATATCGTCTTTGCTGTCTGACCTCTATCAAAGTCTGTTTGCACTGATAGGCTTTTGTTTTTTGGGTGATTCGCTCTACTTTTCTGGGGCCACAGAGCCTAAGGATGTGAGTACTATATATCATTTATATTGTTTTTGGGTGAACTGTTTATTTGAATGATAGCAGTAACAAAAAAACTACCTCTTGGTCTTGTGTTTGGGGCACCACCTTCTCCCACTTTCTCAAAATAGCTTTTTTTCTTGCTATAAATAACATTATTCAACTTTCCTCAGAGAAATTACAGAGATTAAATACAATACAACACATAGACACAGTACCATACTAATATTTGATGTAACACTTCAAGTTCCATTTTCCCAAAACACATGGGCAGATTATGAGACAGTGGGCCCCCGGGCACAAAGATACACAGGGCCCCACCACCTCTTCTACATAGGAGCAAGAAACACAAACTCTGTGGTGGCTTTGTGTCTCTTTGTAGTCATTTTGTGTCTCCTTGTGGTTGTTTTGTATCACACCTTGGTCGTTTGGGTCCCTTAGAGGTAATTTTGTGTCTTATTGAGATCATTTTGTGCGTCTCTGAGGTAATTTTGTTGCTTTTGGTCATTTTGTGTCTCCCTCCTGTTGTTGCTCATTTTTGTAGTTATTTTGTGTCTCTTTGCAGTTCCTTTGCATCTCTTTGTGTTTCTTTGTGGTAATTTTGAGCCTCTTTCTAGTCAGTAAGAGTGAACGCGAGTGACATTTGGCCCCTGGCCTTCCGTCCACATCAAACAGTTATTTTCTGACATTTCAATCTTTGGTATTACCTTCTTTGTATTGTGTACTTCTTTATCGTCAGTCATATTTTGATTTGGATATTAGCCTGCTTCCTTTTCCATGTCACTTTTAACTGACAAATACTAGAGTCTTTTTTAAGGTAACAGATGAGTTAAAATTATATTTTTATGTCCCCATACATGATTTAAAAGCACCAGAACAGTAAGTAAGTGGACCCTGAGATTGTTTCCTCAGCTGCTGTTTCCAAGGTCAAACTGTAGAGTGATTGTGTTGCAGCTTTTATTATTATTGATTTGCTTTTGGTCCAATTTTTACCTGCAGTAAACAGAAAATCTCACAGATTTCTGAAATGAAATTATTAGGTCTAAATAATGTTGAACTTTAACTCTTCCTCTGACTTTTCCTGGAGACATTTTAGGAGTGCCTGTAGGACTCCTAAATGTCCACAGTGCTGTTTGGGAACCACTTTGTTGCTACTTTATGCAGAAATGAACACAGTAGAGCGACCAAAATGACTGCGTGTTGCATGATGGGTAGTAGGGTTTTTTTTCTTGTTGGGGCTGAATGTTCCCACAGTGCCGATAAAGTGCTGCAGTTAACAGGAGAGTGGTTATCATGAGAACATCAGGGCACATCACAGAAAGCATAAAATGAGCCCCAGGAGGAGGAATCATGCTGGGACTGATGTCTGGAAGCATCTACAACAATAAATGATGGCAAAACGTGTAGTCAGGTCATGATCACAACCTCCCCAGATGACGAGTTCACAGTTAAATCGTTCACATTTGCATCACCTCCACTGTAAAAATATTTTTCTTGTCAAAAGGCATCTTGTAAATTTTACTGCCTCTCCCTCCACAACCATTTAACAATAGTTTTACTTTCATCAGTTAATTGTCCACTCTGTCAGCTATACATAGTGCTCATTGTGTGGAACATCATGCATGCAAAGGCTGCGGCAAACATGAAAGTTGGATGCCTAAGGCTGAGCAAAAAATAAAGGGAAGGTACTATTCTTGTCTCCACGGGGTTAAAATGCCACCAATAAGCCTGGAGGGACAATAATAGCAGGCAATTACTGCTACCCAGCACCCTGTGCCTCCCACGTCTGTGCACGGCGACTTGGGCATCCTTTATCTTGTCCACTGGAAATAGCTCAGAGCACGTCGTGCCTCCTGCTCGTTGTTTCGGCCTCAGCAGACCCTGGAGCCTCCGCTGGCGATGGTTGTAGAAAGGTAAACACAGTCTTGCGGCTCCCCGTTGCCTCCTCGCTGCCTCCTACTTTCTCTCCCAGGCTCAGAGGCCCAGCAATCATTAATCTAGCGTATAAACAATGCCACAGTATCGACGAGCAAGTTCAGTTCAGGAGCTGCAATATCTCTCCTTCTCCTTTTCGTCCTCCTCCTCTTCATCTTCTTCCTGCTCTGTGTTTCTTCGCTTCTCCACCCACCATTTTCTTCTGGACTTCCCCAGGGGAAGATAGAAAGTTGGGAAGTTTAAATACATGTGTTTAGATACTGCAGAAAAATTTAAGTTTATAACAACTCAGGTCTCATTTTGGTGGATTTTCTTGCTCACACATCAGTTGAAGATGGAAAGCAAATTAAGGAAAGAGGAACTGAAAGTTAGTTTTGAAGGAAAAAAGGAAATAATCATTGAAACAAAATAGTGAGGTATCATACTGCTGTAACGGGTGCTGTCTGGCCAACTGGTGGCGTGTTATACTGCAGCAAAAGGTGATGCCGAAATCACTGACAAAGCGGCAGTATTTGACGATTTTGGAGTGAGAATGGGCTGTTCTGTGATGTCGATTTGGTGTATCTGGGCCTTAAACAACTAAGACCCAAGTTAGAAGACAACTTTAATTTGAGGTAGTAGCACATTATTTGAGCCTTTTTGCTTCTGTAGGACTTTCTGTGTTTTCTCCAATACATTTGAAGGCAAATTGTACTTGTCCTTCTTACTGTTTTGGCTGGTGGTCAAGAGTGCTGAGCTTCCCTCTGAGTTCAGACTATGTACAAGAGATAAATGGATAGATAGCATCAGCGGCAGACAACATTAAGATACAAATCTTTAGCAACAAGGCCTCTGTAAACTCAATTTCATCTCATTACAAAGTTTTATTTGAAGAGAGTAGTGAGTAAAAATTGATATTTTGACCTTAACTAAGTCCCACACCCTGGGCTTTGTCTCAGTCTGCAAACCAACTCCAACTCTTGTGTCTGGGGCTGAGTATTGTTTGACATTTTGTGGTACTCATGCGGATACAATAGAAAGACGTC
>JAPZEB010000022.1:9755761-9768183 GCA_029783705.1 Chaetodon striatus | reverse complement strand
ATTACAAGAAAAGTCATAATGTGAAAACAAATCCATCTTTACTTTATTTCAAGACAAATCATCATATTACTAAAGTCACACATTTTAGAAAAGATGTCATCATGTTATGGGAAAAAAAATAATAGTATGAGAATATATAAAAATCCTGAGAACAAAGTTATAGTTTTACAAGAAAAGTCATAATATGAGAATACAGACAAAAAGTCAAAATAATAATTTATTATTAGAAAAAATAAAATATTTCACGTACAACCATAATATTACAAGTTAAACATAAAATTTGAGAATTTTGTGGTGATTTAAAGATACCGCAGATGTTAAGGGGAAAAGGTTATACTGTGAAAACATCATTGTCATGAAAACGTCATAGATTATGATTTCATTGGGCAGATAATGATTATATTCTTAAAAAAATCGTAACCGACTTTGTGATATTATGGCTTTATTTTTTTATTTATTTTTTATTTTTTTAATCTTTTTCCCCTATAATGAATCTTTTGCTGTGACATGATACTACACTAACTATAAAGCCAAGCTGTTCATCAGTCTGTAACTTCCGGTTTCCAGATTTAAAAGCAAAAGCAAAAGTTGAGACCTTTTATTTGTGTTCAGCTTAGTTCAGTTTAGATCTGTACTGTCCCAAAAGATGACTTTAATTTTTGCAGCAAGGCAGCAAAAATAGTAAAACACAGTAAAGCCTTAAGATAACACAAGACTCTGTAAACAGTGATATACATCATAAAATTTATTTTAAAAAGTTCCTTTGATGTGTGAAAAGATTGGAGTGAATAAATAAGATAAAGGCTCTGTGGCACCCTGCATCGGGTTTTTGGTTATTTCTTATATTCTGAGTTTCCTCCAAACAACCTAAAAACAGAAACTTTAATCAAACCAAAAAGAAATTCTCATTTTTACTTGACATCACAGCCGACCATTTCACAGTGCTTTTACATTGATTTCCTTCACTCCAGGCAGCCGCTGGTGTCAGATGGGTTCAGCACACTCAGAGACACGAAGCTTCATCTCAATGAACATTTTGCTGCCTTTACAGTTTAGTTTTCAAGGTTGTCGTTGTGCAGTTTTAAAAACTCTCACTGCTGACGCGTTCAAGGACACTCTTGCAGGCAGACAGCTGCCCAACAACAAGATTTGTGATGATTTCACGTAGTCCTTTTCATCATAACATCCACCAGCTAATTAATTTGTCATCTTTAAGTTTAGTTTTCTCCATTATCCATTATTAAGATCCATTATTTCCTGCATGTGTTTTCTCTTTGTCAAAGTATGTAAAAATAACATGCAAGATGACAGATATAAATTCATGTATTTTGTAGTTAAAACATGAGGAAACACTGCAGGAGTCACTGCCGTACGCACCCTGAAACAAACAGTATGAGATGTATGAGATGGATTCAGAGGCACGCGGATGTTGTGATCCATCACTAGTGGACATGTCCCTTGTTGTCGGTCCCTGAAGTGCAACCTAATGCCACTTTTCATCACAGTGTCCGTTCTCTCCCGGCTGTCCTCACTGTGGCATTTTGAGCATGTGTGTTACATGATGCGTCTGCAGCAAGCTCCACCAATCAGAGCAGAGTCACAGAGTCCATTCTGGTCCAGCTGTCTGGTGATTACTGCAAGTAGATTGTTGAAAGGAGACAATGAAATATGAAACCTCTAGAAGCTTTGTATATGTGGACACAATAGTCATTAATCTCATAACTATTTTTCTATTAAGAGTTTATTAATTCAAAACGAGAGGTAATAATGAAAAATATACCTGACAAGGTTAGGAAAAAACCCAATAATATTCAATTCATACTGAACTCAAAATAAGAAAAGCTGAAAATCCTCGATCATTGTCTCTGATGGCTAAAAGTAACCCAAATGCCAGAGCAAATTGTGAGCATTGTTTGTGTCTGCAAACCACAGATTTGTTGTATTTGTACATTATGATGTAGAGGTACATTGAAACTTTAATGTTGTTATGTTTAAGAATAAAAACTCACTTGTTTATGGTTTGGAAAAATCGTGTTTTGGCTTACAATATCCGATTTTGAGGGCACAGTGCCCACTTGAAAGAAGCAGCAATGTCTCCCTGTTGGAAAAACAGTGACAGGTTGCTAAAAAACACCCATGTTAGGGGACTAACAAGCAGCCGTGATTCGCCAAAAAACAACAGGTTTTGTTGTTTGTTAGTGTTGAACAGTGGTCTCATCTTGGCAGGTATCACATCCAGGTGTCACACCATCCACCATCCCCTCCACCTCCCGATGACAAAGTCTGCTCATACACTTGTTCCCTTAGACATGTTGGTATGATACATATTAAACATGCACTTGGATGTAGATTTTGTTTCCACATAGGCGGAGGCATGTATGAAACAGAGAGTTCTGGGTCCTCTGCCAGTAACTTGTGACCACCAAACACTTAATTTTCTGCATTCTGGTGTAAGTTTTTGCACCAGTTTGTGTTTTTTCTGCATCAATTTGTGGTGTAAAAAGTCCTCTGCTACTTTCACGTTTTTATTGGGTGGGACAAATGCACATGTCCCGTGTCCCCCCTGAAATCTACATCTATGAGCATGCAAATAAAACATATCTGTGGTTTTCAGAAATGTACAATGCCATCATTTTCTTCTGTCTTGGTTGCTAAAAGCCTCAGGAAGGGAGAGTAGAAATTTGACGGTTTATATCACTTTTAAAATTGTAAAATTTGAGTGTTTATTTTAAGAGAAGTTTGGTGGATATCAATGAAAAAAATCGTAGTTTCTTAGTTACAGTAAAGGGAAGTCTTAATGCTACAACATACGATGATGTTTTAGTTCTTTTGCGCTTCCAGCTTCGTGTCATAGTTTGTGTTTGTACATTTCCTGTTTAACCGTGACAGTGTGCATGAAGCCAGGTCCATAAAGAAGTGGTGTGGAAGAACTTGACAGGTCTGCACAGAGGCCTCACCTCAACCCTGTCTTACACATTATGGATGAACTGGACTTTGAGCTACACCTGATCACCCAGCATCAATGCTGAACCTTAGAAAATGCTCCAGTGGCTTAATGGGAGCAAATCCCTGCAGCAGATTTGAACATCTCATTGAAAGCCTGAAACCAGAAGAGTGAAGGTTGTTACAGCAGCAGATTAATGCCCATGTACGGTAAACTATGGGTGTAATCTTTGCCTGTCCACATACTATTGGCCATTTTAAGTAGTAAACATAGAAATAAGGCTTTCCAGGAAGGAAAGGTATGAATGCAAAAAGAAGAGCTTAAAATGTGAGTACTACGTGTTTTCTGTTGTTGCAGTGATGTAAGATAAGTTGACAAGGTGAGGAAGTCATCTTTGATTTCATCTTTATGTTGTCTCTCACTCGAGTGCCTCCGGACTCCTCGTGGGCCACTTTTGCTTTTATGCTTTACAGATGTTGCCTTCGCTGCGTACATGTTTTTTGATGTTGCCCCTTTTTACTGCACGCTCTCTAAATTCCTGCTGCTCCATCTCCAAAAGAGACTGCAAAGACAAATCATGTTGTGCTTTCTTTTCATCTGTCGAAAACGGCAGTGAAGGCTCTGCTAATGAGACGGATGAAGGACACTGTGGAGTGGAGTTCTTCTTCTTTTTTTTCTTTTTTTTGCAACATTACAATATAACAATTTACGAGCAGCACTAATGCTGGATACACACAAGAGGTGAGAGACTGGATGAATATGAATGGTGGATTTAAATTCCCTTGATCTAAATAAAAGGAGAAGATAAAAGAGGCCTGTAAGAGCATTAACGATGCTCAAATGATCTTTAATATGCTTCCATCCACCTCAGACTGGCTCATCAGATACTTTTTCACTGTGAGGACTTTTAGCCCTCAAACATAAGGATGACTCTGTGCTCTCTGTTCAAAGCAACACTCCACTTAATGCCATTGCAGTTCCAGCACCCAGCCATATGACAACTGACAGACATGAAGATGAAAACTATCATCCAGAGTTAATACAAACAGGATGAAAGCATGACAGCTTTCAGACTCTGAATTCTCCCGCAAACGCTAAAAATCCTCAAACGACTGAGCGTCTTCAAAACAAACTGTGCAGGTGAAAGAAGTATCTTTTACTTCAGTAGTCTACGCAGCATATTTATGACCTGATTATATGTTTTTATTTAACATTAAACTGGAAATTACAAGTAATGAGTCCAATATTTATGGTTCATCTGATACTTCTTCTTCACTGCAAAGACCTTTATCTTTCAAATGTAAAGCAGGCTTTCCTTTAAAAGGTACATTTCAGTTAAATAATTCATATCTGCATTACTCAACTGACTGACAGAGGATGTACACTGTCAAAACAGACTCTGCAGCAGTGATGAAACAAGTTCTCAGATCATAAGATAGAAAAGAAAGGAATACTGCAGTGGTAAAATACTCAAGTAAAAGTCCTGTCTTCTTCTTAAAAGTAAAATTACTTCGGTAACATCAGTAAAATGCACTTTAATATGCCAAGTTAGTGAAGCTTTACTTATAAATATAGCTTTTACAAGAGAGACAAACACATTAGTCGAACAGTGTAGAAATTATCACTAAAATATATCAGCAATGGCTAAAAGTCGTCGCCTGGTAAGACCATCCTGCTGACGTGTGCTCAAGATTCTGTTTTCGATCTCTGTATCAGTCGGGTGTCGCCGCAAACACTTCCAAAGGGTGGGAGTGCTCATCTTGACAGACAAACTCCTTCAACCAATCAGCAAAAACTAAATATAAAAGAACATCTTCTTCATCAACGGAGCCAGTTGAAAAATCTAACTTTTGCCAAATTCAGTTGGAAGAATGGCGAAAACATCTTTTCTTCCAACAAACTTTACGATTGCATACTCTTGTTCTTGTTCAATTGTTGCTCTTGGCTATATTTCTGCAATAACTTCACTTAATGCTGTGTTTACTATCACTGTGTTTATTTGCCATTACTATTCTGCGAGCTGTGGCCTGCATTGGCGTCATCAATTCCACCATGGTCCCTGATTGGCTGATGTTGTCAACTAAGCTGAAGATCCTTGATTGACCCTGATTGGAATTTAATTTCTGGAAAGTGTTAAGGGCGGCAGCAGGGCCAGACTGACACAGAGAGTGAGCAGAATGCTGAGCTCATGTCATCAGGATGGTCTTACCAAGCTATAAAAGTCCCTCAGAGGAATGAGTGTCTCCAACTTCCAGTGGAGAAGTGTGTGTTACTGGAAACCAGTCTTCTCTAGTTCAGAGCTGGTATGAGGGACATTTAAAGCTGATGTGATGTCACAGAAATACATGAAATGACTGCGACCTCTGAACATTATGTGGTGGTGGCAGACAATAGGGCTCTCTTGGCATTTTCAGTCTAATAAATACAATCACAAATTGTCAAGAACGGTAATATTTTTTTATACCTTTTTTCCTTTTTTAACAGAGAAATACAAGAATTGCACTCTCTGAAGTCATGTTTGTCTCTTTACCAAACTGAAATAGCTTAATTGCCTTGTAAACTCGTTGTAAAACACACTTGTATAAGCTTCAACAATCACCAAATCTGGTTTGGTCAAAATAAACCCTTAATTCACAGAGTTAGTTGTGAAAATAAACTGTTTTCCTGTGGTCTCTCTGCTCTCTCTCTGCTTTGGGCACGACACAGGCCCGCTGTTAACACTCAGTCCTATAACGCTATCCCCACCACTTGCATTCAGCTCAGCTGCCTTTTGCACCAAACTGACCTCTGGTGGCGCACGATGTGCATTACATGCAAAACATTCTCAATCCAGCCTCTCCAGTATGAGGTTAATAGAAAGATAAGTGTTTGTATTTTTGACGGTATTGAAAATACCATCGGGATTTCTAAATATACACAGTAATACTGTGATACCACCCAAACCGAGCACGTACTTACTCACTTACTCCTCTTCATCCCCTATGTGACATCAGGCTTCAGTGAGCTCTTTCCATTGCATTCGATCCTTGGCAGCATGTTGCGCCTCTCCCCATGACAGGTTCATCTTCTCCAGCTCAAGTGTCACAGTTGTGCGCCAGATGGTTTTGGACCTTCCGGGTTTTCTTTTTCCTGGTGGTGTCCATCTCAAGGCAACTTTTGTGATCCGGTCCTGTTCCATTCTTAGCACTTGGCCTATCCATCTCAAACATCTATGTGCAGTTTCCTTGGTGATGCTCCGCCTACCTGTTTTCTTGCACAGTTGAAGGTTGGAGATTTTGTTCAGCCAGAAGATGTGGCATATTTGTCTGAGGCATCCATTGTGAAAGGCTCTCATCATGTCTGTTTTGACCCTTACTAACTCTCTGAACCATACAGCAGAACAGATTTGACATTGCTGTTATACAAGAGCATCTTTGTTTTAAGACTTTATTGCTTGGATCTCCAGATACACCGGAGTTGGGAGAAGGCTACCTGAGCCTTTCCTAGCCTTGCTTTGATGTCTTTTTGGGTCCTTCTGTCCCTACTGATGAGGCTGCCCAGGCCCTCCAGGCTTGGGAGTGTGGTGCTAACAACGCCAAACTATGTTTGTTCCAGACGGGACGCAAACTACATCACATAACATGACCCTGCTACATAAAACATTTAAGTACATTAAGTGAAAAGATGTCAACGCTGACTTAAAGTTTCACATAGCTCTTGAACAGTGGTCTCCCAGGTGAGTCCCTGCATGGACTTTTTCTGCTTTTATACTGCCTATGGGGTCATAACATTCTTCACCGTCCACTGTGTGACGTCTTTGAACCACCACCATGACAAAGGATCCTAATTGCCTGTCTATCGGCTCTGTTTCATTAGCGCAAGCAGGTCATTTCAAGACAATACTTGCCGGCACCACGTAATGTGGTGTTAAGAGGTCGCGGTCATTTCATGTAATTCTGTGAAAACAAGTTGGTTAAAGCCAGTGTTTTGATTGTTAACTCAACTCAGGATGTTGAATATCTGCAGATAGCATAGGTTTTAAAAAGAACAGTATTTCTATGATGTTTCTATATGTCAGTTATGACTCCGACGCCTTCATATATAACTCACAGAGTGATAAATTGAATGACATTGTGGTACGTAAATGGCATCAAGTGGTTCAAGGGCAGTGGCAGCAGCATTGAGTACACAGTATATCACTATAATGCAGTGTGGAGATGTGCATTGTAAAGATTCAAGCTCTTTTTTGCTCTGTTTAAGATTCTGTAGTTAATTCCTCTAACAATGCCTCATATTTTTTACAAGTTGATGAGATTTTTAGTTTGTTAAATTAATGTAGTGGAATAGAAAATGCAATGTTTCCCTCTGAGATGTGGTGGAGTAAAAGTTGAGTGAAGATGCCAAAATATGCAGTCCTGACTGAGATGGATTTTAAACCATTTTCCTCCTCCCCTCATGTTTTCTCTCTCTGTGGCAGAAAAAAAACCATTTAAGCCAACATGGATAAATACAGTACGGCACATTGGCAGTTTCCTTTATGAGGCCACAAATAGTTGGCTCTCAGTATCATGTGTGAGGCTGCGATGTAGGCCACGCCAGCAGGAGCGGCTATCATCTGATTCACAATGGCTGCCTGCCTGTCGCCGTCGTCTGCTCATCGGCGTCAGGAATGTTTTACTCCACTGACGTCTGCTTATATATTAATCCGCTGTTTGTGTGTACATGTACATTTCAACACTTATACATTTTAATCTATCTCGCCAAATAACTCAATGCATGGTGACTTTATTTGCCCCCTCAGATATTCGGTTACAAAGTGAAAGTTAAAATAGCTGCCGTGCTTTTCTCATGGCGCCCGGCTGCAGCTGTTTTTACACCGGTGCCTGGAAAGTCTTTGCCACCAAAATAATCTGGGTTGGAGGCAGAGGGACAGTCTGTGGAGTCATCACAGAGCTTTACTAAATATGGACGGGGCTGTCACAGATTCATATGAGCACCTGCTCATGCCAGCAGCAGCCCCAGCAGCGGGGGAGAAGTTCAGCTAAGAGCATTAGCACACTGGTTACACATGAAAGCAAAGATGAACAATACGAGATAAAACAACAATTTTAAGCGCTGAAAAACAGAGAGAAAAGTTAGTGACCACCAAACTTCTGTTGTAAAGTTTACTATTTTAAGACAAGGTCTCTTGGTTCAGAAAGTGCAGGACAACATTACAAAACTGCATTAAAGAAAAAGTCATTTCAGTACAGCGGAGCAACCTCCTGGGTCTGCCTCTAACCCAAAATCTCATCTCTTGCACAATTACCTCACATCCCCCTGTCCCACCTGAGTCACACACCTTGTCTCCCATGTCTTCCTCCTCTGCTGCCTCTAATATGCATCAATTTGTTCCTGTCTTGAGGTAAAAATATCCCTTCTACCTTTTTCTCCTCAGCTTGTTATTTTCCTAGCCAGCACTTTTCTGCTGCATACGGTTTCCTTGAAGGTCACAGGGGTATTCTGTTTCTCCTGTTGTCAGGACACAATGGCGGTGACTCAGACTCGCACCCTTCTTAATATCGATTGGATGTAAAGTTAGTGGTGCGGACGTTTCTAAGTTTACTGTCACACTTTCGTTCACTGGATATGCATGTAAAAGTAAGCTTCAGTTTTTGCCGGGTCATTGTAGTTTCTTAAATCAGTATTAACTGATATATTTTTGGCTTCTAGGGGTCAGAAGAGATTCACAACACCTGAAGAACACAGTCTTCAGACATTTTATTGTTTTTTTTAAGAGAACAACACAACCATTCATTTGGACACCTGATAATTAGAAATCCAATATTCACTCATGTTTGGCTCTTTAGCTGCGACTGTAGATGTTCCACTTGTCTTGACCAGCTAGTCTGTTAACTGTTGCTGTCTGCTGTTTCGTGCTGAGCAGGCAGATCACAGTGGGTTTATCAGAGCATGTTTGATAAAAACTGAGTGAAACAAGCTCCATGGAGCGCAGAGACTGAACTATGCAGTAAAAGTGCTGTGAAACCAAAACAAAGACCTAAAAGAGGCTGAGAAAGCTCTGTAGAGCTGCAGAGCTCTCTGGTGTTGTCACTATGAGTGACACTTTTCACATTACACATAGTCATTTGTTCAAATGATCAATATAAATACTATATATATTTGTGGCTTGAAAGAGAAAGACCGTCTTATCTCGACTGTAAAAAATGTGTTCTTTATCAGGTCTATCACAAAACCTGTGCTGGCTGCTCACTGTTGAGCATGGCTTGTAACAAAACAGAGATCTCACCAAAGGGCCGCTACAAATTCCCCTCTTTATGCCTCCTCTGCATTTTTACACAGAACCAAACAACTGCAGTATGCGATTTTAGACATCGTGCTGGCATCGCGGGACCAAAAGTGGTGTGATGGGCTTGACGTTTAACACAACAGCGTTGGCCTCTAGTGTGACATGTAACATATGCGTCGGCAGGACCTTATAAACAATGACATGACAGTAACATGGCAATAGCAATCATTTACCTTCTCTGTTTTATGGTGGTTGATCTCGTCGTCTGCTTGGAGAGTAAGGACCTCCCAGACCTCACTGTTTTACCAGTTTGAGAACATTTTCAACCGCTGCTCCTCTTCTTCTTTGAGTTAGCTGCAAACTGCCATTAGCTGCTTTTTAAAAACTCCGGCAGTGGGTCGCACATATAACATGTTGTTAAAACGTCACACCCATCATGCTCATGGTCTCGTCCTGTTGGCTGTCCTGTTTATACAGACACCATTTCTGCACTGTTACTACCTCCTGTGGTGGCTTTAAGGGACAACTGTGTTTCTCCATTCCAGTGCAAAAGGGAATAGAGTTTGAAAGACTTTTAAAAAAAGACTTCAAACTAGTCAGAAGGCAAAGGGCCAGTGCCCACATAACATAGTGTTTTTTCTGAACACTTTTCTTAATTTTTCCCACTGAGGAGAGAGCGTATTTGACCGCATGTGGTCACCTGCAGGAAAGGAGTCTTTTCTCAGAGCACTCTGTCTTTCTTTCTTTTTTTTGTTAACTGTGTAGCCAACCCTCTGTTAATGTAGCATAACCTTAGCTACCCAGCTAACTGTAATAGAAACAAAACCCACTTGTAGTGCTCAGTGCTTTTTTATGAAGTGTTGGGATGTAGCCCTCCCCAGTGCTCTGCCACTTTGTAGACATACGCCCCTTGCATTGCGTCTTTGTTAAAACCACAACAGGATCTGATACTCTGCTAGACAAAAATTTGAAAACTTGTCAGTCTGTTTTGGTTTTACTCTACAAGGGATTATAAAGTAGAGATGGCAAACTGTGTTTGAGTGCACAAAACATGTAGATTTGTCTGTTTGATTCTGTTGTGTGGCCATGAAACAATGGGATCTCATAAAGAAACAAGCGTGATTTACATTTGTCATGTCATCATGCAATTACGAGGAAATTTAAGGGAAACATCCCAAGTTGGATCCCAGACTGTGATCTTTTTATACTGCATTACATGCCATGGAAAGTTTGAGATGATTTGTGCATCATTTTGGTTGTTAGATGTTTAGGTTTATAGACACCTTTTCCTGTAACTCAGCCTAACGTCACTGGTGTTTATGGAAACTTTGAAGCTTCACAGAGGCATTTAAAGTAAAGTTTGAATAAAGGTTAGCTGTCTAACATGTCTTTGACTGGACAGACCCACTTGTAGCTCTGCAGGGTAGAGGGTAAACAGAAAATGTTATATCAGTAATGTCACTGACACTGTATCTGCAGCGGAAAGATGAAATGTTGGTTTGAAATATTTCAGGTCCATATTTATCTTGTCTCTGCTGTTTATAATCAGACCAAAACAGAAGCAACACATGTCAGAACTAGAGTAATGATGTCGATGTATAATGTCATCTTCTAGTCAATCACCTCTGAAGAAAACTGATAGCGGTTTGCTGGGTGAAATACCACACAGAATTTCTTACTTCATACAATCATAGCATTATTTGTGGCTGCAGGCTGCAGTGGAGCATTGAGGAGTAAACTAGACAGCAAATGGGCTGCACAGCTGAAATGCTAATTCAAGGTTTCCCCTGATGGTCAAATATGTCTCTTGTATGTTGGAGTTACATGAAGCGGAATAAAATGCCCCTGCAAAAACATCCAGAATTCATTGACATTTACAGGTAGAGTTAAAGTTTAATGGCCAGGCTTGGGTAACCCCTCTGTTCTCTGATTTAGGATTCTCTTTATTGCTCAAGAATTGCATGTTAAGGTTGAACATGCAGTATGAGTATTGCGTCAATGAAGCTGGTAGAGGAAAGACTCCAACTGAGAAACAGTTAGACCACTTTCCAAAGCCACAAGTTTTGTACTTTTCATCCCCTTAATTTGATATTTAAGATCCCTTTTAATACTTCAAATTAGGAATTAGCAGTTGTTTAAGGTATTAAAACAACTAAATTGGATATTTTAAATACATGGATAACTTCTATTAGGTTTTGTTCCAGCAGCCTGTCGACTAAATTTGCAAATTAATGAAAACTTGAAGCATTAAATTTAAGGATTAGGAAAGTCTGGGTTTATATTACTGTAGGTTTATACTGTATTTGTATATATTATGTGATAGCTAAGGCATATTTAAGCGTTTTTAAAGGAATGTATGATCCCCCCAGTAATCATTTTGTATATTAATTACTCACCACGTGTTACGTTGAATTTGTAAAGAAAACTTTTTTTTTTTTGCATGTTTCCGATGAATGATGATTGGAAAACAGAGAAAATTGTTGATGAACTGAAGTAAAAGGGGGTCTGCATTTAAGAAAAGCAGAACTTAAAACTTCCAGTTACAAGCTCTTGAACAACTCGTGCAGTATAATCCAAGTCTCATTCATCCAGTCGTATGCTCAGTACTCTCCAAACAGACAGCCCTGTATGAAGGGGAACTAAACTAAAACTGAGGCTTACCTGTGCTCTCCTCAAAGCCAGGCTCCATGGACAAAAACAGTAATTTTAACTCACTGAACACAGGAGCTGCAGGTCTACCACAGCTTTGAACAGTTAGTCATAACACAATAACACAAACAAACTACTAATAGAGGCAGCGTAGTGAGGTAAAATTACTGTTTTTCAGTGGAGTCTGGCTTCCAGGAGAGGATAGATAAGTTGTATGTCTTCAGTAGGAACTGATTGGCTTGACACTGGGAGCCACAGACAGGTAGGGCTGCCTCAGATTAAGAATTGTCCTAGTCAATCAATAGTCATCATTTAGAGCCATTAGTCAACTAGTCGCCGCATGTTTACAATATTAATTTAATTACTAAATTCTGAATTTTCGGTGGGCAACACAATGGTCTGAGTTGAAGGTGTGAGAAATTATAGTCTCAGTAACATTGTTAACACTGTGCTACATTACAGAGAAATACAAACCATACTAAATAACCTTCATTAATATAGGCCTATATTTGATCTCCAAGTGCACGTCACACACTGAGCGAGCCGCCTGTTAATGACGCT
>JAPZEB010000022.1:9681174-9692859 GCA_029783705.1 Chaetodon striatus | reverse complement strand
TGGCATCAACACTGGATATTTTCTCTTTTTGGGACCATCCTCTGTAAACCCTAGAGACGGTGTGTGTGTGAATATCCCGGTAAATACTCAGACCAGCCCGTCTGGCACCAACAACCATGCCACACTCAAAGTCACTTAAATCACCTTTCTTCTCCGTTCTTATGCTCAGTTTGAACTTCAGCAGGTCTTCTTGACCATTTCTACATGCCTAAATTTATTGAGTTGCTGCTGCGTGATTGGCTGATTAGCCATTTGTGTTCATGAGCAGTTGAACAGGTGTACCTGTTGAAGTGGCCGGTGAGTGTAATTTTTTTCTTTAAGGTGTCAAACAGCGGCATCAAGCTCTCTCCCAGAAGTAGTCAGTTTCATTAGTAACTTAAGTCCTTCTGTGAGGTTGGACCGTTTTTAGATTATCTTTTAGTGTAGTTTTCAGGATAAATACGGGCCAAGAGATCCTTAAACATGTGCATCTGTAACCAGAGCCAACACACATGCTGTTTTGAGTCTCGCACATAGTGTAGTCTCCTAATCCCCTCACCATTATTTCATCAATTTTAATCAACAATGTTCGGAGAAATTCAATGGTTTTGTTCCTCTTTGAGGCGTTATTGTCTCAAATAAAGAGTTTCATGATTGAGCATTTGGCAGTAGACTGCATGGGTGAATTACTGAATGGTGCAGTGCCTTTTTAGTGGGAATCAGGGTGTGAAATTACCTTGAATTGGTAAATGTTGGCTGTGGTTGGTGAGTTGGCGTTTTCTCCGAGCTACTGTGGCAGGTAGCCAGTCTCAGTTGGAGGTCAAGCTTGTGCTAACAGTCAAATTGGCAGGTGATTTTTTTTTTTCTCTTATACTTTTCTAATGATGCAGGATGAAGGAACAGGATCATCTCTGCCAAGTATTAACACATCTGCAGTTTTCACACAGTGAAAAATTCCTCATCAGGTGTTTGTCATAATCAGGTGGAGCTGTGCAGTTAATCGTGCCTGGATCCACACCTCTGGATCAGTTGTTTTCATACAACGCTGCTGTTAATCACAGCTGTAGTTTTTAATTTTGTGCTTCAGGGATTCTGGCTCACTATGCTTGTGAGGAAATTAAAGTACAGTGTGCATGCGTCAAGGCAGTCGTCTGTAAACAACTGCTTGTAGCAAAGCGTGTGATTGCTGAACTTGTGCTGTAAATGTCTTTATCCTCAAGAGGGAAAAATCCAATTCTGGTTCACTCCTCAGCTGTCAAAGCAAACACGAAATGATCTTGTAACTATTCAGGTGGAGTTTTGCATTCAGATACACTCATTTGTTTCCACTGTTTAACATTCAGGAATGAATTGTTTGCAGAAGGAGCTCGGGACAGATGAGAGACTTCCACAGCTGAACCCAGAATACATACAGGAGATTGGTACATTTCCGCTAGCTGACGCATTGGCCACAGCTGAATGGAGAGATAAACACTTGACTAATATATGTATTAGCCAATAAGCCCGTCAGTGGGCCGGAACTTATAGCGCTAAAGTATCTCAATCTCCCAAGTTTTTCACTCTACCTCCTCCTTCCCACACTCTCTTATTTTTGCACACAGCTCCAGTTTTTCTTAGACAGAGAGAAGATGATGGGATGAAGATGGTGAGATGAAAAGTAGGGTCAAGAAGTGAGAATGAGTGGCAGATGAAAAGAAAATGGATGAGAGGGAGAAAATGAAGCTGTAAAGGAGAAAGAAGACAGAGAAAGAGAATAACGAGAGGCAGTGGAGTGGGGAAAAAGAGAGATGGAGATACTTAGAACAGTATGTTCTGGCTTACTGACAGTCTTATTGGCCATTAAGGTTAAAGTCTCACCTCCATCTTTCTCGTGTTCTCTTCCATTTCTTTTTTTTTTTTTTTTTTTACCACTTTCCCCCCTCAAAGTCTCTCAAGTCTTTTCTCCTGTAAGTCTCCTCCTTTTCTCCTCTGTTCTATTTTCTCTTCCACATCTCCTCATTAATCAGATCCATCAGTCACATTTTTACAAGCAGCGAGCACTTTATTTACTCTATGCATTCACATAATGAATGGAGCAATCACACTGCAATCATGTGCAAGCAGCCACACATATTGTTTGACAAGAGGCTGCATGCATTTGCTTGTTCTGCCATCCAGATATGACAGTGTTATTGCTGTCAAACCCCGATTCTGTCACACCAGATGCTGACAGGGTTTTTGTGAGGGGGTTGAGGGAGTTTCCAAAATGACATTTTTAATTTGTGAGATGTATTTCAGATTTTGAAAAGCCAGTTAATTTCCGCAAGAACCCAGAGGATATCAGAGACTTTGACGAGTGGGTCACCGTGCAGAATTGTGATGTTTTTCCTCCGACTTTCGTACATTAATTGTATTTAAGGATGGATTTTAGCTGCTGTTCCCTGCAGTAAACTGGAGGAGAACAGACTGTTTACGCCTTCACAACTCTCCTTGGTTGGAAAATAGAAAAACAACTTTAACAAACCCAGAAGGAATAATGTTTTTAGGTCACAAGTGCTCGGACTTAGTTGTGGAAAGTCATGGAAAAGTTTATGCAGTTCAAAAGAATCCCAGCACTATGAGGTGTTTACCCACAGAGATGTGGAAAAATCAGATTTATGTGTTTCTTTTGACTCAACTTTAGACTTTTGATCAAGTAAGATTTTGAAAACAGGACTTGCTTGGACAGTGCTTGTAAAAAGGACTTTTGCTTATAGCAGTTTTTTTTTTTTTTTACAATGTATTATTGTTACTTTTACTTTAGTAAAAGATCTGAGTGCTGTACTGCTTGTATGTTACTTCTTACTGAACGTATTTCCACATAGTAATTGTTGCTAAGTGCAGTTTGCAGTAACTGTGCTGTAGCAATGAGCTTTTGTGCACATTCTTATGTTTCTGCACCAGCGATAGCCGCCATGGCCAGAGATATTATGTTCTCAGGTTGTCCATCTGCCTGTCCGTCCCATTCTCGTGAGAGAATATCTTCAAATTTGGCAGAAACATTCACTTGGACTCAACAATAAACTCACTAGATTTTCATAGCCAGAGTTCAAAGGTCAAGGCTACTGTGACCTTGTTTGTCTCATTCTTGTGGACACGATATATCAACGTCTTGGGAGAATTTCTTTCTTTTGAAGTGGTTACATTTTATTGGTCATAATTCAGAGGTCAAGAGGTCACTGTGACCTAATTAGTCTTATTCTTGTGAACACGATACCTCAAGAACACCTAGAAGGAATTTCTTCAAATTTGGCAGAAACATTCACTTGGACTCAACAATGAACTTATTAGATTTTCAGAGCCAGAGGTCAAAGGTCAAGGTCACTGTGACCTTGTTTGTCTCATTCTTGTAGATACAATATGGTAAACTGATTAGATTTTCATGGTCAAAGGTCAATGTCACTGTGACCTTGCATCTGTCTTATTCTTATGAACATGATATTTAAAGAGCACCCTCAGGGAATTGCTTCAAATTTAGTACAATCATTTACTTAGAGGCAACAATGAACTGCTTAGATTTTGGTGGTCAAAGGTCAAGGTCAGTGTGACCTAACAAAACATGTTTTGGCTATAATGCATTTTAGTTTTTTCTTGTTAGATTGTGAGGAGACTTCTCAGAACCTCAGAATGTGATTGATATATGTACCTTTTAGGGTTGCAACGGTATGAGATTTTCATGGTACGATAACTCTCACAAAATATCACTGTTTCACGATATTATGGAATTATCCGTAAAGGACGGGTAACTTATGGTTATACAAACGTTTTATTAATATAACTGAAACTTGAAACCATTTTTAAAATTGAAGTATGTGTAAAAAGTCTCTCTTTTTAAAATAGCTAAAATAACGGTGGGATTCTCCATCCAGTTGCATTTTTTCTTAAATAGCGCAGATAAGCACATGTACACAGTACAATAACCGTCAGTTTTCGTACCATGGTATACCTTGAAACTGGTATATCCCTGCAACCCAAGTGCCTTTGTTTCTAAATATACTTTATTTCTTAATTTACTCACATTCATAACTCACTCATAGTCACTCACACAATCAGAGCTTTATCGCAGGATTAAGACTGGGGACATTGTCTTCCTGTAGAACAAAAGGACAGCAACAGAAGAAATATCCAAGCATGATTGAGAATGACACAGTTTTTTGTGAGCGGAGCTACAGAAATAACTGTTATAATAACAGTATTTGAAATAACAGTTACTGTCATCAGCAGCTGTTCCCAGCAGGCGACCATATAAGCAGCATTAAGGTGCTTTCCAGATGCAGTAATCTATGATTTAGGTAATGAAGAAAATGTTTACACACCCGCTTACTCAGTGCATAATGACTTTAAAGTGTAGTTGATCGACAAATTAAAGAAACGAGCATGTGCTCACAAGTTGTTGGTAAAATGTCGGACCAACTGGGAACCAGTGCGGGCAGGGGAAGCACTTAGACACCTCACCAGAAAATGCACCAGTGGAGTTGTTAGCAGACAGTAGTGGATGTACTCAGAAACTCCCCGTAGGGCACATTTTACACAGTGAAACTTCTCTAGCACCGCTGACACAGTCTGACTGTAGAGCCTAATGTGGTGGATGGAATTTGTTAAAAAAAATTTAATTTACTGTGTGTGTGTGTGTGTGTGTGTGTGTGTGATTGCAAAATTAAATCCGTCTGCCTCTGTTAACTGAATTTCAGCGCAGAGCCAAATCTGATAGACAGAATTTGCATAAAATTAAATGTCAAAATGTGTGTGTCATTGAGTAAGAGAGAGTGAGACTTCAAGTCTTCAAGTGCCATCAACAGTGTCTGTCCAGATGTATAGAATAAAATTAGCATGAAATTGAATGTGTGTATGTGTGTGTGTGTGTGTGTGTGTCGTAGTCATGCATATTTTATCTTTTTTTCTAGGGCTGGACCCAACTTAATACAATTATTCAACGATTTGTTTTTCTCCATATAAAGTTTTAAAGTTTGAATGGGTCTCAGCAGGATGTTCAGTGTGACAGTGGCACTCATGTAATATAGTAAACAAGCTTACGCCGCTCGCGACGGATCAGAATTGTGCAACAAAATTTTTTGCCGACCTTACATAGCAAACACAAGCTAAAGATTGTGCCATGTTAAGTGTCTGTGAGCTGTAAATTAACCACTTCTAAGTAGAAGAGAAAATAATGTTATCTCGGAGACTGACAGTGGTACGTTTCTCCTCCTCTGTGCCGTTGCACCACCTCTACAGCTGCCTGTACCAAAGAGTGACATGAAAGTCAAGAGTGTTCACTCTGCAGCTATATCTGGGGACCAAAACATCCCCAGAAGTCCACTGCACAGCACACTGACGAGCCAAAAATAACAAACAATTGCTCAACTTGAAGCAATGTTAGTCCACTGAGAGGTCTCTGACTGTTGATTAAAATCTCTGACTTTCAGGTTGCAGACCTACCATCCAGTATCCAGATTTTTGCGTTAGATGCAAACATGTTGTACTTATCTTGACAAATCTTAAAATTAAACAAATGAAATGTGTGTTTTCTAGTCCAGTGCCATCCAGACTGCCTGTCATGCTCGGGGACTCCTGACCAATGTGAGAGCTGCAGGGACCCAAAGGCCTTTCTCCATCTTGGCGGCTGTCTGTCCGTTTGTCCAGCTGGCTACTACGCTGAAGGACGAGTGTGTGCAGGTAGGATTGATCGTTTATCTTACATTCATCTCACTGTTTAGATTGCAGATAAAGGTTCTTTGCAAATACATCACCATAATGTTCAATGGATTGGTGCAGGGATTCTCATACTGTGGCTTTAACCTGCGTATTTGTGTGTATGAGTTTATGTATCTCTATATTGTAGATATACAATGTATGATTCCAAAATTGTTGTGCCTAAAATTAACTTCTGTTGACTGCTGCTTGCAAGCCAAATTGCCCCTCGGGGACTTTAAAGCTTTTGTATACCGTTATACGTACCAGTTCCTGTACTTTCTGATGACTGTAAAGAAAGAAAAGTTTGCATTTTTATACAATAGGAGGTTTCAGATATATATTAAATCCAGGTTCTAACTTTATGCAGCATCTATCCCTGCACAGGATTATTTATTGAGCTTCATAAAGAGGAACTAGATTTGATGTAACCTTTAATTTGTCAGCCACTGAAGGGAGACAGAACCTTTGGCTCCACATTCAACAGGAAATATTGCAAGTCAAAGTATTGAAATTAAGTAATTCAGCTGTGTCTGCATATAAGTGTGTGTGGAGCTGACTCTGTGTTGAATTTATATATATGTAATTTCCTCTTCATCCTTTATTCATGTATGTGTCGGAGCATGTTCACAGTCACGTTGGCCTGACTTGAAACCAACTGTAGCACCTTGACCGAGCACTGACCCGCGACAGGCGTAATCTTCTTAGCATTTTACTGCATTGAATTCCTACCATCCCATTGACCTGTTCTCCTGGTGAGCCAGACATTTACTGCCCACAGCTATTCATGAAGCTGTAAACACCAAACGCCCGGTCGCCGTAAAGCTATCAGGCACAGATAAAGGTATTAACTTTGAAGCCTAGCTGCTAATGCTAGCGGCTGAATCTTTAACAGCATTTCCACACTTGTACTTTAGAAATATAAAGAGTGGTGCTCAGGTCCTGAATGTGGGGATTGTATGTAGATGTAGCTGGTGTTAAACTAAGTTTATTCAACCAGGAAAGTGCCTTGCTGAGAATGAAAATGTCTTTCAGCAGGCCAAGACAGCAGCAGCAGCACAATTGAACACAGAAGTTACCAAGTATATAACTCAAACTTAAATGTAATTAAATTTATTAATTATTAATAAACATCAACAATATAAACACTCACTGAGTGTGTTAATATGGACATAAATAACCTGTGTATGAGGCTTATTGCAGCTACAGTCATGTTCAAAGAAATTGTGTATTTTTATATTCTCTGTAGACTACTTACCCTACTGGTAACTGAATATTTCGGATTATTTGCGCAAAAACATGAGAGGGACAGGAAGCATCAAACACTACATTCTACATTTTACTAATGTGCTAATGTCAACCTGGTCTGTGTCATCGCAGTATGGGGAAAGTGCACAGATGAAACATGCTCAGGTGTCCCCTATGCCAGCGGTCACAGGAACTCAAAGCCTGTGTCGAGCAAAAAATCTGTCGTATGATGCAAATAGCTTCATTTTGCGTCATCTGGTGGATTTTGTCTAGTAGACAGGCGGGGAGATCCGGGAGCTGGCAACAAGGGGGGACACCTTAACACCATGTATCTGCACATGGTTATATTTAACCAACAAACACATGGGGTTTGGTTTTGGCAACTAAAGCATTTGGCTGGGTTTGGACGAAAAGAACAAGCTTTGGTTTTACAGTGTCTCAGGAAGTGAACACTGGCCTCCTGGGTGAAAGTCGGTGGTTGTTGGACCCATCCACCACCTTACACAGACTTCTTCCACCTTATCTTTCGTTGTTTTCCTGCCGTGTGTCCTGCTGATAGTAACGGTGACTGGGCGCGTATTATGCCGACATGAAAGCATGGCTTTTTTCGTAGGTGTCTGACCCCGGAAGTCACCGACCAAGTGCTGGTTTTCAACGACTTTGGAGTGCAACCAGGTTGCACTGAGCTAACGTTATTCCTAAAAGCAGCCACGCTACTCTTAAATCACTGTCCTCCACACTGGTGCCAGACTGTCACTGTCACTGTCACCACCACATAGGACAGGGGAGCAGTGGATGAGAATACAGTCTCTTTTATTACTTAAAGACAAAACTTAATTTCTTTTTCCCCCCAGAAGTGAGACTCTTTTACTGCCGTCTTTGTTTCTATTTCCGTGGTGGAACAACTGGAAAAGGTGTATACATGCCACAGTATCCCAGTTTCTTTTCAAGTAGCCTACCTCAGCTAGCATATGTGCTGTAAATGGGATGGGCTTGTCCCAGTTTCAGAAAACAAAACATGGTGTTTCATGCTCAAACACATTAAAGGGATACTTCAAAAACTTGATCATAAACAGGTTTTTTATGTCCATGTAAACGCACGCCATGTTACTTAACAAATAATATGACACAGCTATTATTTGGTATTATTTTGAACCTTGAAACAAAAATGAATGATGATCAAAATGCACTTGTACCAGTTGTTCTACATAAAGTAAACTGACATGACAGTAGTAGCAACGTCACAGCTGTAACAAAGGTCAACACTTAATTTCCTGAGTAGCAGCTGCAGCGATCATAAGTTTTGCTCTGTTATGTTCTCCATTAAAACAGAGTGCCTAGTGACATGAAGAAGACGATGTACATCTGCTTATAGAACTTGACAAACAAGATGTGGATATTGGATGATTTTGTCAAAGTCTGCATTGCTTTAATGGAATTTTATGCCAATGAACAAATGGACTCTCAGTTAATTACCTCTAATAATAACAAAACCTATGAAGATTGATCCAGATTGTAGAGGACAGACTGTAAATTGGAAAGGAGAAACTTTTGTAGAACTTAAATTTCATTTATATTAAACCATACAGGAGTAATTAAAACTTTTATGAATTATTTCAGAAGATTTAATTGAAATTCTGCTTCTCATACAAAGTATTAATTTTTTAATTTTTGCATTGGACGCAGAGTCACCAGTTGTGTGTGTGTGTGTGTGAGGGTGATCCTTGTTTGAACCAATATGGCTACCAGTCGTGCACAGCATGCTCAGTCTCCCTCTGTCATTCCTGCGCAGCCTAATTCCTACACTTTTTGACTTTGTGCATGTGGGTGACAGAAACTAAAGCTGCGGGTCTGAACTCGTGTTGATAAGATCGTCTCTCTCGTCAGCCCCCTTCCTTCTTTTCCTTCTTCCCCCTCAGACTTCTTTTCGCCTTTCTTGACATTTACATCTTTTTCTCCTTTCGCCTCCTGTCCGTCAGTTTCACAGTCTCTTTTTCAGATCTGTTTATGTCCTTCGAATCTCCATCGTCATCATTATCTTCATCCTGATGGCGATCCTGATCTTTCTCTCCTCTGCTGTCACATCTCTTCTTCCTCTCCTCTTCCTCTCCTTTCCTCCTGCTATCTCTGTGAGTGGGTGTGTGGGAGGTTTAAAGGGGATTTAGTTGCTTTTTATTCTGTAATCTTGAGATTTCTCATTAAAGAACATTTGAAGTCTCCTCAGTGTGTTTTCTCTCCCGTTCTATATGCACTGGTTTCATTATTCTGTTTATGGAGATGTCTGTAAGTAGATTACATTGCACCAAACAGTGTCTGGCTGCCAAAGTGAAGGATCTTTAAGAGTATATAGGGTGTGTTTAATCTGAATATTTAAATGAAACAATGCATTCCTTATTCCTCTGTGCAGTATACAGTGATTCATCTTAAAGGCCATATTCCTTTTTTTAATCTGCACAACTTTCTTTACTGCAGTGATGTCTTTAGTCTTAGACATTTTTCATAAATGTTGCAGGTTTCAGATAACTCTCTTTTTTGGCTGGTGAAATGATTAAATCAATGAAACTTGATTTACTCTTGTTTTGTTGCCAACAGCAGTTTTGGACACATGCGTGGGTGCAGACAAAGCAGATATGATCCAGTTTTAAATTGCAAAAACTCTTAACGTGCAAAGCTCAGAGCTAGTGGTGATAGTGATTTTGATGACATGCAGAATCTTGTTTTCTTTAGTTGTATTTACATCAGTAGAAGATGCAGAAGGTAAGTCTGCTGCTGTTTTAGTCCTGATCTTGTTACACTCTCTTGCATGGAAATTATATAGTTGATTGACATTTTGTTTATCCCCCCCTTTTTTTGGATATTTGCTTTAATTTGTGCAACATTTGGGTTGATTTATATATACCTTGGGTTTTCTTGAGTTCCCCTCCAGTGTAACAACATCCCAGCCAGAGCAACTAGAGAATTTAAACCTCCCACTGGTTTGAATGTTACATTTCGGGGTTCACCTTTAATGAAATGCACATCTAGTTTCTCAGGCTGCTTCGCCTTCCACGACGAGGGGGCAAAGCTATGACAGGCAGCCCTGTAACCATGAAGGAAGCTCAGATAGGAAGAGGAAATTAATTTTTGAAGTTACTGACAGTCAGACTCTTTTTCTTTCCCCCTCTCCTCCTCCCTCCGCAGCCTGCCAGTCATCCTGCGCCACCTGTTCCAGCAGGTGGGACTGCCAGTCCTGTGGCTCCCAGCTGCCCCTGCTGAGCGCTGATAGCGGCGAGTGCCTGGCTTTCTGTCCTCCTGGTTCCTACCGGCACGACAGCACACACTGTCGCAGTGAGTATCACAGGATGTCAGGTGACTTTATGTGCCTTCTGGATGCCATTGTGGAGGTCAGAGTGGTATGTTTTGGCTCAGATTCAGACACTAATAAGGTGCACAGACTGGGGAGGTAACACTGGGAAAGATCAACTCCCAGGAAAACTTTTAGTACTGAGGAAACCTTGCTGGTTGTCAAATGTTTGAATGCTTTCATTTCTCTTGGACACGGGTAGGCAGCTTTTACTATCAAAGAGTCATTTTTGTCCAAAAAAATAAAATAAAAACACATCTGTCTGGAACATATTTGAGCCTCATTATAAATGTAACACAGCCTTTTAAGTCAATTTTAGCCTGTCAACATTACTAATAGATCTGAATGAGCATTCATTAATATGTTATAGCACAAGGTGGCTATTCAGCAGTGGGCTGTTTTTGATTATTTGCTACTTTAACTTTGCAACGCTGCCTATGAAAGCTAACAAATTCATCCATGCACTCTTAAAATCTCTATTTCCCCCTGAGACTTTTCCCTTTTTGGATTTGGAATCCACAGCTAGTCTTGTAAGTAAGACTTAAGACTCCTTTAGCCATCGCAAGTGATGTTTCTAGATGACAAGGCGCCAGGCCACAGACATAAGACACACATTTTAGTTGACAAAATAACATTTTTTTAAATCAGTGCATAGGCTACACATTATTACAGTTGAGGAATGTAAGAATCACTTTCGGCCTACAACAATAAATGAAAATTAAAATGTGTAGATATTTCATTTCCACATAATTTTCTGTCAAAGCCACAGGGAGTCGCTGGAGAGGGGCTAAAGAGCCGCAAGTAGTTCTGGAGCTGCAGGTTGCCCACCCCTGCTCTGGGAGATTTACTTAATTTGGGTTAAGAGGAAAACGATTAGGTTAATTCAGATGACTCTGCTTCATTTATCACAGTTAATCTTGATTTGGAGACTAATACATCTAAGTATGCTCCATTCAGGCACTTGCTAGGTTATTAATTAGATCTTACTACTTATACAAAGGAAGTATATTTTCCGTAATGAACATTTAATTTGACATATGTTCAGTATATCATTAGAAGCCACATATTGCAGGTTATGCTGTTTGTCACTTTTTATTTGTTGATATATCACTTTTTACTTTTTCACTTTACAACTTTTATTCCACGTGGGCTTATGTCATATTCTGTAAATTATTTTTAAATAAAAACAGTGGCTTTTGTGGTGGAACAGTGGTGCAGTGGTTAGTATTGTTGCCTTATAGCAAGAGGTTTCCTGGTTCGAACCCTGGGCTGGGAGGAGCCCTTCTGTGTGGAGTGTGCGTGTTCTCCCTGTGTCAGCGTGGGCTTTTCTTTAGGTGCTCCAGCTTCCTCCCACAGTCCAAAGACATGCAGGTTAATTGGTGACTCTAAATTGTCCGTAGGTGTGAATG
>JAPZEB010000022.1:9661234-9676036 GCA_029783705.1 Chaetodon striatus | reverse complement strand
TCTAGTAACACACCACTGCAATAAATCCTACCTCCATCAAGGTTCAGTCTGTTTGGGTGATATTGTGTGCTTGCTGTTGATTTGGGATCAGGGAGTCTGGAGCATCCCTACCAAATACACAGAGCTGTCCTGGCTCTGCCTTATTAAAAGTTTGTAAGCAGCAGCAGTGCGATGTTATATTTTTCTTTAAAGGGTTAATTAAAAGGAAAAAATACAGATCGCACCTTCAAGGTGTATATGTTTTGTGTTGTGTTTTAAAACTACATTGTTGGGCAGTGATTGCCACAGTTTGACTGGTTTCTCTTCATTACACCAGTTAGACATTTCAGCCAATGTCTCATTGAAACAGATGCTGTGAATATGGACTGCATTGTTTCGCTGTTGTCTATCCTCTTCAGTTTTATTCAAATAGCTGAAGTGTTACATATTAATTCATGCTAAAGCCTTAATGTGAAAGGGCTTTGATTGGTGAAGTTTAAGGTCAGGAGATTGAAATGCAGCATATGGAACGGAACAACTTAGTATCTTATGTCAGCAAATTCTTGTTTTGTTTTCTGTACGTTTTCTCAGATTATTTTTCCTGTATATCATCGACATTGATTTGACACTAGTTTTTGTCAACAAAAATGTTAAAAGAAATGAAGTTCAGACAGAATACATCAGCCTTAAATTAACAGCGTCTGTTCCTTTTGACTGCTGGACTGGCTCCAAGACTTGCACACAAGAATCAGAGGAGTAGGGACAGTTGATGTCAGGGTGATAAGGTTCTTGAGAAGCCTTACAGTAAGCATGTATGAACTGTAAACAAAGATTTTCTTCTAATAATGTACAGATGTTCTTTTTAATTCTACATCAGAGTTGGTCCCTCTTCTGGCCCAGCTCACAGCAGCATCAAAAATATGCAGCATCAGTGACTGTTTTACTGGCTGTATGGCTGTATGGCTGTATTACTGTATCTATTTGGTACATGTTTGTACAGCCTGTGTCAGAGGTCACATGATCTTTACCAGTATTGATTGTGATGTACAGTACAAACTAGGATTATTTATGCTGTGTAGATATGAATGATTATGAATTTCATCCAAGATGTGTGGATTCAACTGTGAAGACTCAGAATAAATGGACAGTCAACATGTGTGGTATGTTTATGGTCAGTGTGTTCGCCACTGTTGTCTTTGTTTATTACTTTAAAGTAGTTGATAGGCATTCCTATGCTATGCTTTCAGAAGCTTTCAATACAGGTCACTTTGAAAAACTAGCACAAAAGCAAGATAGATTTAGCTGATCCTGGATAGCAAATCACAGGATTTCTAAATCTGGATCATTTTGATCTTTTTTTTTTTTTTTTTTTTTAACTAGACCCAGGATCAGCATATTTATCTTTCCTTTGTGCCACTTTTTAAAGTAGTATTGGTTTTGATCACCCTGATCCAGATATAAACTTTTGAAGATGAGCAAGTACAGATAACCAGTGCTCTAAATGTGACTACACACACGCATACATACTAGCTATGTAAAGGGCGACAGGTAAAATACCCCAGCATGGGATCACTTTAAAGGATTTACTTCATTTATGTCAATTTGAGGTGTAGTGTGACATAAAATAATATTTTGTTCATAATCATATTTTTGATAGTGCTCTCTGTGTCTGAGGGATGCTTCAAAATCTGCTGCTCTTTCTAGACTCATCTGGATATCTAGGGAACAAGCTCTGCATGTATCCAAAAACAAATCTTACTTGTTATGCATTACAAACTAACTACGCGTTCACCAAAATGATATCAGTTATTGGTGCATAGGATTATGGACTCGGATAATCTTTACATTGTATCAGCAACTTGTATGTCTGTCTTATTCTGGTGAACACGATATCTGAACAACAATTGGAGGGAAATTCATTACATTTGGTACACACATTCACTCAACAATGAACTGGTCAAAGGTCAATGGTCAATGTCACTGTGACCTTGCGTCCATTTCATTCTCGTAAATGCGATATCTTTAAGAACACCTTGAGGGAATTTTTTCAAATTTGGCACAAACGTCCACTTGGACTTGGTCATGGTGACCTCATCTTTTTCATTCTCATCAACGTGATGTCTCAAGAACACCTTGAGGGAATTACTTTGAATTTTGCACAGTATCCAATAGGATAAAATGATGAAGTATACATATCCAAAAGGTCAAAGGTCAGCTTCCCTGTGACAGCATAATGTTCATTATTCAACGTCATATCTCAGGAACAGAAGAGGTTACATTTGGTCAGATACTGATTTAGTGACTTAAATCTTGGGTGCCAACCTGGAAACTGTGCTGACTGTATAGATCTTCTGTGTGGAAAGATGTGTGAACCATCCATGTTTTCACAGACATGGATATAAAATATAACTGGAACTTGAGTGGTGTGTGGAGGCATGAAACTGCAAGGCAGTAATTCTAGTTCATTCTAAAAGGAGGTAGTAAGAGTATTAAGCTAATCAGCCTTCTGAATTAGTTTGTTGAACTCTCAATGCTGACAAACATTGATAAAGTCTCTTGCGTACAGTGAGATTATATGAAAGCAACCATCTTTTGAAAACACTATTTTTACTCCGTGCATCTCTGAAAATAAATACACCTGTTGGTTTGGGTGCAACATTTTGATTCATGATGACTCCACTGCTGTTATATCATGACCTCTTATTCACACTTCACCTGAGAAAACAAAGAAGCTTTTGAGAGAGCCATTTTCGATTTATTCTCTGAACTAGAAAACCTTTGATAGCTGTTTTTGTTAGGTGTGATTTTCACCACTCCGAGTGTCTTTGCTCTGTGAAATCTCAAGAAAGCCGAGACAGATTTAATCAATACAAGCTTGATTGTATCACCTTTTCTTTTCTTCTGTTACCTGATTTTTGTGTTTCAGTTTTACTGTGAATGTGGCAGTCAAGAGCCGAGGCAGCCATATGAGCAGCACAGGTTCACTGGCTGCCTTCCCATAGTGGTATAAAATGTGTCCCTCACTCATAGATCCATTGTTGAAGATCTGTTCTTCCTCTGGCATGCTGGCTGAGAAATTTCTGCAGCTCGGCTTTACTAAGGAGAAGAAGCATTTGGCAAATCCAATTTTGCTTTTTCTTCATGCTGTTTAGAAGTAGAAAAGAACAGCATGCTAGCTAGTTGCTTTTGTGTGCGATGTTGGCTGTATTGTAGTCGTAGCCATGAGTCTGTGCTGGTGGGATTGCAGCTTCTCAAACAACAGTAGGGTTGATTGGGCATAGTAAGCTTCATATCTTGTTAAATTTAAACGTGAAGATAACATGGAAGTGACTTTACACACAAAGCACTAACAACAGCATAGACCTCTTTTCACAGAAATGGTCATGGTCCTAGGAGTGAGTCCACATTGCCATTTTGGCATCTCAAAATGGCAACAAATTGCAACCTAGGCTTGTTATACTTGGCATGTATGTTGGATTCTAATGATCAGGGTTCCCACAGCCACGAAATTCTTGCAAAGATATGAAATAAGTAAAACTATTTTTCAGGCCAGGAGTTTGGAATTAAAATAATGTTTGGAAAAGTTTTGAACATACATTGTTTTGGTTGTTTTTAAATATATGTTCATAAAAATCCCAGAGCAAATTTTCTGTTTCTTGTATGACTAATTTAAAAAATAGAGCTGCGCTGCGAGACAGTTGAAGCATCATTAGGATCACTTGCTAGACATTGTCATATGACGCTAGTTGGCAGTGAGAATGACTAATGAGTGAGTAACTTTAGCGAGCACTAGCAGTTTGCTGATGCTTGGGAAGTGCTTATTTAATAATGCACGACTTTCAAACAACAACTGATACATGGCTTAAAAAAGAGGGAGACCCAAGCTGTGCTGGATGTAGGCTGTGCACCAAAATGTTTGACATTATCAACATGGGAAAAGTGGTTCTGGTCAGCCATGTTAGAGGCAAAAAAAGACAACAAAAAGGCTAATCAACAGACTGCCAGTGTCAGCATTTATTTAATGCCTGCTGTAGCCTGGTCAGATAAGGTTACCGCTTTGTGTCCTCTGTATGTGTAGACAGGAAGGCATTCCAGGCAGTATTTCATGCTATATTTTTGCTGCAACACTTGTCTTATTGCGTAGCACCCTGGAGTAATAGCCTCATTATTACGCCCTATAATTGTTATATCGGCCTACCTATTTTAAATAACTCTATTTAATGCAAATGGTGTAAAAAACAAAAGTTGGAAAGTTAAGAAAACTTTTAAATTCATCGGTTAAACTATGTGGGAAACAAGAATGATGCAAGAGCCCCTGAGATTTGGCACAACATCAATCAAATACTGTGTTTCTAGCAGGAAATAGGAAAACCTTCCTTATGTTTATACTGCCTAGGGCTCCTAACTACTAATTTTGTACTTTTTTTCCATTTTTAAGGGACAGTAATAAAAAATATGACATCTGCTTGTGCCTTTAATCATTTGGATCTGTTGTTTTGTCTATGCCTCTCCCAAATTGCATGGCTCTGGATGTTATATGTCTGAAGATACTCGCTTCCTTAAAAATGGTTTCCTACCTAAGAGGGGTAAAAATGAAAAAAATCCTAGTAGCCAAAAATTATGAGTTCTCAAAACTCCACGAAAATATTTTTACATAATGTATTCTTTGGTATCAAAAAGCATATACATTCAGTTTAAACAAAATCTAAAATGTAAACAAAAACCTCCCTGAGTTGACAGTGAATGATATCGATATTGGCATTTTACTGTCATTAATCAGGTATCAGAATAACTGAAAAAAATCATTCCCATATAAATGTTCTGTTCCCAGTTTCATTCCAGTAATGGAGATTTTTACAAAAAACTCCCATTTTATTTATTTATTAAATTTATTATTTATTTCACTTTTTTTTTTTTTTGCTCTTTGCAAAGCTGCTTTCTGCGTGCTCAGTTTAATTGCTGAATCTCTCATCCCATCTCATTTTATCACTCAAGGTTCAGGGGGGGCTGTGAACCGCGGCGGCGCAGTAATAATCATGTGTCCCCCGCCCGTCCCAGAAGGACAGAGAGCGAAGATTATCCGCTGCACCGTGTGACTGTGCATTCATCTCAACCTCCCCTGGTTTATGCAGAGTAGGCTTTAGAGGAGGTTTTTGGCAACTGGCCTGCTAGGATTACATTCGCTGATAACTTAGCACTTCAGGCTGCACAGAAAAATAAATTGCTTTCCTGCGAGGGGCAAGGTAAAGGACGTGTAATCCTCTTGTTGGCCATAACCATTTTTGTAGAGGGGTGTGTGTGTGTACTGTATGTGTATGTGTGTGGAGTGACCCACTCATATAAATGTGGTCACGTCTTTTACAGAATGCCTATAGATGCATGTTTTGTGTTTTTGCTTCATCTGCAAGAAGAATAGTTCAGAAATGTCCTGCATAGATTTTTCTAAAAGGGGCAATGCCAACTCAAATTAATCGAGTTCCATTAAGCCTAAAACTGTTTGAATTTTGCTATGTGTAGTTTAATTAGAAATGAATGCATGATAGACAACCCAGTTATGATATAATGTTGGGATTGAACGTTTCTGCAAACTAGGGTTAGACATTACACTTGTATATTGGTATGTATGATGTAATTCAGATTACATGTATATGAGCTTCTAAACATGAGGAGATGGTGATGGTGCAAGGCGTGACACCTAGGTGAGACAGCTGCTAAGCAGCAGACCAGTGGTTGAGACCAACAAAAGCGGCATGTCCAGCCATGTTGGTAGCCAACACATTTTTACTTCAATCTCATCACATATTGAGGTTTGGTCATGGACTTTCCACGTAGACATAGGATGTGGAAGATACCCTGGATGTGTTGTTGACGTTCTGGGTGACATAGTAGGTGGTTGTTGGACCCATTCACCAACCCTCCCATCCTCCCTATTCGCACTTTGACTGCCTTAACCTTCGTTGTTGTCCTGCTGCGTTTCCCCTTAAAGCTGCCAGGTGTTGCGTTGCAGACTGGTTGCATATGTGAAAGGACAGCTTTTTTTGTCGGTGTCTGCTGGAAGTCGCTGACCAATCGCTGAATTTCGGCGACTTTGGACTGAGACCGTGTTGTGTTGGCAACCAAAGTGGTGTTTTTTTACAGATTAGTACATGTCCATTGTATGTGTGGTGACAAAAGGGGGTCTTTTTTGACTAGAGTTTGGGACGTGTCCAGCTGTGTTTGTAGCGACAAAAGCGGATGTTTTTCTAATGAGAACTGGGGCATGTCCAGCCGTGTTTGTGGTGAGGAAAGCTGGTGTTTTTTGACTAGCATTTGAAACATGTCCAGCTGTATGCGTAGCAACAAAAGTGTGTTTTTTTTAATGAGACTAAAGGGCACATCCAGCTGTGTTTCCAGCAACAAAAGCTGGTGTTTTTTTTAATACAGGTTGGGACATGTCCAGCTGTGTTTTTGGCGACAAAATCAGGTATGTCTTGTAATAAGAGATTGGGACATGTCCAGCTGTAGTTTTAACAACTGTGGCAGGTATTTTAAGCCCAAATGTGATGTTTCCTAACCCTAACTAAATGTTTTTTGGGCCTAAACCAAACATGTTCAGCTACATATGAAAAAAACAAATGTAACATATCTGTGGTTTGCAGAAATGTACAGTGCCAACGAATTCTGGCAATTGGGTTGTGATTGATTGCCAGATACATTGTGTACTGTACTTAGTCATTTTAGCGAGTCTTTGTTCAGCAGGACAGCACAAAGTATCATCTCATTTTAGAGAGAAGGTATTATGGAGCCTCTCTGGATCTTCAGCACACTGAGAAGAAGATGAGGTCAGCTTGAAAGACAGACATTAAAATTGAACAGATTAAAAAAAAAAAGGCTTGAGAGAAACAGAGACAATCATATAGAGAGAAAGAGAGATGACAAGAAATCCAATGTGAAACTCAAGAGAGGCCAGAGGGCTAGAAGAGGCAAGAAGAAGGCTGGGACAAAGAGAAGAGAGCATCATGGGTGGAGAGAGAGAAAGATGCTGCACAACTTCAGAGGCTAAAAAAAGAGAGCGAGAGAAGATAGACAGGGAAATGATGGCAATGAAATAGGATGTAGCTGAGGAGCACAGAAATTGAAAAGTGGGCCAGGAAACTATTTCACCTGTCAATCTACCTGTCACATCGGAGGAAAGGTTCCAACATTCACTGGAAACTTTAACCCTTTTCACACAGAACTGAACAAGAAACTTCACGCCTCTGTAAGCTTTGGCTGTCCTGTGAGTTTGTCATTCATTTAAATACCTCGCAAATGACTTACTGCAACGGAAAGGAACAGTTTTAGCCCTCTAACAAATCGACTATACTTTACTAGCATCCATATTTCAGAACTTAATATAAAAATTTAGATTGATTTCCTCTCTCCCAGGCAGCTACTAGTTTGCATGCATGTCAGAGTAATATGAAAATTAACTTGCAGAGACCCGAAACCTGCCTGAGATGGGTAATCAATCACGGAGAACTTCTGCTGAACTTGCCTTTAATTTTGACCATGTTACATCTTTGTCGACTCGCACTACAGCTGCACAAACTTTCGGTGGATTCAGGTTCTTTACAGAAAAGGCAGACATTTGAAAGTGATGTGTACAATGGTTTTCAGTAGCTGACTCTCGAATTTTCGAAGTTCGAGTTTCCCACAGGCACTTGATGTACCAAGAAGAAAAACATTTTTACAACTCGCATGCTGAATGTGACCATAAAAAAGAAATGTATATTCGCTGTAGTACATTTTTCATTAATAAGCCTCTTAAAGTTGATTTTCATGTCCTGCTGACATGAGCTGATGCCAGATAGGAAACAAATCCAAAAAGTGATTTGAAAAGTATTCAGTAGTCATAAAAAGTGTAAATGATTTGTAGTTGATGGGCTGAAATATGCAAAACTACCAGTGTAGTTATTTAAATCACCTACTGTCAAAGATTAAAATCCCATGCTGATAGAAAAGATGATTTATCCACCCACAGTAAAATCTGGGGAAAACTCGATTTCGCTGGTGGTTGGTGGCAATTTTTCACCCTGAATGTGAAGAGGAGGGAAACGGGAAGGGAAGTTGAGAGAGAATAAGAGACCAACAAAGAAAAGACATTGTGATTTGTTGAAAAGCGCTATGGACAGAATTTCATTTTATTTTCCCCGCACTCTTAATAATGCGACACAAAACAGACAATGATGAATACTGTATCGACTGTATCAGGCATGCACAATGCACCACTGGGGGTTACAATGCCTTTTGTAATACAAATCTCCATTTTTGCAGACAGTGTGTTCGTCACCTCGTATGTAGCCCTTTACTGAAGCTGAATACATGGCATGGATGGAAATGTGGAGGACTGGATGGAGATGCAGTAAATCTAAACTTACTGTATTCTTTGCAAGAGAAAATGCTACAAAATAAAAAGTAGAGGAGAAATACAATCTGTATGGATGAGATAAACAAAACCCATATTAAACCGTCTCAGCAAGAAGGTAAAAGAGCACATATCTCTCCCGAGGCTACACAATTCTCTAAATTGCTTATTTTAATAATAGAAAGTGTTTATACATTTTTAACCCATATCTGGATCTTAATTTGCATTTAAATATATAATGTCTGCAATCAGTCTGATTATGATAGCAGCCAGGATTTTCCTGAGGGAATCAAAACAAGCACTATTAGTCGTCTCTGGGTTGTCGCTCCTGCATGTCAGAGGAAATTTGCATCAAGTTGAACCTTTCCCAGTTTCTCCAGGCTGTACTACTGGGAGATTCTGAGTCTTGAATTACAGGCAGGAGGCACCAGGATGCTATTTTGAGGTTCCATTCACAGTGAGTGGCAGCCTGTTGCGTATCTACTGTGTGAGGCTATATGTGTAAATGGGTGGCAGATCGTCAAAGAAACAGCATCCCCATTAAAATACATCTTTAATGAGCTGTCTGAATTTGAAAACAATGGATGTGGTGATAAATACGTATGTTGCTCAATAAGAGCAAATCCAGGACCTAAAAACGTTAAAGAAGAGTGCACTTGCAAGATAAATGTAACACTTTCTAATGTCAAAATGGAGGGACAACTACGCAGGTTGATTTTAGCACTGGTCATTTTGGACTATATTGCTTGCATTGCTCATTTAAGGCAAACCATACAGGCGCGCCTCCAACTAGAAAACAATGTTTTGATGCATTGGATGTGCTGAATGCACATATTTAGGCAGTCCAAGAGGAGGCGCACATTAATAATCCTCCAGGACTGTAACATCCCTATGTTTAACCCGAACAGTGCGTAATGTGTTGGTTCAGATTGAAGTTGAAGCATGTTCTCACCACAAATGAACCGCACCAGAGTTCGTTTATACCGGACTGAGACCACCTCTTCAAGAGGGTCTTAGTCTGGTTGTTTTGGTGCACACCTGAGTGTGATTGCTGTGTTCACACCTGCCCAAACAAACCGCACCAAGGGGAGAAACAAACCAAACAGGGTAGGTGTGAACGCACCCTTATTTGCCCTGGCAGATGCGTCTGGTCACCCTCCAATTACGATTTCCAGCTACCTAGCCTACCTTGGGTCAACTGTTTATCTGATGTCTGCCGTGTTTTAAACAATGACTGACAACTTGCGGAGCCCTCCCCTTGACACAAAATACGTGATGAAGCTACTTTCAGCTTGCGCTTCCTGACACCAGGTAAACTACAGCGGGCATAAATCTAGGTTAATAAAGAGGAATGCCATTAAGACATTTTCAAAAACAACCAAGATGGCTACAGCTGACACAAACCTTTCTGCTGAAGCGTTATTTTCAAATTCTGATGGCAAAAACAGCAGCACTCGTTCTCAGACATATTGACGCTATACAATCACAACTCTGCTCAATTCTACATTAGTCAGTCAGTTAGCACTACGTCACGTTTCATTGACCTGATTGGATGTATGTCCGTCCAGTCGTGCCCAGAGGCATTTTGATCTATGGCTGTTGATAATGCCCTATGGAAAACTGTAAACAAACCAGGAGGTGCCACACTCAAACTCGCATTTGCGATTTGGTCTAGCAATATCAGGCTATAAAATTTAATGTTCATGGAAAAATATATGATTGAAAATATTTAAAATTTTTGAAAATCTCTACTCAAAAACAACCTTTATTTAGGGGCTTGTGTGTCCTCTGTAAATGACCTCATGGTGGTGCTATTCACACCAAAACCTATTCAGTTCTTCTTTGGCATACAGCCTAATTAAACACCAAATTTTATTGAAAAGTCAAATTGTTTTTATTTTATATTCCTAAATTGAAAGACAAGCAAACAATTCTGAGACAAACAGCAACAGAGACTCGGGTGAGTTGCACAGCAGAAATCCAGTGACACCAAAGCTCAGCATGGTGGAGAATAAAAATAGCTAAACAACAAGGGAAATAAAACGTATTAAATGTGCCTCAAATTACATAACCCTGTTGAGAGTAAAGTGTTTGTGGTAGTGGGAGGAATGAATGTGTGTATGTCTGATTAAAAAGGAAAAGTATACTGTGTCCTGGCAGGTAATGTGTGTTTTCTAGATGATAAAGAGAAACATGCAGAGAAAGTGAAAAAAGATATGAATGTTGGAAAAGCTGTTTTCGAAGACCAGGAAAGGATCAGGAGATTTATCTCATGCTGCTTTCCAACAACTTTTTGCGATAACATATTTGGCAAACTTCTGGCGTCTTCCATTAATTGAGTGAGATTTCCATCTGCATTTCTTAAATGGTGCTGATTAAATTAATAACATTCTGTTCGGGTGAATATCTCCTTGTCCTGAAGTGTTTTGCTGACTTCAAATGCATTCTGATTTCTCCTAACTTTCATTACTCAACCTTTCTTACCTTTCTCCTAACTTTTGGCCTCATTCAGCCTAATTTTTTTCAACCAGGTATCTGTCAAGCTCCTTCAAATACTTGTATTCATATAAATATCAGCTTGTTTTTACAGGAGATGATGAATGCATTGGAGACCATGGGGCATGTACCTTTTTTGGAAAAGGATATTCCACACTTTTAAAAACTAAATACTTCCAGAAATCCAAAGAGAACCAAAGAAAAATGTAAAAGGTTATCACTAGAAGACTTGGTAGAGCTTGAGGAGAAGGCAGTTTTATTTATAAAGCAAGTAAATTTAACTGAAGGTTCATGGAAGAAGTGTCAGAGTTTGTGAGCCCTTTGGAGTTCCACAAGGAACCTTTATGGGGTCTCCCAAGATTGTGTTTTAAAGAAGCACTCAAGGTTTTCAGCTATTTGCATTATCAAGCTCACTGAATCCACATCCACACGAATATGTTTTTGTTTTAAAACACATAACTTTTGCAACCTTTACACCTACCCTAGCATTTTGGAACTCCTAAAATAGAGACCTTTGAAAACACTGCTGACCCCATTTTAGTTCGAAAACTCGGTGGTTGCATTTTAGTCCGGACCAAAGACTGTTTATAAAGTTGGACGATCTGTCTCCATGATTGATGTCAATAGGAGCCAGAGTCTGAGCTGTAGCGATCTCTGCAGCATTGGGTTCCTGCCCAAACACCCATCGAACCACTAGTGAGCAGCATCATTGATCACAAACACACTCACTGGCACACACAGCTATCAATCATGATGTCACACCCCCTTTTTGTAGCATCAAATAACTAATTAAAACTAAACTTGTAAGAAAAGTGAACACTTGGACGTATTGTACAGCGGCATGATGAGAACTACCTAAAACAACAGAAACCATCTTTGGGAAAAATTTATTTGAGGTGTACTTTGAGTTTTTATTTTGGCCCATGTCCCATCGGGTAACATGGAAAGGGCGGGCCTTATGAGCTATACTGCAGCCAGCCACCAGGGACCGATTGAGATGTTTTGGCTTCACTTTTTGGGAGCTGTCATGTCATCTGTCTTTATTATACAACCTATTGTCTGGACAGGTGAAAACTGAGACTTTTGGAAACTATGAAGCCACCTGTGTCACCTATGTTTGCTGTCTGATTGGGTCTTATCACTCACAACTGTCAAGCCAAAGCATTACAGCTAAGCCTATATATCGTTTGTGATTTTATTCTCATTGTGTGCGTACCCCTTTCCCATTGCCATGGCTTCCACCAGCGATGGACGATACTCCCAGTGCCTCTCTGATGTGTCGCCATTTTTGCTTTTCAACAACTCCCAATCTGTTTTCTGCAGCCTTAACCTCCTTGTATTCCTGTGTTACTTTCAGGAGCAGTTCCACCTCTTTGTCAGTCCAAGAAATCTCTGGTCTTACTTTTCACCATCCCATGACTAATTTCTGTAACCTTGCAACCAACCGGAGAGTTGACAGTTTCTGTTTCCATCGCCACGCACATGCCCAGTGTATATAAATGGTCATGAAGTATGCCTCTTAAGGCATATTAGTATGGACAGAGATTATTTCTTAAACTGTACTAAAACGCTTGTGTGTACAAAGATCGTTTTGCTTTTAAAACAGCATTTTAAAATGAAAATGTATTTGTGTGGATGTGGGCTGAATTGTTGGGAAATTGTAGCACAATCACCAGTAAGAAAAGGCTGAGACTTTCACACTTTGTAGAACTTGTTTGGATTTTTACAAACAAACACCAGCCAGAGGTGTCATCTGTCTGGATTTTCAGACACATGCCAATCAAATGGCTGCTTTAGATTTTCCAAAGATTTCATCATTCACCAGTTTTTGACACCGAGGCTGGTGCCCATGCACAATTACCTAAAGAATATAGTGAAAAGAAAGGGGTTTTACCAGATGGAGCCACTTTATATCTGATACTAAGGTGCAAATTTGTGTGACAGACAGGCATCAGAAATGAAAGCAAATCTGTGTTACTGCTCACAAAAATGCTTAGCTTGAATACAGGCATCTTTCTTGGGGTTTTCAGTTTTAATTGCACTTAAAAGCACTTAACGGGGTAGTCTTTTTGATCAACAGCCAGTGGCGTTATTTCCTATAAGAATGCTTACATAAGTGACTGAAATTTGACAGCACTTCCACAGATGTCCAACATAGAGGAAGCTTCAAGACATGGATTTGGATCTCAGAAAAAGGCGTCAGATGTTTGGTTGTCAGTTAAAACGTATTCACACATATCAAGAGTCTTTGAACAAACTTTTTAAGAAAGAATTTGTGGACTTTGGTGCTTCCACAACCTCCAGCATCTCAGCGTTCATTACGAAGGGATTTGATCTTAGAGGATATTTGATGGACACATGAACTTTATTTTGATGATGACAGAAGCAACTTCTAGGATCATGCGAGAAAAGATCAGACAGAGTGTCATCTGACTGTTCTAACACAATCTCTTTGTGAAGGCAATCCACAAGAAAGCCCCTTTTTGTACTGCCCAGTTATTGAGTGCGGACACCCTCTGAAAGGGCTGCTAAATGCATATTTGGAAGAAAGCAGCGCCAGCTTGTGAATGTGCATCAGAAATCTGGTGTAGGTTGTGAAGTAAACAGTGATCTCAGTGCCAAAGTTAGCTGTATCAGAGCCAGAGTTGTCACAGCACTCCTGTGTCTCCCTTATAGTTTGTTTTTGTCTCTGTTTCTGTGGCATCTGGCTTTAGCATGTGGGCCGCTGGGAAATCATGTGTTGTCATACCAGTTGGTGTTGAAATAGTTTTTTCTTTTCCAAGCCTCTGTGTGTTCACCTCGACACACACAGACACACACTCAGACAGATGAGTGTGCAGGTGTATGCAGAGACACACGGAAATACATAAAAACTTCATCCACATTTTATCATGAACGAAACAAGATTAATCTACTGGAATGATGAGATTTAGTTTTTGTGTGTCTTGTTCCTGGTTCTTCTCATTTACCCCTTTTGCACCTAATAAGCTGGGGTTCTTGAACCAGTTCTGTTCATGACTCTTGGGACTCTTGGTGCTATCAAGCCAACCAGCCCACGTCTTCACCAGTTTCAGTCAGAACCATTGTACTCAAAGAAAACAGAATCAGAGGTACACTGCCTGATCGTCCGGCATGAGCTGGCTTGTGTGGCTTTGTTATTTTAGTTTGAGTTGGAGTTTGCCGGTAGTTCAGTTCTCGGATTTTGTTTGGCTTAGTGTCAGTTTAGGCCAGGGTAGACAACCTGCAGCTCCAGAGCAGCTTGCGGCTTAATTTTAATTTATTATTGTTGTAGGCCTAATGTGATTCTTACATTATCCAACTGTAGAAATGTGTAACCTAAAGGTCTAGCATTTTGTCAACTACAATGTGAGTCATAGCGATGTCTACGGCCCAGCGCCTTTTCTCTCTAACATCAAGATCGGTGGCTTGTCTTGAGTCTTCTTAGCAAAGCTCGCTTTGAATTCCAAACCCAGAAAGGAAACGTCTAGGTGGAAAATATTGAACTTGATAGTGCATAGACAGATTTGTTTACTTTCACTGCCAGCTACCAAATATTCATTAATACCTAACTGCAGAGTAGCCACTGGTAAAACACATTAATGATTAGAGCTATTAGTAAACTAATTTAGACTTAATAAGGCTGTGTTACCTTTATGATAAGGGTTAAATATATTTTGCAGCTCCAGACGGATTTCATTAATGTTTTTGGACCAAAAATGGCTCTTCTGGTAGTGAAATATGACACGCACACTGATGTTGTCATGGTTCGCACTTCAGATTAAGAAAAATGGGGTGCTGCAACTGTGTTGGTGGAAAAGGGGTATATTTGTGTCTCTCATTCACACCCTCACACACACTCTTACACAGGCACACACACATACACACACACACACACACACACACACACACACACACACAGACACACACACACACACACCACA
>JAPZEB010000022.1:9613820-9624305 GCA_029783705.1 Chaetodon striatus | reverse complement strand
TAGAGACAGACAACCATTCACACTCACATTCACACCTACGGACAATTTATAGTCACCAGTTAACCTGCATGTCTTTGTACACAGGGTGAGCATGTGAACTCCACACAGAAGGGCTCCCCCCACCCTGGGGTTCAAACCCCCATGCCAGGCGGCACAGTTAACAACCACAGAGGCCTGGCTCTAAGGTTACCAATGTTAGTCAGTCAGTTGATCCTCCACTTTGCTAAAGAGGGAAAAAACCTCAACAACCAATAGATGGACTGCTTTTTTGCACAGACCTTTATGGTTACTAGACGATGTACCCTAATGAGTTTGATGATCCTCCAGTTTTTCTTTGTTGCAACTCCAGCAGGTTGACAGTTGTTGTTATTGAGTGAAATTACTTTACAACTATTGAACGTTCTGCCATGACACTTGTATCCATTCATGTTCCCCACAGACAATGAATGATATATTTGGTGATGATATAATATGTTGACACCTAAAGTCCAGTTCAGACCAAAGATTTGCAACAAGACAAGTTGAAACAGGCAACTACATGCCGTTCTGCAACATTATGAAAACCTGCCAGTTCTGATTTTCAGATTTTCAGACTTATTTTGTGGCTGAATATAATCTGTAGCTTCTTAAAATATGATTGAGGATAGTGATAGTGAGATACAGCAAGAAGCAGCATCGACCATCTGACAGCGGCACACCATGAGGACAGAAACAGACAACAGACAACATGCAAACACGTCGTCTGGGGTCATTTTGACCCTACCAGCAGACCTCAACATGTGACGTGCTTTATGTTCTAAAACCAGCCGCTGGTGATTTGATTAGCTGTGTCACAGGTGACACCATCAGCTGCCTTGAGTCGAGCTCAGACCGGCCAGTTGACACCGCTGCAACTTTTCTCTGCAGTGTTCCAAAACGCTTTCGTCTTGTTGTGAATCACTGGTCTAAACTGGGCTTGACACTTTTATGTGCTTAAAATGTTAAACCCTTGTTTTATAAGTTACAAAGATCATTTACTGTGTCCAATTTATTAACTTCACCATCATAAACAAACCTATATCCATCTTAAAATCTGGTTTTCTTTACAGTTAGCGTCCCATAAAGCCACGAGCCTGGCTGCAGACTCTTTAACTTGTCAGTGTTAAAATTACACACTTTTCATTGAAACTTTATGCTCTGTATCATATAAAGGCCTCTGGTTTCCTCTGCAGCTGCAGTACGTCATCTCTTCTTTGTAAAATCTGTGTCCTACTTTACTTTTAATACAAACCTAGAGGCTCACACAAACACAGAGGGTTTTATTTGTCCTAATTGTGTTTAATTCTCTTGTCAATATTAATGGAGCACAGCGCAAACACAACAGATGTGCAGGTGATAAGAGAGAAAGGGAATAAAAAAACACAAACAGGTTTAGAATAAATCCCCCGCTGAAAAGAGTTTATTAATCTCTTTTGCTCTCTCTCCCTCCCTCGCTTCTGTTCTGCTCTCACCTTTTGCTCTCACTTCTAATCCCGACATAACCGCACACAAACACACACACACACCTCCTCCTCTTCCTCTGCTGTCCTTCAACCTGTTTCCAGAGTGCGACTGGAGCTGTAATGCCTGTAAAGGCCCTCTGCGGACAGACTGCCTGCTGTGCATGGAGGGATACGTGTTGCAGGATGGAGTGTGCACTGAGGGGTGCTCCCCCGGCTCCTATCAGGATGGAGACAAATGTCTCGGTCAGTCCACCTAAAAGCAGATAAGCTGACTCTCACCACACTAAACAACAATGAATGTGTGCAGCGACAATAGATTAGATGAGATTAAACTTTATTGTCATTGCACAGAGTTCAGGTACTGAGACAACAAATGCGGTTTATCATCTAAACAAAAGTGCAAACTTTACAGAATAAAATAGAGAATAATCTGTAGCGCCAGCTGCACATATTTATCCTTCTTTTGCTCTGTTTTTCTATTATCTTCGTACATTAGTGACTGGTTGAAATTGCTGTTCAGAGATTTTTTTTTATCATCTGTTTCTTATTAAAACAGTTAATCAGCAGCAGGGGATCCAAGCGGTTCCTTGAGACCCCTTTACAAGTCTAAACTCTGATGGTTTTCCATGAACTGTTCAGGTCAAATTCTTCTTGTGAAGAACATTAAAGTTCTTTACAGCTCTTATTTAATCTGATGTGAACTACCATATTGTAATAAAATCATAATAATACAATAGTAATATTTTTATTACATGCAAAATATTCTCCTGAATGCCAAATTATCAGAATCTGAATGTTATCAACAGAAAACTAGGAATCAAGTAAATGTGCATTTTAAGTTTGAAAAGATTATAGAATAAAAAAATTTCATGTTTCTGTCATCTCATTTGAAGCCCCAATTTCCTTTCACTTTGATCCTTGTGTTTAATACTCTCCTTGTGTGTCTGTGTGTCTCTCTGCCAGGCTGTGACGATCACTGTTTGGAGTGTCGGGGTCCCGGGCAGTGCCATCAATGCCAGCCTCCCTACGCCACCCTGCAGGGTCAGTGTGTGCTGGAATGTGGCAGAAACTACTTCCTGGATGCCTCCTCCCAAATCTGCAAACGTAAGACTTTGTTGAATACAGCACTTTTTTTGTAAATCTCTCATATTGTTAAGCTATTTAAAGCTCCAGTGTGTAGAATTTAGAGGGATATATTGGCAGAAACAGGATATAGAATAACAGCCATATTTTCTTTAGTGTATAATCACCTAAAAATAAAAATCACTGTGTTTTCGTTACCTTTGAATGAGCTGTTTATATCTACATAGGGAGCAGGTCCAGTAGTAGGGCAGTAGTCCAGAACAGATAAGCCACACACTGACTCTAGACAGGGCCATTTGGGTTTTCATGTTGGCCACTATAGTTAGAACCCTGATTTGTAACGTGAAACTACTTTATTACATGTTTTTACCAATTTTAATGAGCTGCTCCATTTGTTTTGGAGAGGAAGAGACCTCTGCCAGTAATTTGGCTCTTGGTAAAAACCTGAACGATGAAGGAATTCGAGCTGGGAGAAGTTTCAGTTGGTTGCAGGCTGCTATCCTCACTGCTAGACTCCACTAAATCCCCTTTGATCTTACACATTGAATCCTTCAAGGAGTCCAAGACATGATTTCAAAAGCAGGTATCTGTGCAAGGTCAGCTTATCAATTTATCTTCAAATTTAGAAATAAATAAATAAATACACTTAGGAAGCCTTAAAATGTCCTTCAACAAAATACAGTTCATAGGTATATTGTGTTCAATGCATTAAGAGTAGAAATGTGAGAATGGAGGCATGGAAGCATCGTGTGGTTCAGCAAAATACCAGCACGAAGAGTGAGTGTAAAAGCTTCAAGCTTCCAAAACTTTCCTTCTAACACAAACCAACTAATCTACATCTTCAGCTTGCTCATCCGACTGTGTGCTGTGTGACGGGGTCGGACGCTGTAGAGCTTGTCGTGACCAAACCTACCTCATGGAGGGATACTGCACACCTGACTGTGGACACGGATTCTACGCCGACCAGAAGACCAGGACCTGCCATGGTAATAACACGATGTCTGTTTGATATTTGAAGTGAAAAATGCTTATTGTTCCAGAGCACAACTCACAATGACTCAACAATTATTTTGTAAATACCAACATTTCTGACTGTAGAAACTGCCTCCTCTTGCTTTAGGAACTAACACTTCTACCAGGGCTTATAAACACTGTTAGTCATCCTCCAGACACAATGTGGTTAAAACACCTTAGGGCAAAAATCACATTACTCCTGTCCAATATTCAGCATTATGATATTGATTTATAGTGCTTGTCATTACGTGTCTCTGTTGGACCTCCGCACTAATTAGCTTCAAGGTCTTTATTTTCAAGTGTGTGATTACTGTGCTGCTGGTCTGTGCCAGTGACAACTCAACATGCAGATGGCATGTCTTTAGTAAAAGATCAACTAAAACAACAAAAACACTCAGTTTAATGATGAGTTTTCCTCAAGCTAAATGCTGCGCATGTTTTGTACTGTGCATGTGAAGCTGTATAAAAACATCCAGTAACTATCCACCTCATGGTCTGTCTCATCTGACTGAAGCCCAAACACCACCACAGCGAGGGCATTTTTATTGTTAATGAAATCAAGAAAGCCACATAAATAATGGAAGTTAATCTCAAGACGTCACATAAAAACAAATCCACATGGCTGGTTGCTAGGCAACAGGCGGCTTAACCAAGGCATACAATGATGAAGCTTATAGAGAAATCCCACAGCCTGACGCTGTGTGAGGTGCAGTTGTTAAATGTTAATGTCGCGCCAAAGCTACAGCTCATAACGTAAAATATGTGAGTGCTGTTCTCGCCGGGCTGTGTAATTAATTTCACAGCAACAAATAAACAATCATCGCTATTTTACAGTTTATCTAGAACATTGGTTTCCAACTGGTCCAGCCACAGTTTCCAGATTTCTCCCTAATGAGTCGTCCAAGGTCCACACAGTTTGACAAATTCAGTGTCATACTTGCATTTGGCCGTGTTGTGGAGCTAGTTTGCTGTCTCTGTTAAGTAGCTGTCAACTATTCGCTCACTCTACAGTAGGAAATAGCTCTTCAAAATAAAAGCTGTGTGCCGAAAATTCACTGTACTTTAAAATAAAGTATGTTTTTTTACAAACACATTCATGAGTGACTTGTGGTCCACTCAGAACGGACCCACGACCCACCAGTCTGGAAGCACTGATCTAGAGCAAGTCATCTACAGTGATGCTGAGATCCATGTATTGCGAGCATGATGTTGGTTCCTAGCTGAAATTCACAAGTAGAGTACAAATATCCACTTTTGTGGAAACTGGGGTGAAGGAGTTTTGATGGTGACAAATTTAGCCTGATGTACAGGTGTCTCCTCTGCTACACAAAGGTCAGGGAGGGACTCTTCAATCAGGTCTGACAGGCTAATTAATGAGCTGTCAATCACACATATCATACAACTCCTGGGAGGAGTTGTATTTCACATGTTGGATCTTTCCCTGTCTTCGACAAAAACATTTTAGACTGTGCAGCTACAAGAGATTACATTGGATCAGTTAAAATTAGATTCAACTTCATTTTCATTGCACAGAGGTACTGAGACAATGAAATGAAGTTTAGTATCTAACCAGAAGTGCCAAATGTGTTTGAATTAGGAAATTCTGATGAAAAACTCAAAGGAACAGAAGGAACATATTGAGGAGTAATTGATAACATTTGTTGGTGTTGATGGCAACAACCTGGATCTGAATTTTCTAATGAATGGTTACTGATAAATATCTACGGATCAGCCGTTCAAAGCCACACAAAATTAGTTTTTGTTGGCAGCGCAACTGTCATTGCTAGTTTCAGACTCTCGCAGTTTTCATTTTCACAGCCAGTGCCCAATTTGTGTAGGTAATGTAATTGCACCCATCTGTGTACCCATGGGCGTGTAGGTCCTAAACTGTGTGGTAAGGCATATTATTGGCGTATTGCTGTTTTTAGGCAGCAGAAAGGAATTGCCCCATTGATCAACAAACACTTGGTCTAAAGACAGAATGGCACAGTATTGTCCTGCTTTTTAAAGGTTGCATTATTCAGACAGGAACATGTGCCCACACAGATGTTCACAAGATGTGTTCACTCGCAGAGATGTGTGGATGGGTTGCAAATAGGTAAAATATGAATTGTATTCTGTAAAATGTCATAATAGCACAGAGCAGAGCTGCTGTCTGACTCCTTATAAAGAGAGACACTGTGCACATTTACACATGAGAAGCAGCGTAACTTTATTATCGCAGACACTAAACGTTCAGTTCTGTTTCCTCTGTCAAGTTTAAGACTACGGTTTTTAGTTTTGCTGCCGTAATGTCAGCGCAGTGGGGGTGGGGGATAGCGTCCAGTTTGGGGAGCTCAGAACTGCATCTCTGCTATTTGCAGATGATGTGCTTCTGTTGGCTTCATCACACCGTGACCTCCAGGATGCACTGGAGCGTTTTGAAGACGTGTGTGAAATGATCAGGTTGAGAGTCAGCACTTCCATGTCTGAGGACATTGTTGGAAAACGGTAGATTGCTTCCTTTTGGTCAGGAGAGAGCTACTGCACAAACAAAGGAGTATCATGGGGTCTTGTGCAGGAGTGAGGGTGAAATGGAATGTGAGATAGAGAGGGAGTTTGGCACAGCATCTGCAGTGATGCGGGCGTTGCACTAAAATGTCATGTTGAAGAGAGAGCTGAGCCAAGAGGCAAAGCTGTCAATTTACTAGTCCATCTATGTCCCAACCTTCTCCTATGGTCATGAGCTTTGGGGAGCAACCGAAAGAATGAGATCGTGGATATAAGCGGCAGAAATGAGTTTCCTCTGTAGGGCGGCTGGGCTCAGCCTTAGAGATATAGAATAAGGAGCTCAGAGTAGAGCTGCTGCTCCTTCGTGTCAAAAGGGGTGGTTCAGTCATCTGATCAGGATGTGTTCAAGACGCCTCCTGTTAGAGGTTTTCCTGACACATCCCACTGATAGGAGGCCAATGCAGAAGACCCAGAAAATGCTGGAGGGACTATCTATCTCATCTGGCCTGGGAACGCATTGGGACTCCCCAAGAGGAGCTGGGAATCGTCACTGGGGAGAGGGAGGTCTGGGGTGCTGGATGGATGGATGGATAGATATATGGATATATGGATGGATGGATGCTCTAATGTCCCACAGTATTTGCTGCAGTGACATCACTGCTCTTGCTGCATTACTCTAAGCAGAAAACCGTTCACTTCTTCAATTTTCCAAATCCACCATGTAAATAGCAGCACACCAGGCACACCGGGCTTTTAAAGGGAATGGGGGGTGACACTCTGATTGGTTGACTTTATGTCACACCAGAATATACCTATGATAAATTAAGGGACTAAATACAACGCCTTTGCCCCTTGTGCCTTACTTTGCACCCAGATTCTGCACCATTAAACGGACAAACCCGAAGATGGACACGCCCTAAATGCAATTGCGCCATTCACTTTAGACCATTTGCTGTAGATTATTTAAATAGGGCCCAGAGACTAAGAATATTTTTAGCAAATATGTGATAGATAACAGTTGACTGCCTACTCATTCAGGTGATACAGCATTAGCATTCATTATGGGTGAGTCAGCTATTGAAAGCCACTATACAGACAGTAGTAAAAGTGTATTACAGCTCTGTGGCTCCTCTTTTAAAGAGCAGGGTCAAAGTCAGGCTCTGCTGTCTTTTCAGCCGTCAGAAATTTGGAAGAATAGACTGCCAACACGAAGTGCCTGACATTAGGAGTTTCCTGTTATTAAAATACTAATTGGTTCTCCCGAGTAACACTGAAAAGAGCATTGTCTGCAGAGTCAGGTCATTAGAGGAGTACTTTTATTTTTTGGCTTTTATGTTCAAACAGTGCTCATCAACCTGCAGGCAGAGGTGCCCAAGGCCTTCAAGATCACACTGTGGTTGTGAGATGATTTATGAAATTTGACAAAGCATAATTATAATAGAGAAATATATTATCATGTGGCCTTTGTGATAAATGCTTTCTTCTTGTGAAATAATGAACATTTTTCAGCCTCTAGGCTTCAGCTAATCCACGACTTAATCAAGCGATATAGCCTGGAACGAAATTACTTTTTTTGTTGTTTTCTTTTCTTTTTTTTTTCATTTTTGCCAGCCAAGAAAAAAACGTTGAGAAAGTAGTAAATTATAACCTTATTCTCATTTAATTACATGGCCGAAAGTTTGAGAATTTAGAGTGCCTATTGGCATCATTAGAGGAGATATAATGAGATTACAATGTGGCCTCTCAAAAGAGCTGATCTTTAAAAAGTTCCCCAACAAAGTCAGTTCCAATTAAAGCCAACTTCTAAAATGCCACGCCAAGACCAGGATGCCTTGCTCGTATTTCACCAGCCGTTTCACACACACACACACACACATGCACACACACACTTCTCCTGTTTTTATTTCATAACCTCCTCTCATCTCTGCACCCACTCACAGTCTGATCCAGCTGCTGGTTTAATTAGATACATTTAAGGCTTAAAATGCATTAAAATGTATAAATTAGAGAGGCTGTATGTTTTGTTTTTTTAACTGCATTATGTGAGGTTTTTCTTTTTGAGCTTTCACTTCATTGTTATTACAAATTAGTTATGAGACCTGTCAGTTATTTTCTACAATATGCAGTCTGCATTCTGCCTGGCAGAATTTGTGGCATGTGTACCATTCTTTAAAGAAAACATGAATGATCAGCAAAAGACATTTCTTTTATATTTAATGGGATTCCAATTAAACTATAAGGTGTCACAGAATAACACAATCATTCAACAAAACATACCAATAAAGAAAATAATGAGATGGTCCCCAATCAAAAGTTGAGTTAAAGACAACGCACACATTTTGTTTTTTGTTTTTGACACTAAAAGTAAAGAATGTTTTCCTTGATATCAGGTATCATAGATGTTGTATGGTGTTGCTGGGTTGTGGTGACCTTGATTTGATAAGTTGCTGCAGGGTGATTGTGGACACACCTCCTGCACAGCTGTGAACCATTATGCAGTTGTGAGCAGAATGTAAGCACTGTGTCACTTTGTGAGTGTTGTGTCTTGAGAAAGGTCTCTGAGACTGAAATGTCAACCTTTTCTAAATAGATCAATGCGTAGATGAAGAAGTGTGTGCAGGAATTACAATTTTTATTGAGTCCCAGTTCAAAAGTTTGGCTACCCTTAGTTCTTCACAGTATGTATCGCCACCTTTAGCATCAGTGACAGCTGTCAGTATTCTGTAATAGTTGTAGACAAGGCCCTTTATTTTTTCCCAGGTGGTAAAGCTGTCCATGTCTTCTTGTTAAAAAGCCTTCAAGTGACAATTTTTGGGTATTCTTGCATGAACTACAAGTTTGAGATCTTCCCAAAGTGGCTTTATCGTATTGAGGTCAGACTGTGATGGTCACTCCAGAACTTTCACTCTTTGCTACTGTAGCCACTGAAGGGTCGGCTTGGCCTTATTTTTCGAATCATTGTCATGTTAGAAGGTCCAAGTGTGTCCCATGTGCAGCTTTCAGACTTATGCATGCAAATTGTCCTCCAGTATCCTCCATGCTTCACAGTAGGGATGGTATACTTTGCCTTGTTGACTCCTCTCCAAACATAGTGATTATGGTTTTGACCAAAAAGTTCAGTTTTGGTCTCATTATGATTTTGATCCAGGGTGTCAAGGGTATGTACATTTAGGAGCACAACTGTATTTCTTTTGTTTTGAGAGATAATTTAAGAGTTTTCTCTTCTCTTTATACATTTAAATGTTTTATTTTAATCACATCTACTAAAATGAGTTAATTGGACATAATCCCAAAACCATTAGGTAATGAGCGTGCTTTCCAACTTGAACTTTTAAAGTGTGCTTTTGGGAATAAGCTGCTTTTAACCTGAAACCTGTTGTCTGTATTCCTCTGCTTTTTCCTACTTTTCTGTATTATATTTCCACTTCGTTATTAGCTTGTGATGGTCATTGAAATGATATTTCTTATTTGCTTTTATCTTGTTCATGACTTTGTGTATCAGACTGATCTCCCCACAGGATTCATTAAAGTGTGTTATCTTGTGTGTGATTCACCTCAGAGATAATAAATGTCAACTATTTCATCAAGTTTCATGTTCATGGGCTTTGATGATAGCACTAAAGGTCATTACTTTTGTTTTTCTTTCTCTTTCCGTCCTCTCAGTGAACACCCACACTCCTGCCCTCCAGGTCAACGGCTCCCTGCTGGTTCCCCTCGGCGGTATAGCTCCGCTGCCCCTCACCCTGCTGCAGGTGAAAGATCCTGACAGTCCGTCTGAGCGGCTGATCTTCCAGCTCGTTCAGGGCCCGAGTAACGGGCAGCTGGTCCTGTTCAGCAGGGAGGAAGGAGAGGAGAAAGGAGGCCGAGGGAAGGCTGGCCGAGACCTGACCAGGGACGACATCTTCACCTGGGCCGAGCTGAGAGCCGGCCAGGTCCGGTTCAGACACCAAAAAGACAAAGCCAGGTCAGTGGTTCTGGTGTGGTTGTGGTAGGAGTTTTAGGAGACAGATAAATAAGGAAAATCCACCCAGAAGCACCCAAAAACTTTAAAAAATGAGCTCGTCATGATGTTTGGTGTGAAATAACTGGACAGCCTGGTGACACAAACAAATATTTCCAGCAGCTACAGTGAAATTCAAAAGCAAAAAACAACCTGAAATCTCAGTGGTAAATGTCAGTTCCCAGTATCTGGTTCCTCAGAATCAAAGAATGAGGGCCTCCTTTCAGAGTTGCCATTTTGCACTGACATTCAACAGTGACACAGGGAAAAAAATCCATAATGCAACAGGCAGAAAAAAAAAGATTTCTACACCCACAGGAGCAGGAAAAGTTATGCAGCCACAAATTAAAGTCATGAAGTTACAAACTTTATTTTGCTTGTGTCTCTCTTTAAATTTCTGAGATTATTTTAAAGTTT
>JAPZEB010000022.1:9584418-9596753 GCA_029783705.1 Chaetodon striatus | reverse complement strand
AATACATTTGTGTGAGTGTGAGTGTGTGTGTGTGTGTGTGTGTGTGTGTGTTTGTGTGTGTGTGCAGGCATCAGTCTTTTATGTGCTCCTATAACCGCTGTATCAGTGTCCCACTGTGGAGGATCACACACACTTGTGATCCACACACACAAAACTGGCAGACTGATTTACATACACACACGTATACTCCGAGAGAAACTTTTCCAAGTTTCATATTTTTATATTTTAAGTGAAAGCACCAGGTTGAGTGAATGTATTTCTTTGTGGCACTGCACATGATGGAATTAAGACCCATAAACTGAATCAAAAAATATAAGCCTCATTTCCACCAAGCAGTCTGGTTCAGTTCAGTTCAGTCTGTTACACATTAGAAAGGTTATTATACTGTTTCCATTGTGAAAAGCTGCGGCTGGTACCAATAGCACACAAGCTCAGACCAGGTTCCCTGAATGCAATTTAATGATATTTAATAAGAACTTAAGTAAAAAAGCATAAATATTAAACTTAAGCATTTAAGTGATTAATCCTCAGAATATACTAAAAAAAACAACTATTAAACTCATTGTTTTCTGTTCTTACAGAAGATTTTTTTCAATTCAGCCACACTCTTGGATTTAGGATTAATAATTAAATGCATAAGATATGTGGTTTAACTTCAAACAACAAGTCATGCCAGGTTTCCAAGCGCTCAAATCTTAAGTACATTAAATCTCACAGCGTTACTGTGAGTGCAAGTCAGTAGTCCAGTCTTTATTTTTGTAACTTGTCTGACTCGTGTCTTAGTTTTTTTTTTTTTTTAATTAATCTTTTTATGGTGAATACAAAACGATACAGAAGGATAAAATTACAAGCCATTTTTGTGGTGAAATAAAAGCCCCAGAGGCCGAAAAAAGGGACCCCACCCACTTGAGAACAAGAACGACAAACCATTGTCACCGTATAAAAAATAGCAAGACTACTAGTGTCTGGTGTGGTGTTTATTTATTTAAAATATATACAAAAATTATAAAGAGGTGGATAAAAACTAAAAATCTAATAAAGAAAATTAAGAATACTTAATAGTAATTTTAAAATCTAATAAAATAAAAACACGTTCATAGACAAAGATGGAAAATAGGGGATTAGTTTGGTGGCAGTGTTTTTTTTTTAAGGAATGAATCTATGAAATGAAAAAATGTAGCAGAGCTTCACTGAAAATCTTATTTTTTCCAACTTGCCAAAAGACATGACATCTCTAAGCTACAGGAAAGTAGATGGAGCCTTAGAAGATTTCCACAGAAGTAAAACACACCATATCGCCAGAAGAGAGGTAAAAGCTACTAAACTGTGTTTGGCTATGACGATTAAATATTGAAGAATCAACAGAGACCACAAATATTGCTATAAATGGGCAAATCTGCCATCAGTCGATTCCAGAACTGTTGTTTGTTTTGAATCTCATGTCTACAGTGTACGAAAACACACACATGCTGTATTTGACAAGAACGCTTAAATATATCACTCTAAAGATGTACTTTTGTGCGTTGCATCTCGAATCAGAACTTCACTTGAGTCAGCTTTGGCTTAGATTTCATATCATTGAAAGCGAAACACCGCACCTCATTGTGAGCCAGTTGTACTTTTGTCCTGGCGGCAGAGAAACTTTTCAGTGATGTATTTTCTGCTCACACAGTCACTACAGTTTAGATTTGGAGGGCAGCTCTGTTTGTCTGGCTGCATACAGATGGTGTGCTTCAGGCTCAACTCCTCTGCTTTTTCCCCCTCTGTAAATCAATAACATCCCACCCGCACACACACACCAGTATCCATTTACTGTAAAATGTCCTGATGCTGCATTCTGTCGTGCATTAGACGGAGACGGATGGACAGCGTGATGGAAAGCTGGGAGAATGTCCTTGATTTATGTCGGAGGCTTTTGGATGAGTTCCAGCAGTGTCCTCACTTCCTCTTTGTTGCCTCCCGCTTGATCTACACAGGTAGATCACCACAGAATAGAGATCAGTACGCAAATATAGGGAGAGGAGGATCAGTCAGTGATATTGTCTTCTCCCAGTACGACAGATGAAGAAGAAGAACGGCCTCTTTGCACTGGTGTGATACTGTGCAGTTACAAGAAGATTAACATTAAATAACTGTACAACACCTCAGTTTGAAAATACACCAGTATTCTTCTGGTTTTGGATATTTTAAAACAGCTGTAGCACATTCAAAAGTTACAAATGAAATCCAAAAGTGTGTCTAAACAGCAGCAAGGGATTACACTGCAGAGGAAGCTTTGAGGCTTTTACACACCCGGGGTGCGACAGATAAATGACAGGGAAATGCAAAATACTTGCCTGGAAACATTTTGCATCAAAACTATTCATAATGGCCGTGATGTGAATTTGCACTGTTGCTACGATTGTTCAAGAAAGGGGTTGAATAGATTCACATAGATTCCCAGAGTGCCTCCCATATTTGATTATTATGACGTTTATGTCATTAAAACGTTTAACCCTCAATCAACTAAATAATCTGCACCTGTACTCTGAATGGGCAGGGTTTGTATTGGATAAGGGTGTGGCTTAAATCAGAAACAGGTTGGGCCTAATTGGAAGTTGTTATGTTAAGCCTTTTTAGAAGGAACTGTCACATAAACTACAAACTATCTTAACAGCTCAGTTGTTGCAGTGCTACTCCACACGTCCTTGAGTTCATTGTTTTGAGTCCTTTCTTATACAGGATGCTGGGAAAGGTAAATGAAGATCAGATCTGCCATTGGCATGATGTTGTGACAGGATGCGTGTTCTACACAGTGTGACTGATGAATGCCATTATTCGTGGGGCGAAAGCCCAGAAAAATAAACCTTGCTCTGAAAAAAAATTTAAAAAATCCACTGCTTTTCCACCACATAATATTCATGTTCTGCATGAAAGTACTGACAGAAGCAGTATTTTGAAAAAATACATTAACATGTGAATTAACTGCATAACAAAAACACCCCTAGTCTGTAAAGCTGGGCGAACACAGTCTGATTTTAGCCTGTTTTAGAAATGTTGTTGTCCCTGTGTACGATGTAATTTATGTGCTCACTGTGCAGTCTGATTGTCAAGCTACGACCTGAGTGATCACAAAATAGATAATAAAACTGTCTGTGGGCTCCTGCACACTATTGTGGCTATTGACAATTATTATCAATAAAGATCAGTTTGAAAGCTCCGGGACTGCAAGCAGGTAGAGGCTTGTCTGCTAGCAGAGGTACAGTTCACAATAATGTAGGGACAGATGTCGGCTACGCTATACGATTGATTGAATGAAAAAAAAAGGCACTGACTTTGGGGAACTGACTCGTGGCTCGACTTCAACTGTGTGAGAGGCTGACGAAAAATTGACCAAAATGTCTGATATGTCAGAAATTCATTATGACATCTGACAGCAGGTTGGGAGCTGTTGATCAGGCCATTATTGGTTCTCGCTCTGTCCTGTTGACTGCAAGAAAAATGAAGACGGAATTTGGTCCAGCTCTAAAATGAGTTGTGCTTCTTTAAAATTGGGTCAGAAATGGGCTCAAATGGTACAGTGTGTGCCCAGCTTAAAGGCTTTAGCAAACCAAAATGACATCTCCATTCTCTTGTGGTTCCTTTCATCTGTTGCATCACAGAGCAGCTGTGTGTGGTAAACATGAACATGCTGTGTGCAGTTTACTGATGTCACCTCACAGGATTTTTGGATATTCAAGTTCAAATTGAAGTTCGAACCTCCTGCTGCTGCGTGGAGCTGCGAGTGTGCCAAGTCGTCTGATGTAGCTGTAACACTGCAGGCATCCTGCTGAGGAAGCTACTTTTGAAAGTGCGCAAGAGTAAGCTGCAAACTTACGGATCACAAAACTGAGAAGTGGCAAAGAAAAGAGTTTAAAAAAAAAAAAGATTGAGACAATAAAACCCCCAAATCTACTCAAAGCTCAATGAAGACTTCATGAAGCCCGACTTTCACAAAGCTCAAAAATAAAACCCTGAGTGATTATTGGCTCCACCCGGACTTTAACAAACTGGAGCCAATGAATCCTTAGTTTTCAGAGCGTGGCTCTCTCTGTGGCACTCTTTATACTTCCAAGCCCACCATCCAGGCTGCAGCAGTGCCTGTCGAGGCCAGGCTGTGATGGGGACAATGGGCTTCCTGAAAAGTTGGATTACTGAGCTCTAAAGCAGGAGACTAATCAGGCCCTTAATGACCCTCTGATGGATGGACTTTCTCTCTACTGAGGCTGAGCCCCAAGCTGAGCTGGAGCGCGGCTGAATAGGAAGCAGGACCCTTGGCTTTCAATTACTGTCTCAGGGAGAACACTTTGAGCCTTTGAAAAACCCCCAGGCTCTTCTGTTCCTCTGCAGAAATGGAAGGGAATTAGATATTTTTTTTCTGATCAGCCGTCCAGCTTTGGAAGGCTAATAGCTCGGTTTTGTGTTCATGCAGAAGAGGGAAGCTGAGTGCTTTGAGTTTAGCTCTTCTCCCGCTGAGCGCTCGCCTTCATCGCTGATAAAGAATACGATAATTTGTTTTGATTTTTCTTTTTTGAGCGATACTCCACATCCCCAAGTCTGTGATTACATTTCAGATTGCTGTGATTTGTTTCTGTTAAAGCTGGCAGCTCATGTCACACCGCCCCCGTGTTTACTTTTGCTACATGCTCTGATTTTAGACACCACAGCGGCACGTCTCAATGAGATTAAATCAGAGTTTGCTGCCGATAAGGATTCAATCTACATTCCGTGACTTCCACTTACTGTTTGACATGTCCATCAGCTCGTCCTGTTTGCCCCTCCCCCACTGGAATTATGGAAAAAAAATGAGAGATGACAATGTCATTGTCATTACAACGGCATGACCATCCAGGCCGGCAGCTAGCCGATGTTTTATGGATGACGCCGACTCCATCTCAGCAAAGTCATTTATTTCTGTTTTTGTGGAAGGCAGCCAAAAGCTTTCCGTCCAGCATCAACTCTATTTACAGTCCATCTCAGACCTGCTGGCTCAAAGCCCTTCGAAGGTCTCTGATTATTCACTTTTCATGCATTTGTTCTCAAAAGTTCTGCGGCACAGGAAAAGAAAAATGTTGTTTAGGTTTTACTTTCTAAAATATATTTCGGCCAACATTAGGGTGTGATGAAGGGTTTCTTTGCAGCAGCATCAGCTAATGGCCCTCACTTATCCCAACCAACAACCCCTCACCTCCTGCCCATATTTAACCATAAGCTATAGGTACATTAAAAAGAAGACAAGGACAGAAAAATGTATATATTTTTATTGAGTGTGTAAAACCAGTGCAAGTGCAATCTGTTGCATAAACCCCAGTCACAAGTGGACATGGGTGATCAAATTATTTCAGCAATTTAAGAGACCAACCACAATCGGGATGCAGCACGTCATCATACAAGACAGGTTGGAGCAGGATTAATACACGATTAATAGGTTTAATGGAGCATCAGCAGGTGGAGTTAACTTCTCTCATCCAGTTGAGAAGCAGATGACAATTTTATGTTTGTATTATTTTTAATAGTCTGGCTGCCAGAGATGGTTTTAAAACTTTGAGGGCAAGTCCAAGTGAAAAAACAAGTCTCAAGTCCTTAAGGACAAATTGAATTCAAAAGTCTTGTAAAACTCTCCTACCAGGCCTCAATTCCTAAAAACAAGTCCAAGTCAGGTCACAAAGTCTTAAATATGAAGAATATGTGATTTTGCATTTAATTGCAAGTCGTCTGGCCACTTGAGGCTGGCTCCAGGAGCCAGTCAGTCCCCATAGATCCCCATGTGCAAATGTCCATTTTTACAGCAGAAATAAACACGTTTACAGGTTGGTCATTATAGCTAATTTGCCCCGTCATGATAACTGCACAGGGGCTTGGTTTTTATGTTACTCACCTGTGCCAAAATGCCAAACTCGAGGCTTCAAAACATGAGTCAACAAACCAATGGATGACGCCACAGTAGCCACGTCCATTATCTTAACAGTCTATGATTGGGCCTAAAAATACTTTCCCCCATAGACTTACATTGTGAAAGACACATCTGTGAAGCAACACATAATTTTTTGAGGTACATGACAGTACAAACAATTAAATAGCCCTTGTTTAAATCATTACATCCTAAAAGTGTAAATGTTAGCGAGCAAGAGACAGAGTGGTTGGGAGGGAGCGTTAAAGGAAATGCAAGTGTGCTTGCTTTGCAGAAGATGCCTGTAATTTTATATCTGGAAGTTGACCTTTCAATGAACCGACACCTCTACCAACACATTTCTTCTCTGACCCTTTTTTACCCTATGAATATATTTCCTTTCAGCTCAAAGATGAGTTCAAATCAAGACTTGAATGTCTTTACTTTCAAGTCTCAAGTTAAGTCTTTAGGATGTCAGGTCTTTAATAAGTCAAATAAATCAAAGCAGTCCAAGTCAGTTGTCATTTTTGTGGCAAAAGTTCACATTTAAAGTCTTGAACTTTTCCTCTTTGACAGATAGCAAATGTTGCTGTCACTATTCGAAGGAGGAAAGGGCCTTTTTTTGCTTCAACTCTGAAAAAGAGTCATTGAGTTCCATATATTAAGTGGATTCTGATTCTTCCCCCATCCCTCTCTGATATTTATTTAATTCACCCTCTCAGGTTTTTGACAATCCTTTTCTTGCACCTTCTGTATGCTTTGTATCTCATCAATCTGAAATTACATCAAGCAAATTCATTTTCTTGCTCTCCCAGAGGTCAAAAGGCAGAGAATCTTCCACAAGCATTTCATTTTCTTTGCACCTGTCTGGGGGAGATGAGACTGTCTTCCCCTCTAATTGGGCAAAGCAAATCTCACTCTTGCAAAAAAAAAAAAAAAAGAAAACTCATTAGATTTGTGTTTCATTCAGGAAAGAAAAGTAGCAAATTACCAAGTGGGGGCGCAGCTGCAGGACAAAGAGCCAGAGGTCTGGGGAAATCAGGAGTATTGGCAAACTTGTAAATCCTCTGACCTGTTTTATTTTGTAGAGTGTGCTGTTTCTGGGTCTGAGTGTCCTTGAGAGACCTTGTTGTTCATCAGGAGAGGTTGATAATCTCCAGGATGATGTGCTCCTCTGAGTTAAAAGCCTGCCATGCTGACTTATGTGTTTTCTCTGCTGCTCGTCTGCGATTCTTTGCCTGCTGCTGCAACGCTGAAATAGTGTGATTTGGATCAGCCGAGTGGCGGGCAGAAGAGCCACAGATGGTCGGCAGGTTGTTATCTGCAAATACAGACAGCCACACATGCTCACACACTCACTCTCACACACCTGTGCACACTCTTGTTATCTATTATCACCCACTGCCACAGTGTTTCTGCCACTGCACTGATTTCCTGCAGGACATGGTCAGGTGTGTGTGTGTGTACGTGTGTGTATTAATATATGTAACTCGCTTTTCAACTCAGCATTGGGTTGCCAGTTTGTTAAAAACCATTTCCCAATCCATAACAACGTAGTTATTAAGTGGAAACTGAGTACATTCACTCAAGGAATGTACTTAAGTACAACTTTTAGGTACTTGTACTTTACTTGAGTATTTCTATTTAATATTACTTCCTATATGTACTCCACCACACCTCAGAGGGAAATATTGTACATTTTACTTAACTACATTTATTAGACTCTTTTCAAGTTTTTTTCCTCTGATCTGACTCATTTAATATTGAGTATCTGCCGATACCGAGTCTCAATCTGATACTTCTATTTTCCTAGATAATACAGCTACAGTGTACACTTCAGGTACTTTAAAGTTCATAGAATCAATCCAATGTATAGACCCTTTTAGGGCCAACGTCATGATAATGTCATTTTATTAGCTGGAGGCAAAATAAGACTTGCCATCAGAGGGCTTTAGGCTACATAGGAGTCTTCAAATGTCATCTTGTTGTGTTATTGGGAGCCACAGTAGAGAGTCATGGCTCAAAACTTAAATTTTATCACGCACCAGCTGCCACTGTCCATCAACAAAAACAAAGACAACCTATGGTTAAATGCGGTATGACAAAAGAAGTGGACAGAGGTGATCATCAAAAATGCTCTTCATATCTTCACTTCTCTGTAATGCTAACTTTCCAGGGTGTTAGATAATGTTAGCTTTGATAGCAAAACAAATCAGAGGAAACTGTTCAGTTGTCGTCCAGCTGGGAAAGACTGGCATAGTAATCAACCACAAAGCTTCCTGTGACATCATCCATCCACTGAGTACGTGTTGGACAGTCTGGTCCCGTTGGTCAGTGTTTCCTTTTTCTGTATCTTTAATTTGCTCCACATTGACAAACTACAACATTAAACTCCTCTACCAACGCTGAAGTACCAAGAACTGCAGTTCCTCCAACTGCCACTTGAGGCTGGCTCCAGAAGCAAGTCTATCCCCATAGACCCCCATGTTAAAATGCCTGACTTTACAGCAGAAATAAACATGTTTACAGCCTGGTGCAAAAAACAGTTTTAGTCTCTATAACTAATAATATTTTTTTACATAACTCACTTGCTTACATTTTATTAAGGCTTAAAGTTATGCATAACTAATGGTGTGATCACTTTGAGTGACAGGCTGTCTGCAAGGCATCACCTCTGGCTATAGATCAGCTCCACCCCTCACTCCTTCACAGCTCCACCCTCTTGCCCAAATATGGTCATGTTTGGCTCCAAAAATCCAAAATGGTGACAGCCAAAATGACAAACTCGAGACTTCAAAACATGTTACACAAGCAAATTGGTAACATTACGGTGGCTGCATCCGGTATTTTAATACAGTCTATGAAAAAACCAGTATAATATAATATTTTGTCACAACGAGTTCATTTTCAAAAACAGATGAGCCATTCTTTAAATGAATAAAACACCAGTGTGATTGATATTCCTTTGAGCGCGCAGTAAAAACATGATTTATGAAAATTTAAAAACTTTGAGACGTCTCATCCAAACAAACAGTTTGACTGATATTCTCTGCACACACTAAAACATGATTTAGGAAAATGTATGAAAGCGGAGATATCTGCTTTTGCAAATGAACCCTTCTGATATAACACTGAAAAAGAAGCCATTCTGCGTAATGAATCACACCTTAAGTACATTTTACTGATAATTCTTCCGTACTTTTATTTAAGCAACATTTTGAATGCAGGACTAAAGGATCTGAGCGTTTCTTCCACCGCCGTAGATCAATTAACACTTGTGGGTTTCTTACTTTTTAATAGGCCATCAAGTCTGCATTAATTAGTTCTATTATTGATACCTGTCTTTTGGTTAATACACTCTGCAAACATCCCCCTTTATATAAGCAATCTGACAGTTTATTGATGGGTCTTGGTGATATATTGAATAGGTTCAAACACAAAGCACATGTCCTGCCAGAGCACCAGAGGAGAATTTTTACAATGTGATAACCCCAAAGTTGTTCTTAGGGTATCTTTTTAGAAAGTCGTATAAAAGTTTCCTAAATTAGAGTCGATTTTTGCGACTTCTTGATGTTTTAAGACTGAAGTTATACTAATGTGTTATGTCTCCCTGAGGGTACAGGGAACTTGGATTTACCACTGTCTGAGGAGTGCTGAAATTTAGGTTCAAGAGCTTCCCCTTAAAGCAAGAACAGTGGGAACAAAAGCAGAATCTGTGACACTGGCGACATGTTAAGTAATGGATTGTTGTAGTGGAAAAGGCCTATAGTATTTCTTTCTTTCTATACTTTAGTGAAAAAGCATCCAGTGTGGAGTGATGTGCAGTTACCTGCGAGCTAATGACTTGGTTTCAGTGCACATCAGGAGTGTGGGTAAAATAGGAATGTCATTGTTTTTCATTGTTTTCTTACTGTCTGGCCCAGTTGCCAGCTGCCCAGGCAATATCTGTTTCTTATAGAAACTATTTTTGACAACTAGATGACTTTAACTTCCAGATATAAAGTGTGGAGTTTCTGTTTACAGGGTAAATAGGAGGATGGTTTTTATAGATGCCCAAGATGTATGTCATAGCTGTTTTTGTTGAGACAGCAGGAAGACACGATGAGTAATAGAAGAAGAGGTCTAGTTTCTCCCTGACAGCAGGCATCTTCCCTGCTGAAATGTCCTCGGGCGACACTGAATCATCCACCAGCCCCGAGTGCTCTCTGCAGCTCATCCTGCTCTTTGTTCTGTTGCTTTGGAGGGAGGGCGAGCAAAACGATGAGTCGCGGATCAATACGGCATCACAAAAATAAGTCTGATTCCAAAGTTGTGCTGTCGGTTCTTCGACAGAGAGACCCCAGATTGATACATTACTTCTGATTGGCGGAGCTGACTCGGGGCTCAGTGCTCAGGTGACACTGCGGATGATTGACAGAGCTTTACAACAAGCTCCTGGGACTCACAATCCTGAGGTTACAACAGATGTGAAATAAAACAAGCTGCGCCAACTGTGACAAAACAAAGTAGAAGTGGCATCAGGCTGCACCTGAGGAACAAGAAGTCTGCTTGTATTTTTCTTTATGCATCCGTACCTACACCACAGGGATTTCACACGGGGTTTCTCAGTTTGAGTAATATTCAACATCTTGCTCAGTTTATAATATAATCAGTTTATAATCCCTGATTACACTACCGCATCTGTGGCTAATTCAAGCTAACGTTCAGGTCATGAATGCTTTTATATCTGATCTAAATTCCTGGCATCTGTTAAGCTTGGTCCAGGGAAAAAAGTTTGGCAAACTGAAGATGATATATTTAATTTTTCCAGTTTGATTTCACTAACAGACCATCTTGTCAGAGTCTCACAGTGTTCTAGTAAAATTTGCAGACTAATCACACAATTTAATGCTGTTACTCTTCGAATAGATTAAAATTAAGTTGAGCAGAACTTGCCGTATAGCCAAACAGAAACCAGCCACACTGGCATGAGGGTAAAGATTTAAAAACTTGTGTGTGTTTTTCCAGGCTGCTGACTCTCCTCACGTGCTGTCTGTGCCAATGACCTGGGTAAAGGAAGGAGGCATGGTGCGACTGGATAAGAAATACCTGCAGGCAGACTACAGGGGAGTCAGCACCGATGACATTGTCTACACCATCCTCGCCTCAGATGGACAGCCTAAATATGGTACAGATTCGTAAACATTCACCCACACGTACAGAACTGCCAGATCAAGAGATTCACTTCAAAACAGGCCCCTTATTTCTTCTTTATAGATCATGAAGATTGCATACTCCCCAAGTGGCTTTATGTTGGCTGCAGTTTGGTTGACATCTCAGTAAAACAGTTTTCTAAAGTTCCTTAGTGTATCACAATAAATGTCCTAAATCTGACTGGTCAGTTCAATTTGAGTATAAAAGTTTTTAATCAGCTCCTCAAATCCTCTCTGCATGTGACACATGCTTATAGATTCCACCACAGATATCGCCCAAGATAGAAGCTTACAACTTATTACCCTAATCCGTAATGCTGGCGTGATGTGATTTGGAGATTTCCAGTCATAAAACTTGAGAGAAACAGATCATCACTTCCCCCTTCTCTGTCTCAGGTGAGGTGGTGCTGGTGGCCATGCCAGCCGACGGCCCGGGAGAAGGCTGGCGCCCCTCACTTATCGACGACCGAGGTTTCACACGCACAACTTCCTTCACTCAGCAAGACGTCAACGACGGCACCGTCTGGTACCGCCACTTTGGCAGCGGCCCCAACAGCGACTCCTTCCGGTTCCAGGTCAGTGCCGATTCTTATAATAAGTTTGCCCCAGATGTGTTTCAGTCATCCATCTCAGTGGTATGCTTCAGTTTAATCAGTACAGCTGTCTTTATCTGATTTACACAGGCACCTGTGACACAGAGCATACTTTTATGCCTCAAGTCTCTTTTTGTTTCTGACATTTACAGTGTGTAATTAATTGTGTATCGAGCTCTGAACAAGCGTTTTAGCCCACAGCTAATGTGGTCGAATGAAAAAAAATTGAATTTCATTCAGGCTTGTGCAAATACAAAGTGGAACACTGGAGTACTTTGTTATTTCCTTGTACTGTAGACGTGTAGAAGTGATCTAAATGAAGTATGAAGAAGAGGCACTACAGCAATGAGCACCAACAGCAGGGAAGGTTACGCTGTGTTCACACTATGAGTGACACAACAACAGACTACAAGTCATTTTCATGGAAGCCAGTGACATGAAGCTACAAACTGTGGCTGCTTGACAGTGCGGCGAGTTACAAATCAAAGTTGAGCTGGTCCCATTTTTCTCGTCACTTCGGTGATGCTGTGAAGTGTCAACCAATCATCTGTTTTCAGGGTTCCTGCAGATCCTTAAAAAGTATTAAAATGTCTTAAATAAGTCTTTCCAAAAGAATTAAAAATGCCGAGACATGTTGGAAGT
>JAPZEB010000022.1:9571795-9584318 GCA_029783705.1 Chaetodon striatus | reverse complement strand
CTCAATATTATGGATTTATTTTTTTTTAAATAATTTACCAAATTCCTTTAATAAAACTGGGACCAACAACACTTTTTTTTTTTTTTCTGGGATGCTCAGAGTAGAGGATCCTGTCTGCTAGCTTGATGTCCCTGGACAACATGGGGAAGTGTAAATTCAACAAAAAGCGCAGCATGACTGACACTGGTAAAAGGCAGTGCTCGATGTATTACATGCAGTTTTTTAACTTTAGCATGATAGGAACAAAGAGGACAAAATTGCTAAGAAAACTAGCCTAACTTTTTTTTCAACACACAACGAAGAAGCCATGTTTTATCTTACAATAAACATTTGGGAAAATGTTTTCTTAACACAATGTGATTGATTTTAGTTTATGTTTTTTTTTTCTTTCCACCGATTGATTATTTTAAAATTTGTCTTAAATTATATTTTTCAATAAAAAAAGTCTTTGAAAGGCTAAAATCTAACTGACCTTAAGCTGTAGGAACTCTAGTTTTGTTTCCAGCATGGTACTGTGTTACTTAGCTAAGTTAGCTGAGGCTATACTCCCTTTCTGTGTGTTGCAGTGCGCACAGGGATGCAATAGGGCAACAAAATGTGATGATAAGATGGAGCGCCGACATTATTCAAAAACAAAGATATTTCTTTGACCAAATACAAACTTTAGATGACGTTCAGTTGCAAGTAGTAGACACACAAGCCTGTGACAACATAACTACGTTGAGTGACGGCTTGAGCAACACTCCAAAGTTGACTTGGCGATAATGTGGCGGCCTCAGCCGGCCATGCTGTAGGTTTTGTCGCTCATGTGTAAACATAGCATTATAGTTATCTTAATCATGGCATGGTTACATGTTAAAAAACCTGAACTACCACATGTATTTGTTGAATATTAAACTCAATGCCGGACGAATTATAGGTTCACCTACAGCAGACTATTATATAAAATAATTTTAAAATACTCTGTCAGGGTAAGCACGTGACAAGTGTTTTTTCCTTCCACTGAGTGTGAAGGACTACTGCTGTACACATAAATAATTTCAGCAAACTGATAAAAGGAAATAAAAACGCTGTGAGATGAGGAAACCTCAGGGGGCCGATAAGAATGTCCCACCCTGAAAGAAAATGAGGAGGAGATGGTGACAGAGACGCATGTCGTCCTCCTCAGTGCTGTGTTTTTTCTTTCCTGGAGTGGTCTTTGAAGTTCACACTCTTACTCGTGTTCCCATGTTCCCTTGTGTTTACCTCTTCTCTCCCTTCCTAATATGTCTCCCTCTGGTTTGATTTATTTTTTGTCCCCTCCTCTTCCTCTCATGAATCCCTGTCTCTTTCTTTCACCTCCACTATTTCTTCTGTTATGTTTCTTGATATTGTATCTATAAAACTATGCAGTTTATAGGAATCTGTAAAAAATGTTTTGTTTTTTGATATATAAGCAGTTGTCTCACCACGCAGCAGCTGTCAGTGTATTAATGCAGACAACATTTTGTATCTCTGACTTATTTCCTTCCTAACTCTTCCTTAATGTGTATTTCTTCTCCTTCAGTTCAGACTTTGACACCAAACTTATTGTGTGACTCATCGACTCTCAAAATCAACCCATGGCGACTTATCTTGATTAGCGCTAATGACCCCAAATTACTCGCAAATTGTTTTTCCCAATCCAAGACAATCCAAGTAAAACCGATGAAGCATTCATCACACCAAAGTTAGAGCGTTTTCATGCCAGTCTCTGTTTCACTTCGACTCCATTAGAAAAACAAAAGAGGCAGCCAAGAGCTTGTAGCTACATCTAATCATCTCTCTCCCTCCGTCCAGCCCCCCACATTTTGGCTCCATCCATCAGGGCAAATGCGTTTCAATTACACAGTGCTGGATTCAAATTAAATTCTCAAGTGTCTCGTCATTTTGACGGGAAGTGGAAAAGCAGAGGCGGCAAGGAAAAAGTGAAACCCGCCACAAACTGAAGCGCTGGAAGCATTTTGTGCTGTTTGTCAGAGGTGGCGATTAAACTTGACGGTTTGTCAGGGTGGTATTATTGTCCTCTGCTGGTTTTTATCGAAGTGTGTGGCGCCTTGTTAGAACTGATTGATTTGAAATTTATTCTGCTTCTGCGACTTGGAGCTCCGCAGCTGAAGGAAGTAGTCTGCACAGCACTCTACACACATTTTCTCATGCATCAACGTGTCATTTTGCAAATGAAAACCGTGTTCAAATCAGAGAGATGGTGATTTAGTGCGTCTGAAAATTTGCCTGGAGTGAAAATGTGTCCTTTCAACATTTTTTTTCCTCACACTTGGTTTATTTCTGTCCTGTGGTTGAAGGAATATCTTACTGAACCTGTGTAACAAAAAAACAGACACGTGTGCCATAAATTTACCCTGGTAATTAAAAGGATTAACAGGTTATTACTTTGTTTGTATCGTAAGCTATGGTGCGCCCCGGCCCCTGATTCAAATCTAGACAGGGACCTTTATTGCATGTTGCTCCCCATCTCTCTTTCTCTTCATTTCCTGTCATCTTTTTATTATCAGCTCTGTAATAAAGGCAAAAAAATGGTCCCAAACACCCGTTTTGAATGTTATCAGAATTCAGTCGCCGTTATCTGTGGATTGTAGCCTCACAGATATGGGTAAGGGAGGCGTTCAATACCCACAGTTAGGTTTAAAGGTCATTATCAGCCCATTAAATGGCTCTTTGCATCGCCAGTGTTGTAAAAAAACATTGCCGTTTAAGCACAAAAACTACATGATTAAGTGTAGGGGAAGATATCGTGGTAGGAACACTCTTTGTTGCCTTTTTAATGACATCTCCTGACCTTCTCCTTTGCTAGCGTCAGAATTATTTGGCCACAAGTAGGGGTGGGGATATAGAGATTATACTTGATGTATTGCAGCTTGTTTCACATGGGATGTATAAAATGACAATACCGTGAACATCAAGTATAAAGTGTCACTTCATTTGTTTAGCCACTGGCATGAGGCTTGCTTTGATGTTTTGATTATCTTACTCTCTTCCTCTCATAGATGCAAAAAGAAGAATAAAAAAGACCCATAAACATGATACGTCACACACACTCCCCTGCCCATCCAGACCACCTTTGCCTGGGCAATAGTGTGAGCAGTCAAAGTGTGTATTTTTGTACCTGCAGGGCTCCAGACTGTGACCATTAAGTCACATTTTGCTACCGTGGAGCACCAGTGCAACCTGCAGATATTATTAACATACGAACTGAAGAGATATTAGTTTGTTTCCAGTTCACAGTGAATCAATCCTCAGATTTGTGGGCGCTTTTTAACTTTCAGCTAACTGCTAACAGCCATCTGTTCACCAGAACCTCTAAGTTCATGTCGTCAACACAGCCAAGTGCTTCAGAATAAAAGCACAAGTAGTTGTGCTTTGATTTATTTCATTATTCTTGTCTTACTTATAACAGTACTTTATTGATCTTTATTATAGAGCATTAACTACTTTATTTAACTGTATTTGAACTGTTTATTTAGTAGTTTAGTATGGTTTAATGGTCCACAGTAGTTGAGAGGAGATTTAAAAATACCATGATGTACTGCCCCAGCGACAAGAGATTGCAGCCTAACAGTAAACATGAGCAGCCACTCCATGGCCTGATAATGGCTCTCTGGACCTAATCGTAGATGTGGCAGGCCTCTTCTAACTCATATCTATGATGCTTGAAACCACTGATAACAGCCTGATAACAGCTGAACCAGCCCCCTAAAAGCCCCGAAAGCACATAAGAAGACAATGATGAAAATAAGATCAAGCTAAGGGGCAGTTTGCAGCTCGCAATTAAAAGTTACAGAGGGGTCCTGGTAGCTTACTGGGCAGAACTGGTACCAGTGAGGCTGAGTCCTTCCTGAGTCCAGCCTGGGCTTTTTGCATCATGCTCTCCCTCCTCTCTCTCCTCTTTCTCGCCATTCTTTATAAAAAAAACATTTGGCATTATAACCTAATGTCTTTTGGTCCCTATTGAGGTGGGAACATTGATTTTCTCTTATTTTTTCCATTGTTAGTGAGACAGTACCAAACATTTCATACATTAGGGTGCAGAAGAACTGAAGAACATAAAATCTCCTTTGAAAGTTCTTATTGTTTATGTTGATACAGAGTTACCATGAATAATTTAGGGATGCAACTAATGGTTAATTTTATTGTTGATTAATCTGTTGATTATTTTCCTGATTAACTGATTAGTTGTTTGGTCTATTAAATGTCAGAAAATTATGAAATATGTCCATCAGTGTTTCCGAAGGCCCAAGATGGCCTCCTCAAATGTCTTATTTTGCCCACAACCCAAAAATATTCAGTTTACTGTCACTGAGGTGTAAAGAAACCAAAAATTATTCACATTTAAGAGGCTGAAATTATAGGGTGTGGGTGGGGGTGGGGGTGAGGTGTTCTTAAGAAATTACTTGACCGATTGATTGATTGGCAAAATTAGTTGGCGAGTTGACAACTAATCAATTCATCATTGCAGCTCTAAAGTAATTGTGTAGGCCCTACCCTGCTTTTAAATTCAACACAGCCTTGGCCCTGACAGTGTTTGCACAAGCTGCTGGCCAAAATTTACTGTCAAAGAAATCCAACAAAACACACACAAATTAATGAAAGCTGCACTGCAAAAAACAAACAAACAATAAACAAAAGAAAAAACGTAATGGCTTCCTATAGTTTGAGAAAGGGAACTCATTTGACCTGATGTCAGTAAACTACACACAGCAGCGTCATGTGTACGAGCTTTAGAGAGCCTTATACCCAGATTAAAGATGTGACTGCTGTGTGACAGCGACATCACAGTTTAATTTTTGACTGGAGGCGGGACACAGGTATATTTTTACATAAGTTCTTGCCTCATGCAGTTTTAATTTCAGATGTATTGGATTGTGTTGTAAATGTTGTAACATACAATGTATGTCATTTATGTTGAATGGAATCAACTGAATAATCAATAAGTTACTGGTGCAACACCACTGTCAATAAACCCGGCTGACTCAGCACTGACTCTCATGGTAACACATTACTTGTGATTGGTGGCGCTGACTCCAGGCTTCATGCTGATGTTACATTACTTGTGACTGACAGAGCTGACTACAACTTCTTGAACTTTCTTCCCCCTCAAATGCCACCAAATGCCACTGATGTGACAGGAACAAGCCACAGCAGCAGAATAAGTAAGTGGTGACAAAAATTGGCTTTTAGAAGGAACAACTGAGGCTGCTGCTTTGCTCATGTATATCAGGGGACAAAACAAGTTAAGGCTACATACTGTGGGGAGCGCGAGCGAGAGAAATAGAGCACTGGTAACACAGTTTGATATAAAAGTTGAATCTGTTTACTTTTAGTAGCGTGGGCGGAGAGGAGCAGAGCCAAAAGTGTAGTTTCACTCCAGTCAGGGAGGCAGAGAGGATTAAACTGATCCACCAGCTTCTCCGTCACTTATCAGCAATTCAATTAACATAATCTTAAATTTAAATTTAACTCATCAGCTGCATTATAAGTAAGCAAAAGTACAGAGATCAAAGGTCATAGCCCTGGCATACTAGTGGAGAGTGACGCTGCTGGAGAGTAGTAAGAAGAGTGGAGATAAAGTAGTGTGATGTTGTCAAAGCTCCACAAAAACAGTTTCAGAGCAAAGTGTGTGACCTGAGCACAGAGACTGTTGTTCATTTCCAGTTTCCCACCGACAGTTTTCTTTAATCTTAACCAAGAAGTTTCTCTTTCAGCCACAACCACACTCACTCCCTAGCCTTTAACAGCAACTTAAAAATCAGTGGTTTAACTTCTCACCTTGCTGCTGTGACATAGACAGGTACTCCAGGGTGTGTCAGTACGCCGTGACATCAATGGTGGGTGTAGTTAGACCGGCGGTCAGATGTGAAGCAGCTGTGAAAAACAGTTTTCCGGTCTCTTCAACCTTTTTAACCATCTCTCTCTTCTTAACCCTGACCATAATCTTTCCCTTGCACTGAACAAGTGAACTGTGGGGGTGTGACGATTCATCCATCTTGATCAATATATCAATTCAGTGATCAATGATCCAATATCATCGATGCAAAGTGAAAACATCAATACATATCGGCATCTTCAAGATACACCTTAATTTTTAAATTCTCATGCCACATCTTTGTCACCATTTCCATCCAAGCGCACCTCCTTCCTAAACACTCAGATAGTTGTAGCTGCCTAGCAGCAGGCAGACAATGTCAAGCAGCCAAGAAAAAGACCACAAGATTATTTACTGATATCGTCTCACATCGGTTGCTCAAAGACCCCTTTATTGAATGAATAGAAATTGTATCGCGCTAGATATCAGCAAATGTTGTATCGTTGTCCAAACAATCAAAATAATATCATACTGTGATAAAACCTGTGATTTACACCCTTAATGATTTGACCTAATCACACTTTAACCATAGGTGTAGCAGATCAGCAAACCATCCTGTGAACCACTTTTGTTACAGTTTTGTGTTGTGGTTTTGGAAGGCACTGACGAATGATCATCTCCTGTCGATATGGAGTGTCATATCAGCAGAGGTGGAGGACGTGCTCTGATGCTTTAATTAAGTTAAAGTAGCAATACAGCAATGTAATAAAACTCTGTTACAACTAACAGTCCTGCACAGAAGTACATTTGTATCAGAAGTAAAATGTGCATAAAGTTTTAAAAGCAGAAGTATTCAATCTTCAGAAAAATGCCCCCTAACTGGCACATTGCTATTTATAACACAATAGAATGTTAATATAGATTCATTAATGTGTAAGCAACATTTAAACTAAAACACTTTAAATACTTTGTTTAAAATTAGGAAGTAAAGTTCAGAGGTTCTTAACCTAGAGGTCAAGCAGACCGTTTTCTTGTAGGACATCATGAAATTGGAAACCACAGGGTTAATCTTAAAGAAGAAATTGTATTTTATGAGCTTATGTATGTGAAATATTAATTTTAAACGTAACTGGTAACTTAAATGTTGTGGAGAAAAAGTCAAATATTTCCCTCTGAGATGTGGTGGAGTAGAAGCCTGAAGTAGCAGAAAATGGAAACACTCAAGTGAAGTACAAGTACCTCAAAATTGTACTTTAGTACAGTACTTAAGTAAATGTACTTAATTACTTTCCACCACTGCAGATCGGAAAAGTTTCACATGGATCATTTCAGGAGGTGATGACAAATGATGTATTTTGTTGTTTGTTTTGGAGGACTTGTTGGGTCGTGCTAACAATCTAGCTTTTCTTCATTTTATTCCAAATGAACCTCACATGCATCACTTCCTGTGCAGCAGGAAAGTGCTGCCAGGCAGCAAATGCTTAAAGATCCTAACCACCTGTATTTGCTGAAGCATGCCCCCTTCACAAATAAAAAAAAAAATGCATTCAAATCCGTCACACAATTTTTTTCTTGTTCTTGAGTCATTTCTCTGGGAATGGACAGAAAATAACTTTTGTTGTGAACAACATCACCAAAAGGGACCAGGATCAGTTAAAAGTGTAAAAGAATGAAGGTATTTGTAATTTACTGACTCAGAAACACAGTTTTTGTGTAAATAAGAACAGGAGAATCGGCCTTTGACTGAATGCTGATAGATGATTAGAAATCTTCCATTCATCACATAACAGTTATTGAACTGGTGAAAATGTAATTACTTGCATTAGATTATTTGAGCATTGAATCTTATCTTTTTAAAAGCAGGAAAGGTCCCTGGGCAGCTTTAAAGAAGGAACAATCTTGATAATGACAGAGAAGAAATTATCATTATTTTCTATTAACTTCAGAGGAAGATCAGAAAGTCGGAGTGTGTGCTCCGTCCTGGTTCAGAAACAGCTGTCAGCTCTCTGAGCAACCTGCTGCTTAATAAGGCTCTCTGAGGCTTCTTCTGTGCCCTTTTATTCACTTTACATTGTGAAACAGATTTTTATGGATTTTACAAAGTCATTTAAAAGTAATCAGGAGTGTAGTTGCTTCAGTAAGAGAAATAACTGCCCTAACACTGGACACAGATTAGCCATTAAACATGGTCAGCTGGGCAATGAGATCATTACACTGAATTTTACTCATATTGGCATCTCATTCATTAATATTCGTGCGGTGTAGAGAGTGATTTATGGAAAGAAACAGATCCAGTCTCTGTGGTTCGGCCCTGCGGCGCAGCCTGATGCCGGGTTCACTTTCTGTTGTCACCGTTATAGACTGTTGCGTGTTTTCATCACATCTGTTGTATCTCACTTCTGGTGATTCTCAAGAGCCTGTCATCACTCTGTCACACTGAAAATATGTATAATACACAAGCTGGTTTTCAGCCAGAAGAGCTGATATTTATTGAGATAATAATGTGCTGCAGATAAAGACTTCAAACTTCAAGATAAGTGAAGTTTAGAGTGAGTAGAGGGCAAAGATAAAGGAAGAGGTGTGTTGAGTGTATTTTCTTGAAGATGTAAGTTTTCAGTCTCTGATAAGGGGGTGTGTACGTGTCTTTATGTGTGTGCAGGTTTCCACAGAGGCAGCCCCACTCAGACAGAGCGATGCCCAGACCTTCACCATTGGAGTGCTGCCGCAGATCCCAGGATTCCCTCAGCTGGCCCCGGACTGTGACCTACAGGTCACGGTGAGGGATGCATAAAAAACAGTCAGACTTTACCAGGAGACGTATAGTGATGCGTGCATGTCCTGAAAAACAATAAGTTGTGTTGGAAAATGAGTTTTATTTTCATCTTTTATATCCCAAGAGACTTAATTAGAAGCTATCCAAAGGCACAGTAACTCATACAACATGCAGTCCTTTTTCTTTTTCACCTCTGGCCCATGTCCCTTCCCACCTTCTACGGTAATAGCCCACTGTACTTAGAGTATATACAATATTTACATTGTCTTTATTGAATCGTATTTTCAGAGCTTAGCTTTCAAAAGACATCACGAACATCCAGGATTCAAACAGAGATCTGAGAACAGTTTTTGGTCCTGCACACTAGGCTTATAACTTCATACCTTTCTGACATTTCACCAGGGTATATAGTTTACGCAACCCGTTGTCATCCCAAGTCTTCACATATTGCCGCTTTGTCAATTGACTTTCACGTCTACATATTACGTGCTAGGTATCCTCCTGCACCTGCTAATGACATTTCCAGATGCTGCAACCAACGCTGGGACATCGACAAAAGCACGTGGTTAGGTTTAGGCAACAAAAGCACGTGGTTAGGTTTAGAAAAGACCACCACTGTTTGGCTCTACATTCACATGTGAAGCGAACACCAGACTCCCAGGTGAAAGTCCGAGGTGTGTTGGACCCATCCACCACCCCTCCCACCCCCCCATAAGGACTTTCCTGCTGACAGGTGCCATCCAGCTACGTTATTAACTGATGCCGCCCGTCTGGGTATCATACTGGTGCGACAGGTGCCGTCTGACCGACCACTGTAAAACCACCTAGGTTCCATTCAGCCACGTTACAAACTGACACTGCCCAGCGGTGTATCATACTGATGTCAAAGCTGGCTTTTGGTGTGGTGTCTGATGGCGTAATTATTGACAAAGCATTGGTATTTGACAACTTCAGAATGAGAAGTCTCATATACAATGGTATTTGTGTAAAAAAAAAAAAACAACTAAAAGCTGAGCTGCTGGGGATTGAAGTCAGTATTTCATGTATGACACTGTCTAGTCTATAATGTAAAGTTGGGTGATATGTAAAAATATTTCAACCAGTGATTGCAGACGAATTTGTGCATATGAGTGTGCATAGTGAAATAAACCTTTAATTCAAAGAGTTACATGTGAAAAATATTATTGATGTTTTTACTTGTTGGAAACTTAATTTCCAAAACTTTGTGACTTGTTCTGGCTCACTGGAGTCAGACTGACATCAGTTTGCAGTCCCGATTTCAATAGTTCAGATGGTTTTAGTGTTACCATTATCTAATGACTAATTATTATCTGAAAAAGTAAGAGGGTATAATTTATATATATTCCAAAATTACCTATAAATCTCCTGGAACATGTACTAACTCATGGAGTTGCTGGGAGATGATAGAAACTGCCAGCTGTGTGGTTCGGTTTTTATCTGTTCGTGCATTTGGATCCCTCAGTTCTAATCACATGGGGCCTATCAGAGTTGGAGGATATAGTAGCTCTTGTTTTACCTCTGTTCTCACCTCAACTTGTGTGTGTGTGTGTGTGTGTGTGCAGGCTCTGGAGGATCGGGTGACAGAGATAACGCCTTCAGCTCTGTCCTTCATCGACTCTGAGACTCCCAGCGAGAAGCTCGTTTACAATATCACCAAACCTCTACCGCAAGGACAAGGTCAGCCACACACACACTCAAACACACACACACACACACACACACACACACACACCCACACACACATAGACTGCACACACACTGAGCTTTTTCCTCATAATGTGAAAAAGATTAAAAGGATTAAAATCTAAGTTCTGTCAGGGGGCAGGAGCCTTGTAATTAGATACGGTGAGTGAGCTTCAGAGTTTGTGTTTCAGAGCTGAAGCAGGGTGGGAGAAGTTAATGTGTTAAGCTCTACTGTTCCTCATTAATTATCACTTAAGTGCCCATGAGCAAGGCACTGTGATCCATAGTTTGCTGCCATGGAGCTGATCAATGACCCAAAGTTTTTCTGAGCAGCTTCCTGGTGTGAAAATGAGAAATATATTACTGGAAAACAATTTGATGTCAACTTATAAAGATAACTAAAAAAGGTGATGATTTTAAATTCTTGTTAAAGGAATACGTTAGCTTTAATGCCTTGCTCAAGGGTTTTGTTTCCCCCAGCTGTGAGTACAACCTGCTGTTCATAAGCCTTCTTCAGTGGCATCAGCACCCTCTAAAGTTATCTAATTATTGTCTTTGCGTCTGGACTTTTACAAGAACGAGTGTTGATTTCCTTTTTGCTGAATTTAATGTGGCGTTCAGAACCAGAGCCATTAATTTCAGCGTCGGACCATCTGACAGACAGACTGCTGTATCATTTCCAGCTCTCCGTCTAATGAAAGAGAAAAACGATTTACAATGGGTCATATTCATCAACTAATGGACTGATAAATCTGTGTAGCAATCATTTTGAACAGAGCCAATGAGGAGGAGGACAGAGCCAGATTAAACAGCAGCAGTTTGTCATGACCGTTTTATTTTCTGAAATTAGATTTGAGATATTTGTTCTGAGTTAAATGTTCTTCCCAAAGCTTCTTCGTCTTTTACCTCCTGCCGTTTTCACCACTTAGTGAAGTGTTATCAATCCAAAAAACCCCCACTGTGGTTCTTTGTCTCTGTCCACTGAGCAAATGAGACTATTTGTGCCCCCCCCCCGACCAGCTTTGCCTCTAAGAAACAAGCCTGAAGCTAAACCCTCAGTGCAGGGCAGATGCAGAACCCCTCCACTGTTTCAATCTATTCCTGTGCTGCTTGTCTCCAGGTACGATCGAGCATCGGGACAGACCGTACACACACGTGAAACATTTCACCCAGGCCGACGTCAACAATGGCAAGCTCATCTACAGACCACCACAGGCCCCTTCACACCTGCAGGAGCTCTACCAGTACTCCTTTATTGGTGAGACACGCACATGCACACACACAGCCTGTGTCTCACATTGTAAGGATGGGAGCCACCAGGTCCAGAGAGGCAATGAGAATCCCCAGCTCAGCTATCAGGGCCGTCAGCAGCAGGGCCCAGGTGGGCTCCCCATTAGCTTTCCCGTGGCCAAACACCTGTGAAACACACAAAGGGAAAAGAGATGGAAACATGTACAGGTGCACCAAATAAATCACACTGAAAATAGACTAAAGGGACAAAAACAACATCTTTTTCATGACCATTTAAACAGGGTTCCCCCGCATTTTCATGAGCACAATTTCAGGACCTTTCCATGACTTTTCAAGGACCCATGATAAAAATTCCATCACCATTCACAATGTACACATGCTGAGCCTTTAACTGCCTGGGAAACAAAAGGTCAAGCGCTGGGTGTAACTCGTGTCTTTTCTACGCCAGCGTTCAACAGGGCGGCAGGTTGCATCTGAGGTTGCTAGGCAACCTTAAGAAGCACCGAATCCTAGCCTATTTACCTGAAATCCTGAGTGCAGAGCTGATCTTCTTTCAGGTTCTCTTTATAAGTGTGTGTGCCTATTGTCTGTGAGACAGATGTAAAGCTCTGGGTAGCCCTGCACTAACATGATCAACTTCTTCTCGACATTCATCAGACTGAATATTTACAGAAGAAGGGAAAGATATCTGTCAGCTGTGACTGGTTCGTCCTCGTCACATGACATGCAGTGCACGCTTCTGCGTTCAAAAAGCTGAACTCTGTTCATCTCAGGGCGCAGCCGTCACACCTAAAAAATAGGTGCTCAGGAATGCCTGCGCTCTGTGACCTCTGGCATTTGAGCACACCTGCTGCGTGTCTACATTGAAAACAATGGTTAGTAACTATTATGTAGATTTTGGGTCACTCTAATTAAAGGGATGGCTCTGATTTCTTTGAGGGAATAAAAATCAA
>JAPZEB010000022.1:9541793-9552634 GCA_029783705.1 Chaetodon striatus | reverse complement strand
AAAATCATTTTTACTGGACAAAAATATATTTGTTACTCAGCAATATATCCTCTCACCCAATTTTCGCAAAGTTTACAGAATCTGGAGCTGGGTGAAAAATTCAATAAAAGTAAGTGAAGAGCAATAATAAGTGATTTGTCATATTGGAATAATGTCAAAGGAGACACAAAAAAATGCTGTTTTGTTTGATTTGCATGAAGGAAAAAATATCCATCCCACAAGAAGCCAATTAGATTATATTTTGTTTGAAATGTTGGAAACTGACTTTAATAAAGTCAACCAATCATCAGAGATTTGAGGCATGGGGAATGGTGCTGGAGCTGCTGACAGCGATACAGAGAAGTGGCTTTTTCTGGACGCTCAAATTATGTAAAAACAAAAAAGAAAAGAAGACAGACAGAGCAGAATAAGCGACTTTACACATGATGAATCATTTTTTGATTGGAAACTGTTCAAGTCTCAGCCACAGTAATGTTAGCAGAGAAACATACGTTTTAATGGGTTCACTTTGTGTATCAAGCATCCAGTTAGGAGCCGGATTAATGCAAAGTCAGTGTTTTACTTCAGTTTAATTGGCTTTTGGTCAGACCTTACACTGTATGATTAAGATAGACGACATGACAGCTCCCCATAAAGAGGCCCCTAGTAAGTGTGCCGGGCTTTGGAGCCAAATTTCATAGTGGTCAGAAAGTGGACTTACAACTCCAGAGTCTGTCACGTAATGCCAGTGGGCCTAACAAGACTTTTTCCCGTAGACTAACATTGGGAAAGAGACATCTGTAAATCAGTGGACACATTTTTTTAGCATCACAGCCCCCATGAAATGACTTGTTTCACTATCAGGATTTAATCCATTCGGTCTGATAAAAGTTGGAAAGTCTAGAGGAGCCACAAGATTAAATCATTTCCCCACTCAAGTTAGCTACACCAGAAGTAGACGGAAATACACCAGAAGTAGCTGGCTTGACCAGCAGAAGTCTCTAGTGCGCCTAAGCAGCCCTTATCATCCGGGTAATTTCATACCACGGCAATAGAGCTTTTTGGCTTCACGTACCACTGAGCAAATTTAATAGGGGTGAATGGGGTCCAGGTCTTTAAATACATCCATGCCCCACAGTGAAGCCAAAACATCTTAATCACCCCCTGGTGGCAGGCTACAATATACAGTAGGTCATAAACCCCACCCCGTCCATGTTAGCGGATAGGACATGGGTCAAACTAAAATATCAGATAGTTGTTATCACACTGGTGTGTTTTTTAGTGTTAACTTTTCAGATAAGTTTGGTTTTAATTTGTTATTTGATGCTATAAAAAAGGGGGTGTGGCATTATTATTAACAGCTGTGTGTGCCAATCAGTGTGCTCCCGCTCAATGCTGCTTTGTGTGATTGGTCAGACAGGTGTAGGGGTGGGAACTCAGTACAACGTCGATAGCTACCACGCAGACTTTGGCTGCAAATGACGTCACCAGCACGAGATGGAAGCAGCCGTATCCTGGATATTTTGGCCTCATTTTTGCACAGTGGGAGGAGTAGACGTCCATCTTTATGCACAGTCATTGGGTCAGACAGAGTAGGCTTCCCATAATCAATGTGATCAATTCAAAAATTGTATTTAAATAAGGCAGAGAGAAAACAAACATGTAATATTTTACTTTGCTAGGATGTCTTTGAAGCAAGATTTCCTGTGAGGTTTTTGGTGTCAGCTAATGTCCACTTTTGTTTCCTGCCTATATGAAATTGTTCCATTTTTCCCTCATCGATTGGGATCCAGTTTCAAATGTTTGACCATGTCACGGTCATGACCCTGCTTTTTCTTTAAACTCATCCCATCAGCATGTTTTTATCATCTGGTAAAGATGAGGAGGGATTTCAGCTCCCGGATTAGTCCAACCAAAAACGCCAATGTGGTACTCACTGGGTGTTATTTTCAGCCTTCCCCCCTGCCAGACACCTGGGTGGGGACATTCCTCATAACAGCCCTCCCCGCCTCCTCCCCAGCAAAAGCACCATAAAGCAGCCGGTGAAACCGAGTGTACCGCCGCCATAAAACCAGCAGCGTGTACGGCTGATGGGACAGAGAGCAGGAGAGAAGTGATTTCGTACAGGACGATGAGTCCCAGGCAGCTCGTCTTTTTAACAGGCTGCCTCTCCGCTGCACTCACACTCACACACACACACACACACACACACACACACACACACAGAAATGTGCACAGATTTAACAGAGACCCTTTTTTATAAAGACATCAGGATGCTGCAACTTGCCAGCACACACTGACACACACAAACAAAGTTACATTATGCTATCGGACTTAAGAGACTAAACATATTAGTCAGTCATACTAAAATCCAGTCCTGGAGTTCATTTTCAATGAATTATCAGGCATTTACATTTAAACTGAATGATATATTCTTTTACAATTTGAAAGCACTGAATTTGCCTCATATAATATAGTAGAATAATATATATAATTACCTCATCACAGATATATCAGTATCAGAATGCCATCCAATAAGTGACAAGAAATGTGAGTGCAGAAATTTGAAAGATGCGTTTGAGGTTATTTAGAAACCGTTTGTTTTCCACTGGAAAGAACAGAAAGTTTATTATTTAACAATACAATGTCTTGATCAGTTCATACCTTGATAACAATGATTTAATAACAACATTTAAGGACTCCTTACCAGAAATGTTTATGCAAAGAATCTCTCTGGGCACTGACCCAAATCTGTCCGTAGCACTGAGTATCAAAAACTGACACCAAATCACACTGAAAGCTGGCAGCAGATGCTTGCTCGGATTTGTTGCAGGGTTCCCCACACATTCATTAATTTGTGGCGGCCTGCCACATCATATTGATTTTCTATTTTTGAAGCGCTCTCTCTTTGTCTCTCTTTCACACACACATACACACACAAACACCTTGGGTGTGTTTGTTCATAGTCACTCTGAGCACCGGAGTGCTCCCTGGCACAAACTGGGCTCTTCATTCGGAGTACTGTTGGAATATATGTATCGTTCGGTTATTCAGAGCATCACACTCTCGGAGCACTGAGCTTCTCTGGCTACAGACGGAGCAACAGAGCACCAGGTGCAGTGAAAGTGAAACTTAACTGTTGTTAATTCACATAGAAATAGAATGCTCTTTTTCTTAGAGCAACAGTGCTCTTATCGTAGTGTTGCCCATCAACTATTTAAAGCCCCGTTTCCACTAAACACTTTTAGTACAGTACTTTTGGAACCAAAAGTAACCCTTCAGACATGGTACCTTGTACCTCGGTCTGTTTAGCATTTCCACCGCAAACGATACCCTTAAATATGGGCGGGGTTGTTGTCGCTCACTGCTCCGTCCAGCACTCATCATATTTCCTCCTTTATCAGTCTGCACCTGGTTTATCGACCACAGAACGAGGCTGCACGCCAACATTTTCAGAACAAAATAGAACAGGCTGCAGTGAGAGTCTCTCTCAGTGAGATATTTAAAAAAAGGGGGTTTGTGCATTTAGTCCTTCTCAGGCAAGCTCAGCTGGCCGGAGCCCACAGGAACAATGCTCTGTGATGGTTTTTTTCTCTGAGGGTTAGAATTTCCGCAGTCACATAATTCAGTCAAAATTGATTTTTAGTGCTTGCAGATCCGCTGATTACTGAACGTCTGTGTCATCCAAGAGCGACAATAAAAACAAGCTAAAGTAACGGTCAAAGTTGTCACTGAAATTTAAGATGTGCTGGTGGCTTCACGTTACCATGAAAACCGTGCACCTGTGGTTCCGTGCTGGGTCTAACCCGTGTCTTACCAGCAGCAACTGAAAGTCTGCTCTCACTCACCTCTGCAGCAGCTGCTCCTCTATTCCATTGATCTGATCCAAAAAACTCTGATCAATCAAACCACAAATTGAATTAACTGACCAGTTCTCCTTCCCGCAACTCAAAGTCAACAAACTGCTGCTGAGAATAACAAAAAAGCGTAAGAAAAGTTCCATCTGCACTGCATTCACAGACCTGCAAAACCCTCTGAATTCAGAGAGGGGACGCTAAAATTTAAATGATAATTTTGCCTATTTTAAACTCTATTTATCCAAAATTGTCATATTGGCACTAGTATTAAAAATTTTAACGATACCAGCCCAATTTATATCCATCCATCCATCCATCCATCCATTTTCATCCACTTATCTGGGGCCGGGTCACTGGGGCAGCAGACTGAGCAAAGCATTCCAGACATCCTTCTCCCCAGCAACACTCTCCAGCTCCTCCTGGGGGACCTTGAGACGTTCTGAGGCCAGACGAGATATATAATCCCTCCAGTGTGTTCTGGGTCTGCCCCGGGGCCTCCTACCAGTGGGATGTACCCTGAACACCTCCAATGGGAGGCGCCCAATATATAGGTGTATGTTAAAAGCAAATGTCAGGGGGTTACCTGGTGGCCGAGGGTGTAATGTGTTATATCTCCACTGTCACTATTTAATAAAAGATATCGGGGACTATATTGCTTTTTTACTTTAAAATCTTGATTCAATACCAGCCTCATAGAAATAAAAGAAAAGCTATAAAAAGTGAAAGAAATGTTTCGAAAATGTATGTGTATTAGGGAAAAAGAGCATCTGTGTGTGTGTGTGTGTGTGTGTGTGCGCGCGTGTGTGTGTGTGTCCTCTCATTATGCTCCAGGATTTACGCTCAAATCCCATTTAAACCTGGGCTTTGATTTAAGAAGCGGTGTAATTTAGTGGAATCTAAAAAGTCTCATTAGTTTCTACAAAGACCTTTCTCGTCTTTCATGTACTGCATGGAAAACTCAAACGTCCTCCATTTGACTGAGATAATCACGGTACTTAACCAGATGCAGTTTGAGGTGCCGCTTTATTCAGCCACCACACACCTACACGCTCTTCAGAATCAGATGTTCATTAATCTTTTATTCTCTCAGGCAAACTCCGCAGACGGCAGTTTTACTCTCAACCGCTGGAGAACGGCCGGGTCCTCACGCAGGGCTCTACCTTCACCTACCAGGACGTCCTGGACCGGTTGTTGGTCTACACGCCTGAAATTGTGAGTGGAGGCGCAGATGAGATGGGTTTCACCCTTACTGATGGCATCCATACATACACGGGCCGCCTGGAGTTCACCATGGACGTCAGGAGGAGCGAAGGACCCCGAATGACCGTCAACAGAGGCCTGCAGCTCCCAGCAGGTGAGGAGAGGAGGAGGGAGGGTCATATCAGCATCAGCACTTTGTGTTGATACAAGGTCTCAGCAGAGTCTTAGAAAATCTCAGATTTATCATTTAAAGGGAGATAAAGACACTGAGTGCTCTGAATTGTTTCAGGATCTTCATCCAAGATCACAGAGCAGAATCTGAAGGGCACAGACATCGACTCAGACATCCTGAAGCTCAGGTACGTCCTGACCAAAGACCCTCCAGCTGGCAAACTCCAGCTCAGCAAGAGCGGACGTGTGGAGAAGATTTCTGTTAAAGGTCCCGTTCAGAGCTTCACTCAGGAGGACGTCAACAAAGGTTTTTTTTTGTTGTCTTTTGTCTTTGTCCTACATTTTTCAAATAACATCCGGCATTTTATTTTGTGTAATTCTGTCAAAAATGGTTGGCAAGAGATTTTTTTCTTGTTGTTGGGGTGACAGGAATTTTTTAAATAGATATATGTTGTAAAAATATACAACTTTAAGTTCTAGGGTGCAAATTCAGAGCTTGTGCAACACTACACATGCAAACACAACATACTTCACATTTTTTGGTTTGAGTCATTCCTTTTCAGAATGCATCAACTTTTGAGGTGACCAACTGACCCTTCGCTAAGTCCCGCCCCTGGAAGCAGACTGGCCACTCATAACGTAGCATCAGGCCAGCTCAGACCAGGGTCCGACAATAACACAGCTAGATATACGTTTCTTCCCTGTTCCAAAACCAACAACAAACCCTGAAGAGTGTAGGGTTAGCTAGCTAGCTACTGGAGATAAAGACTACTGAATATATACACATGCTGTTTTTGCTTTTTAATGATTATAACAGTGGAAAAAAGATCAACTCTCTAAATCACATCAGGTCCCCTTGTCAGATGCAAGTAAGGCTTTTAAATACATAGAAATTCTTGATAATAAATGTTATGTGTCAAAAGAGATATCTTGGATACCTGCTTTTTTTAATAAATAAATAAAACTTTGTTCTTTGTCGATAGATGATTATTTCCATCTCAAGCCAGACCAGCTGGTGGTAGTGTTTATTCAGATATAAAACCACATTTCCCATAAACCCCCTTTCTGTCTGAGAATGTTGCCTGATTCAGAGGTGTTGTCTTTGACTGTCACGAAGGGAAAAGATGTTTGAAGAGATTTTTTTATTTCTTAACTTGATTTTTTTAATTGCATTAATTTTTTCCAGCAGTTACTGTTACAGTTGAAGCTGAAACCCAACACTAAGTTAACACTGAGTGCTTTTCCGTGTTTTGCAGGCCTGCTGCAGTACAGCCATGACAAAGGGGAGAAGGGAGGCAGCCTGTCTTTCAAGTTCAACCTGGTCGATCCAGAGGGCAACAAACTGATCGACCAGTCCTTCTTCATCAGTGTGCTCGGTAGGGTTTCCTCCATCCTCTGTTAACTTGCAGCGCTCAAATAAAGGCTCAAGTGATCCTTCAGTTGGTGGAGAGAAGAAGGCAATTACAACAGATTTATCCCTTTGTCCTGCGTGCTTGCTGATGTGCAATGCGCCTTGGACACAGCCTGCATATGAATCGTGTAGAGCCACCCTTTGTACAAGCAGCTGTTGTTAGCTGTTGCACCTGGAATAGCTTCATCTCAAAGACAACAGGAAATTGGTACAAAGAAATAAATTGTTTTTCTAACTACAGACATATTTTTAGAATATTTCAGGGCTGTTTTGTGGAAGAAGAATTTCATGCAAATTTCAGTGACTTCAGTGTCTCTCAGCGAGCTGGATAGTTCCCTCTGTGACGGCTAAAAACACACCAAACTTTATATTTCCACTCACTTCCTTCTGGGGACTCGGCCAGACTGTTGCAGTGGTTCAGCAGTTCAGCACTTCTAATGCAGCTGCTGGAAACTGAAGGATTGTCTGTCCCTCATGGTTGAACAGCGTCCTGATTCTCTCATATCTTTCCCAGCTCACGTTTTATCCTGCTCTGTATTATTCCCTCACTTTTTTCAGTTTTTCTCTCCTCTGCTCTCTCAGATGTGACTACAGTGGAGCTCTCTGTTCATATCTCTTCCTACCACACTGCCCTCTGATTACTTCCCTGCCCTTCTCTCAATCTTTCTTAATCCGTTTGTCCAAATCTCTCGAACCTATATCACTCTTTCACACCTCTTGATATGCTTTACTCCCTCCTTTGCCGTCACCCGACTTAATCTTTCTCCGGTTTTGGACTTGTAGCTGTGTCATCCCTCCATTTCTCCAACTCCTAATATACCCCTCTGCTCCCCTTATCTTCTCTCCTCCCCTCATCAGTCTCAGCTTCTTCCTCCTCCACTGCTCCAGTCCATATTTTTCATTTTTTACCAGAATGAAAAATCGACTCTCAATATTTTTATCTCCTTTTGGATGAATTGTTTTCATAAACTTGTGAAAGGCCACCGTGCTTTTACTAATAAATCTTTGCTCGAAGGGATTTCCTCTTCCTCTTCCTCTCCTCTCCTCTTCTCTTCTTCTGTGACTTACCTTTGTCTTCTCTCCTCCAGAGGACCGTCTTCCTCCATCCGTGGTGGTGAACAAAGGCCTGGTGCTGGATGAAAACACGATGAAGAAGCTGACCACGCTGCAGCTGTCTGCCAGTGACCAGGACAGCGAGCCGAGTGAGCTCATCTTCCGCATCACCAAACAGACAAGCCTGGGTCACCTGGAGCACGCCGCCAGCCCAGGTACTAAAACTAGATCTATTTCAGGATTTAGAACTGAACACAACTCATCTGCTGGGTCATCCATGTTATGAAGCACATGATTATGTCTTATCATTAACAACAGGTGATCCATACCATTATTTGATGTGTTAGTATAATCGCAGGAAAATAAACGTGACCAGCAGAACTGTAAGCCTCCACTACTGGTTTGAGTTCAAGTAACTCAGACTGGAATTTAATGATGTTAAAAAAGTTATGACTGAAAAAATATCTCATACTGCTGCACATTTTTAATGAATGTAAAGACCAGTACGTGTAGAATTTTAGAGTTACCAACTTTGGCATTAACACATTTTTATTTTTAATATCAGGGACCTTCTAGCAGCCATTTTGGGGCTTTCAGTCATATCACATTATCTTCATCCAGATCACTTGAACATCACCACTTAAATATTTAGAAGGCACTGCATACAACATGTAGCCTACACAGAAACAACCGCAGCATCATGCCGCTCCAGTGTGCGAGTATAGACAATATGTACAACAGCGTCAGCCTTTAGTGTGACATATAACATATGCCTCGGCAGCGCTTTATGAAGAATGAAAATGGCATAACATGGTAATAACAATCACTTGCTGTCTCTGTTTAATGGCGGCTGATCTCATCTTGTGCTTGGAGGTTAAGAAGCTTCCAGACCTCATCGTTTCCCCATTTTGTGGACATTTTTAGTGCCAGTCTTTTCTTTGAGTTAGCTGCCAACTGCTACACATTACTTTTTAAATCTCCTGCTTTGAGTCACAGGTATACCACATTGTCAAAACCTCACAGTCATGCCACCCATGATCCCATCCTGCCAGCTGTTCTGTTTATACAGGCCTTGTTTCGCCACTGTTACTACCTTGGATATTGGCTTAAAGGCAAGACAGCTCTGTTCCCCTCATTCCACAATTGTGTCTTTTTAATACAGAACAGCGAGGCAGCATTAGGATGTGAAGGTCCTGCCTTGAAGAGGCGGTAGACTTAAGAGAAAGGCCCAGTAGTAGTATCGACTAAAATTAATCTCCTATGAGAAACACTTAAGGTCTTTTACTGTACAACAGTCCACTGATAATATCACAGCATGCATTATTCAAGAACATTTTAGGAAACTAAAATATCTGTTTGAGCTCTGGATGTGAAAAGTGAGAAATTATCAAAATAGTGAAGATAATATTTTGTCTGGTACGCACTTTTCAAATGAGTTTTAGTAAATACAAAGCTGAATGTTATTAATGTAAAATGGATACAGACAAGGTAGATAGGTGCTGGTGTGTGTGTGTGTGTGTGTGTGTGTGTGTGTGTGTGTGTGTGTATGTGGGGGATCTATTGATGAGTCTAATGGATTTGCTGCGAGCTCATATACCATTAATTTATATACAGAAGGTTCATTCTGTGTTTGATAATTAACTCTACACACACACAAGCGCACACAATGAGGAAAGTGTAATGAACCTTGCTCCAGTTCCTCTCTAGTTTATCTCCAATGTATTCCAGCTGCCCCCTACAAAACACACACACTCATACTCTATCCTCTCTGCTTATTTTAGCATGCACACACACACACAGACTGCTGCATTACATTTCTAGTATGTATTCAATGTGTTTCCAAACTCTTGAAATATTACAAACTCCTAAATGCACATTTCCTCAGCATCGAAATCGCTGCTTTAGCTCCACATGAAAATATAAAAAAACCTCTCTCATGTCAACTTAAACAGTTTCAATGCAAAAAAAAGAAAGATGCATCTTCTAGTCACAAAGAGGTGATTATTCGCTTCCGTGCTATTGAACAATCCTGCCCCAGCTGAATGGATTCCCCACATCGCTGAACGCTCTCGCAGCATGCTAATTAGCTGGATGTTAACACCGCTCGCCGATCTTCGAGCATCAGTTCACCTCAGAGCCACAGAGCAGCACCGGATAATTACCGCTAGCCATTCAGCCGGCCTGTCATCCCATGCTAACTCGCACAGCTAGCTGCTCCTGTGGGATAGCTTGTCAGCCTACAAGGAATGTCAAAGTAACAGCACAGAGACAGGAATGCCCACTTTCAAAGGCAAAGTCTTCAAAGAGATTATTGACCGGCTGCGGTTATGAAACCTCTCTGAGGTGAAGCATCTGTCAAAGGGCACCTGTCGTACTAATTAGTGAAGACTGTAACTCATTGCCTCACCTCAGATTCAACTTATATTCACTGCAGCTTCTGCTATGCATCATCTCTACTGCATGGTTCAGCTGGACTTGACTTAACTTACTTTTAGTATCAGGTCCTATTCTCCATTTTGTTTTCCACTGCATACAATCCCTCCTCAGTGTAGGTGGGATTCTCAGCTGATTGCCAGAGATATACTTACTTTTTAACTACGTGTTTATGTAGACAAGTGGCTGTGTTGTGAACAGAATAGATCAAATGTACTACAGGGGTACTGGAGGATCCCACTAGAGGGCACACCGGAGAAATCAGACCATATGAAACAACCACATATGCGTGATGTAAACAATAAACATGACGAGAAGGGTACTTTGTTATTCATTCTGCAATCACTGTGGATCATGTTCTGCTAACACTTCCCTTACTGTTCATTTGCAAAGGGTCTCTCACAGAAGTATTGAGTTAATTTCTTAGGATGTGCACAACCAACACTCCAAATGGAAACCTGATATGTGAAGTAGCCATCTTGCACACTCCACCGAACATGTAGTTAAAAGCAATTATACCTTTGGCCATAGCAGCGTCACATGAAACTGCCATGACATCATCTTCAACACAATACTTGAACGCTGAATCCTTCATCTGCAGCCAAACAGAGGAACATCTGTACTTTGTCAGCTGTACAGCCTAGTTTTGCAGGCTGCCATTTTTTAAAGTCTGGGTCGAGTAAACAAAAAGATTGCTGTCTGTTGCTGTTGATGGTAGCTTGGCTGGTTCGTGCAGG
>JAPZEB010000022.1:9507273-9524078 GCA_029783705.1 Chaetodon striatus | reverse complement strand
GAACCCTAACTGCTCAGGGAGCCTGTCCATTGGCAGCCCCCTCAATATGACATCTCTCCATTTAATGCATGTATAGGTCATGTTTGTGCATGTGTTTGTATTTCAGGCCTGTTTGTATATGACAACAAAGTGAAGAAATTGAATTTCCCCTCAGGGATTAATAAAGCTTATCCTCTTCTTCTATGACCTGAAAAGAGTGTGAAAGATGAGGGGAAACAACTGAATCAGTGAAGTAAATGTAATTCAGTGTTTAACTGATCTTGTTCCTTTGTAGGTGACATCAACCTTGGTCTGATCCGCTACGTGCTCCATCAGGAGAACGTTCAGGAAACCATGGACAACTTCAAGTTCCTGGTCAAAGACAGCAAACCAAACGTGGTCAGCGACAACGTCTTCCACATCCAGTGGTCACTCATCAGCTTCGAGCACAAAAGGTCTGTATCATGTGTGAGGCGTTCACCTAAATGGTCACCAAACTCATTGCACTGTTCTCCAAAAGTCACACCAGTTCAAACCTGGCCAGCATCCTTGCTTTTGTTTTTTTAGTAAGATAAAATAACCTGTCACTTCCTGTGATGGTTCCACAGCTACAATGTGAGTGAGAAGGCTGGCACGATGGCGGTGACGGTGAAGCGGACAGGTAACCTCAACCAGTACGCCATCGTGCTCTGCCGCACTGAGCAGGGCAGCGCCAGCCCCACCAGCAGTGCAGGATCCCATCCAGGCCAGCAGGACTACGTGGAATATGCTGGACAGGTAACCAGTGTCAAAATGTTCTCATTTTATTTTCATTGTTGTTCAGGGGGAAAAAAATTGAAGCTTTTATCTTCTTCTACCTCTGGCTTTGACATGATTTTTTAAGACTATTTCAAGACTTTCATGAGAACAAACTGTCCAAGAATAATAAGCTGAATTTTTAAAGTTGGTGTTTGATATTACGTCTAGTCATATCCGAATTGACTGACACCACAACTGTCCCGTTAATTCACAGGTACAGTTTGATGAGCGCGAGGACACCAAGGTGTGCACCATAGTCATTAACGATGACAAGGTGTTTGAGGGAACAGAGAGCTTCAATGTGGAGCTGAGCATGCCTGTGTATGCGCTGCTGGGCGGAAACACACGCGCCATCGTCAACATCAACGACACAGAGGACGAACCGACTTTGCAGTTTGATAAGAAGACGTACCACGTCAATGAGAGCAGCGGCTTCATCCATGCACCCATCGAGAGAAAAGGTAGACAACACTACACAAAGGGCTATTAAATACGAACCATTTACTTCCACCTTTTTATTTAACAGAAAAAGACTTCCCATTATGCTTCTTCTCACATATCTGACACATATTCTGTATCTGTCTTTGGGGATGTTACCTGGAAAATTTTGAGTAAGCATGTTAAATATAAGGCAAAAAATACCACCAAACTCTCACGATGCCACACAAATCCAAGCAAACATCTACAGTTTGGCACAGAGTGCAGTGACTAAAACCTCCAAGTAAAATACAACAAACTCCTCTCATGTTTCAGTATGAACATGGTTTGAAGAGGGTGTATATTTTAGGGCAATGCAAAGTGCAGAACAGCTATGTCGGTCAACAAATGCCTTTGCCTCATTTCCACTCAGGTGACACCTCCAGCACTGTGTCCGCTCTCTGCTACACCGTGGCCAAGACGGCTCAGGGCAGCAGCCTCCACGCTCTGGAGTCCGGCTCCGACTACAAGAGCCGCGGCATGACCAACGACAACCGCGTCATCTTCGGTCCTGGGGTCAGCATGTCCACCTGCGATGTCAAGCTCATCGACGACAGCGAGTACGAGCTGTCTGAGGAGTTCGAGCTGGTGCTGTCAGACGCCTCGGACAACGCCCGCATGGGGGACGTGATGACAGCCAAGGTCGTCATCGATGGACCCAATGACGCATCGACTGTTTCTCTTGGAAACGCCACCTTTACTTTCAGTGAAGATGCTGGTATGAGCTGTTTCTGTTCACAGAGTGGTTGTATGAGTCTCTTTTCTTTCTGCATTTTCATAGAATTACTTTTGAAGTTTTTCTCTATCCTCAAGAGGAATTATTTTTTCGGATGTCACAGCATGGCTGTATTTTCTAAGAGAAATGTGAACATGTAATGATCTCCCTAGGGAAATTAGGGAAGTCCAAAGAAGAGTTAGCCTACAAATTGTCTTTGGAAAGGGAAGTTTCTTAATGGTTACATCCAAGATCCAAGGGTTTAGCATTAATTTCTTCCTCCCTGACCCTCTTACTACACATGAAACAGAATGTCAACACACTCCCTGAACATTTACACATCTCATTTGTAGAAACAAGATTATTATCTTTTTCTTCCCCAAGTCGGTCTGTATATTGCAGTGCATCATATTTTAGTCTATTAATTTGTTTGGAACAGAGAGCATGTGCTGAAGCAAGAAACACAGGACTAATAGTTACCTATTTTATTAATTAGCACAACAGGCTTCTGCTTTTACAGTAAGTCGATGCTGACAGTTCACTCTGCCACATACACTTTTTTGCAGCTTGATAGATAGAGAGGTTTATGTTAATGACTTCATTTACTTTGATACTGCAGACCAAAGCAGACTTCTCAAACCAGGCTTATTGATATCTTTGACCTGGTTGTTTTTATTATCTGTAGTTTGAAGATGCAGAAATCTTAATTATTTCCATATTATTAACACCTGCGTCACGTTCTTATCTCCACGCTCCAGGCACAATTGAAATCCCAGTGTTGCGCCACGGCAGCGACTTGTCCTCTTTGACCTTTGTGTGGTGTGCCACCCGACCTTCAGACCCCCCCTCTGCCAGCCCGGGGGTCGACTACATCCCCAGCTCCAAGAAGGTGGAGTTCAAACCTGGAAGAACCGAGGAGGTAAAGAAAGAGACAAAACACCTACAGTAAAAGTTTGCACCAACTGGAACTACTTTTAAAAACAAGCGAAACACTTAGTATTCATATTTTTTCTTTTTATCTATGTCTATTAAAAATCTTTTTATTAATTTTCTACTCCTTTCTACACTTTTATTTCTCTCACCTATTCCTTTTTTAAACTTCATTATCTAAAGCACCTTGAGCTGCCTCTGTGTATGAAATGTTCTATATAAATAAACTTGACATGCCTCAAAGTGCTAAATTAAATGCAGCTGGATTTAAGTGGGTATAAAGAAGCATCTTTACTAATGTTCTTCAAGGTAAACACCTTTACATAAAGAAATATTTAGGAACATCACCAAGAAGATAATCAGAGGCTGCATGAGAAGCATTCTCGGGGTCTTTTAGCCACATGACACATTTTGCGAGACAACCCTGTACCCCCCATTTTGTGATTGTACCTTTTAGCAATATGGAATAATGCCACAACTTCCCACCTTGAACAGACAGTGTAAAAGGGGCTGTTAAAACAACAGACCTGGCCTAGGACACCCGCAGAAACCTTGCTAACGCTCTGGCCTCCTTTTTTTTTACAGACCTGCAGTTTGACCATCATGGACGATATCCAGAATCCGTCCATCGAAGGATCTGAGTCGTTTGTGGTTTTCCTCAGTTCTCCTCAAGGTGCTGTCCTCCAAGAGCCCTACGAAGCCAACGTTGTCATCACTGACACCTTCCAGGACAGTACGTACACACAACAGTGTCACGTAAAATCAGATATGCATTTCATTTTTTCATTTGAGGCTTCACACATACCTCACAGACATCATCAGCTTTCTCACAGCCATCATCACCTCTTTCAGTTCCCAGCATGCAGTTTGAGAAGAGCGCCTACACTGTGAAGGAGAAAGACAGCGTCCTCCACATCCCCATCATCCGTACGGGTGACCTGTCCTTCAAATCATCAGTGCGGTGTTTCACTCGCACCATGTCAGCCATGGTGATGGATGACTTTGAGGAGAGGAGGAACGCTGACGAGTCTCGCATCACTTTCCTCAAAGGAGAGAAGGTAGAATTTAGTCCAACATGTTTATCTAAAGCAGGTCAAGTCTGTTTGTATCTTTTTTGTTAATGAATCTACCGATTAAATTATATTTTTTGTGTTTTTGTTTTCCAGGTAAAAAACTGCACCGTTCACATCAATGATGACTCTGTTTTTGAGCCTGAAGAGGAGTTCCAGGTGCATCTTGGGACACCGCTGGGTGACCACTGGAGTGGTGCCATGGTGGGCGCCAGCGACATTGTAACCATCACTATCACCAATGATGAAGATGGTAAGCAGGCACCTCATACAACAGAGTGGCTTATAGATGTTTGACAATAGATAAAGATGATGAATGATGAATATTTGGTTGCATCCTTGTACATTTACACGTTTATCTTTCTTTATTTTGTTTTTGCATTTTTGTCAGGTAGCAAACTTCCTCATGTTAACTCTTCAGTATGACACATATTTAACATCTTTGTATACCTCCCAGGGTTTCCTATATACAGTATCTTGTTTACTGTAGCTACACCAAGCTAAAGCAAGTTTAATGTAATCCAATAGCCAGCCTCTCTGAAAGCCTAGTCCCATTGATAAAGATGTGGAAATATTAGAAACAGCGTTCAGTATAACACGATACAATTCAACAGCACCACAAACTTCAGCCTCAAAAAGTAATCACACAACTCCTTCCTTACCACAGTTTCAACAAAAACTAAAGCTTCATGGAGAACGATTTATTGCAGGACATTTGTATTGACTGCATTAGTTATATGTAGGTGTACCTAATAAAATGGCAACTGAGTGGCAAATTTACAAAAGGATCGCGTGGCCTTTGGAGACATTAAACCTGCACAAAATAGGCACAGTGAAACCATGTAATTGTCAGAGCACTTGCAAAGAATGAAATGCACCTCTAACTGCAGTGCCAGACAAATAGCGTCTCGGAGCTCCTGTGCTATTTGCACATATTTAAGTGAGGTAATATGCAAACATTTGGAGCAAAATTTGGCGCCTTTCTGTGCAGATAAATCTCACTGCAAAAACAGTCTAATTCACAGATGAGCGCTAATAGCCACACAGTTGCAGTAAAATTATTAGTGTGTTCAGAGAGGTGGTGGTAACTGAATCGCTCTGACAGAGTAGGATATTAAATTAATACACATCTAAAATCCTTCCCTGAAGTTTTGAGGAATGCCTCTGGACCTGGAAGGTCAGGACCTGTAGCCCACGCTCTGAAAGTTTCTGTCATTGTTCTGCCATTTCTACTTTGCCACATGGATAATTCCAATAACCAGCAAAAAAGAGCAAATTGCACTCAGCTTGAAAACTTTATGGACATGTTTGTGCTGTAATATGCAATATCATTTGTGAAGTGGACCTCGAGATGAGGCTAATAGCAGTTGCAAGTGATGCACAATTCACTTGCCAAAATCCATTCTTTGTGAATTTGCCAGTGAGTGTATTGCTTAATATGCAAATCACACAGTCAATGACATACAAGAAACAGCCAGAGGGCATCACTGTGACCTTTCATCCTCTTCTGCTGCTGCAGCTCCCACCATTGAGTTTGAGCAGGCGTCTTATCAGGTCAGAGAACCTCCTGGTCCCGATGGCATTGAGGTGCTCAACATCAAGGTGATCCGTCGGGGGGATCTGGACCGAACCTCTAAGATCCGCTGCAGCACCCGGGACGGATCTGCCCAGTCTGGAGTCGACTACAATCCAAAGAGCCGAGTGCTTAAATTTACCCCTGGTCAGTGCTGAACATTCAAATGTGACGAAGAGTTAAAACTTTCAAAAGAGATTCTTATTTATAATGTTTGTAAATCTCAGGTTCAAACCTCTGAGCTGTAACATGACTTGAACATCTCTCTTTGCCTCTCTCTGTAGGGATGGACCACATCCTGTTCAAAGTGGAGATTCTGTCCAATGAGGACAGGGAGTGGCACGAGTCCTTCTCATTGGTCCTCGGCCCTGACGACCCTGTGGAGGCTGTGCTCGGGGAGATCACCATGGCAACAGTGACCATTCTGGACCAGGAGGCCTCAGGCAGCCTCATCCTCCCCGCCACGCCTATTGTAAGAAATGTGAAACATGGTATAGTCCCATAACTAATTCATCCAGTCGGTCTTATCTGATAATAACAAACAAACACAGAGCAGCACAAAGATGTACAGCAGGAGCAGTGGGACAAACTAGTACAGGATGTGTTTAAAGCAGGTTTTTTAAAGACTCTAGTGACTTGCATACTGGTTTGCTTTTGACAGAGAAAGTTGGCTTGTATCTGAGAGAGAGCTCAGCATGTTTGTAGCACTTAGAGAGATTGACGCCAGAAAGCAGAAACATCTCCACTCCTGGGAAAAGCACTCCTCTCCTCTCCTACATATTCAGTAGCTCCAGCAGGAAGCATGGGCAGCATTTCCCTTCGGGCGTTCGTTCACAGCATTTTACATTTCTTATGCAATTAACCAGAACCACTTACAACGAGTACAGCTATGTTCACATGCCATTTTATTATGTGGTGCATGATTGTACCCCAAATGCCTTTTAGCATCTCAGCAGGAGTCCCATCTCATGCAGTGTTTGTGTGTCTCTATCATGTTGAAATAAAAACAGTTAAAAAAGAAGTAATAAGTTCATCAGTACCCATCCTGCTTCCTCCTTAGGTGGTCTCTCTCGCCGACTACGATCACGTCCAGGAGGTGACCAAAGAAGGCAGCAAGAAGACACCCTCACCTGGTTACCCTTTGGTGTGCGTCACCCCCTGCGACCCTCACTACCCCAAGTATTCGGTGATGAAGGAGCGCTGCGAGGAGGCCGGCATCAACCAGACACAAGTTCACTTCTCCTGGGAGGTGGCGGCACCCACTGACACCAGCGGTGCCCGGTCCCCCTTCGAGACGGTCACAGACACAACCCCGTACACCAGTGTCAACCATATGGTGAGTTCTGAAAAGGAACAGTTTAATATAAAGTCAGATAACCCAGTGACACGTATTAAACCTCCCATTTTAGATTTGCAAAACAGCAAGAAAAGCCCTGAATAGCTGTTATTTCCTCTTTTCAGTCTTCCGTGCTGTCTCTCATGTCTCATCCACTCTGTTGTCTCTCTCAGGTCCTGGACAGTATTTATTTCAGCCGCCGCTTCCACGTTCGCTGCGTTGCTCAGGCCAGGGATAAGGCGGGTCACCTTGGAACACCACTGAGGAGCAACATCGTCACCATCGGCACAGACAGCTCCATCTGCCACACGCCTGTTACCACGGGCACCGCCAGGGGCTTCCAGGCTCAGTCCTTCATCGCCACACTCAAGTACCTGGACGTCAAGCACAAGGAGCATCCCAACCGGTGAGTAGGGCTGGGTGGATGGTTGCTTTTTAAACTTGGATAAAAGTCTCAACCAATACTTAATTAATTGTTTGTTAATGTCTCTCTGTCTGTCCTTGTTTAGTATCCATATCTCAGTCCAGATCCCCCATCAGGACGGCATGCTCCCCTTGGTGTCCACCATGCCACTACACAACCTGCACTTCCTGCTGTCAGAGTCCATCTACAGGCAGCAGCACGTCTGCTCCAACCTTGTCACCCTCAAAGACCTGCAGGGTGTCTCAGGTCAGTCACACAAACACACACATGGACCTCCTGTGAATTCCCTTAACCTTAGTTACTTGCCATGTGCTTTACCTTGTGTACAGGATTAGAATGGTGCTTAAACTTTTACCAGATCTTTGTTTAAATAAGAAAGTATAATTACCGGTGCATGGCACAAAGACTTTTGACTAATACAAACATGCTCCCACAGAGACAGGCTTCCTGGATGACGTGTCCTATGACAGCATCTCTCTGGGACCTGGTTACGACCGCCCCTACCAGTTCAATCCCAATGTCCGGGAGGCCAAGAGCATCCAGCTCTACAAGCACCTCAACCTCAAGAGCTGCATCTGGACCTTTGACGCCTACTATGACATGACGGAGCTCATCGACGTCTGCGGGGGCTCGGTCACCGCTGACTTCCAGGTAAATAGTTCAGTGAAGGGCCAGTTCTTTGTGTGACCACCAGATACAATTTTTTTCTTGTCACTGCAATTCAAAATGTCTAAAATGGTCAATTAAAGCTACTAAAGTTTGTAACAGACACTTCGACCGAGTAGCTCTCCAACCTGATCTGACACCTAAAATTGTGTAGTTCTTATATTCATTGACGATCATTGTCGTCGATGAAAATCTAAATCTGAATCACCAACAAAGTGTTGTTGTTAACCTCTGAGGGATGCCTGTCCACAGGTGGAGCACCAACATTAAACCCTGCTGTTGTTCTTCCAGGTTCGGGACTCGGCTCAGTCCTTCCTGACGGTGCAGGTTCCTCTCTACGTGTCCTACATCTACGTGACGGCACCAAGAGGCTGGGCCTCTCTGGAGCATCACACTGAGATGGAGTTCTCCTTCTTCTATGACACCGTGCTCTGGAGGACAGGTCAGGACCAAAGACAGCGGAGAACTAATAAATAAACTGGAAACTGAGTTTATCTCTGTATGAGATCGAATCATAATGTTGAGTTAGCACAAGTCTCCCACTATGGTTTTGCTCCATTGAGTAATGTTCCTTTTGTTACATTGGATATAAGACAGGAGATACAAGATGAGAATATGTAACTTTACACAGTCAGCATGTTTTCTTTTTCATTGAATATTAAATGAGGTGCATTTGGTCATTATTTGAAATGATCAGTATCCTGTTACATTATTTTATTTATCTGATCAGTGTTGCAATTCTGCATTAATCTTAATTTGACCTCTGGCATCTGACATTATTGGCTGATGTTTTCTGTGTGCAGGTATCCAGACTGACAGCGTCCTCTCAGCCAGACTGCAGATAATCAGGATCTACATCAGAGAAGATGGACGACTGGTGATTGAGTTCAAAACCCACGCCAAATTCAGAGGTCAGTTCACAGCACCCACCATGTTTCATTTCAGATGTGAAGGGCTGTCCACACCAAGAACGATGTGAGCGTCCACACTGCTAAACATTGGCAACTGACAAGCACGGGCTGCACACTCAAGCTGTGTCGGCCTGTTAATTCGGATGGAATTAGATTTGTCAGTGTTTCTGTTGTTCATCAAATCACTGTGAAAGTGATCTCAACAATATCGTTCACCACTGTCATTATCGTTATATTTGTGGTGTGGACTCCACCATCCACTTTATTTTATATTATTTGTTATATGTTTTTTTTATGTCTACAAACGTGCTGCTTGTGCTGCTGTCTGTCTTGGCCAGGACACTCTTGAGAAAGAGATTTTTAATCTTAATGAGTCTTTGCTTTCGGTTAAATAAAAGTTAAAAAAAAAACATTGAATGAATTTTAATATTGTATATTCACGGTTATTGTTAGTTAATTCTTGGTTAGGTGGCCTTGTCTTCATTGTTGTTACTGTTGTTGTGGTTATAGATGAAGATCAACAGAGGAGTCTGTTGGTGTGAAGCACAGGATGTTTTTAGCCAGTCCACCTCCACTTCAGAGTATAAAAACTCATATTTCTGTCTAATTTATTTTCCATTTTTCTTGCTCCAGGTCAGTTTGTCCTCGAACACCACACTCTGCCGGGCCACAAGTCCCACCTGATGGCTCCCGACCACCTCGGAGGCATCGAGTTCGACATTCAGCTGCTGTGGAGCGCTCAGACCTTTGACTCACCGTACCAGCTGTGGAGAGCCACCAGCTCCTACAGCAGGTCAGTCAGTTCATACACAGCCACAATCAGAGAGAGAGAAAGAGGACGCACTGATATTTTACAGTTCAGCTGGAGGGGAATAATGATAGTGGAAGTTTTAATGCAAAGTTGCTCCAGGATTTAGAAAAACTTTCAGACTGTCACCACCATGCAGAGATTAGTTGAATCTAGTCGAAGTTTCTCAAAATGCCGTGTCATCCAGCCAAGGGTCACAGAGCCAGAAACAATTTAAACTTCATAAGAAGGCAAAGAAGTGGAAGAAGTTGGAGGCTGATATCACGTCTGTTGTCTCAGAGGGTTCCTTGTGGAGCAACAAAAAACGATCTGTGGAAATACTCGAATGATATTTTAACTTCTGAACAACTGAGAAGGTTTCGATCTGTTTAGATCAACCCGTAAGGCTCAGATGCACCAAGTCAACTTCAAAGAACTAGTGGCCACAAAGGCCCCCGGCAGTGTCGCCTGACGTTGCCGTGTCTCAGCCAAAAAGTTGCACATGAACACACCGCAAAATCTACAGCCGACGTCCAACCAACACGTACGTTCTGTGCCAGCGTGACAGGAAATAACTCTCCACACAAGCAGACGACGGTAGTTTATCATCATTCAAAAAGAGGAACAGGAAGACTGCCTTAAAGCTAGTTAGCCAGTTAGCACACAAACAACACAATGCAAAGTTGAACATTTTTACCATGTGCCAATGAACAATAACACAAACCATCCCAAAATGTTTCTGCTTAAGAGCTCAATGGCTAAAGAAAAATAATCTTACCTCATGTAACACATTTGTTTTGATCTCACTCCCTCTTGACAAAGCTGTTTGTTTACTTTCCTCACTTCCATTTCTCTTCTCGTACGCTGAGTTGAACTGAAAATTCAAGTGATTTCATTCACCGATGGGCTCCACTGTCGCCGATTCAACATGCTGAATCACCCAGAAAAAAAAAAGAGCCAACAGGGCCTGACAAGGGCCAGTGGTGCGCGAAACACCACACCAGCTAGGGTGACAGACGCTCACCGACAGCTCAACACTGACCGATGGCCGACTGCTAGCTTTGTGTGTCAGGGTCTTAAGTTTCTTCATTTGGCGGCCTCACAGTGCTTGGTAATAATCTTTTTGTGTTGTCTTTCTGTGTGTATTCTTCAACAGGAAGGACTATTCTGGAGAGTACACCGTCTTCTTGGTCCCCTGCACCGTCCAGCCCACTCAGCCCTGGATCGACCCCGGGGACAAACCTCTGTCCTGCACGGCTCACGCTCCAGAGAAGTACGTCCTTACTGGAGTCCAACTTAAGTCCAAACAGTGTTGAGTTTTAAAGTGACATATTCTCTTCTACTAGTAAAAGTCCAGCAGGTCACTTGAATCCTGAGCTGTCTTGTTGTTGTCTGACAGGTTTCTGGTGCCGATCGCCTTCCAGCAGACCAACCGGCCCGTTCCCGTGGTTTACTCCCTCAACACAGAGTTTCAGCTGTGTAACAACGAGAAGGTGTTCATGATGGACCCTGCCACTGCTGATGTCTCTATGGCTGAGATGGACTACAAGGGAGCGTTCTCCATGGGTACGACAGGAGGGTTAGAGTATAACCTTCTAAAAACAGCTTTTTAGAAAAGTTTTCTGAACAGCAATGAGCTGCTTTATGTTTTAACCGAATTTTAGGAGATTCCCTGGCAACCTCTCTTATATTTTTGCAATACTCTGTTCTAGTATTTTTCATTTTCTGTATAAAGATGGCAGAGGTGGTGAATCATTTGATGAAAGATTGATCAAATACCCTGGACATGGATCATATTTCTTCATTAATTTCATCAAATGATATGTTAAATAATGTTTCTGTGTACCTTTAATCCTTTTATTTTCCATATGTTTAAGAGGACTTTCTTCATTTCTCCGGTGTGGGATCTGTATTTATCAGTTTTATACCCCATAGGTTTGCACATACAAGGATTTTGTCTTGATTTTTTGGTGCATAATAATTAATACAGTGCAAAAGCCAAAAAAAAATACATAAGAGAACAATTAACAATGGAAAATGTGGGAGAAAAAGTAAAAAAATGTATTTGTTTTTAAGGTGAAAGCTGTGCGATTTTGGTTGAGCAGAAGTCAATGTTATGAGTATCTAAGGAGTTCTAACCAATGCACCAAAATAATGTTGTAATCTTCACCTAATTCAAGTCACAGATGAAGACGCGCTGAGGTTTTATGCAGCCCAAACACACATTTTCATGCACATGTACAAATAAAAGAAAACCTGTGCCTCTGCTCCCCCCTGCAGGTCAGACTCTGTACGGCAGGGTGTTGTGGAACCCTGAGCAAAACTTGAACGCAGCCTACAAACTGCAGCTGGAGAAGGTGTACCTCTGCACCGGCAGGGACGGATACGTTCCCTTCTTTGACCCCACAGGGACCCTGTACAACGAGGGGCCGCAGTATGGCTGCATTCAGCCCAACAAGAACCTCAAACACCGCTTCTTACTGCTGGTACAAATATTTATGTTTTCTTGTGTTTACTGGTCTGTGGTGCATGTTTACAGAGCGTTATTCAAAATGCATGATATGTCTGCCTGCCTGGGGGTAAATATCATTACCAAGATCATTATTAAATATTAAATACCAACATATTGAGGATTCAGACTGTGTTGCCACTTGGCCCGAGAACTCCAGTGTTCAGATAATAAACAGGTTGTATATTACAGCCAAAGAGGGGCTGTATAAACAAATGAAGGCTGGAAAAAGGGAGAATTAAACACAATTACTTGCACTGCGATGGTTGTCATGATAAAATTAATTACAATTCCAAAGCATAAGTCTATCAGTATAAGACTCTGAGTCTAACTTACTAATTGATTAATTCCGATCGGTCGCGCATCAGTCGAAAATCGAGCCTTCCTGCTGTGGTTTCAAATCAAAAGACTTCAAGTGGAGGCATTTTAATGTGAAACAGATATATTAGATGTTGAGTTATTGCAAGGAAACAGCAAAAACATAAAAATAAAATAATTATAAATGGGAGAAATTTTACAAATAGACTTACAAAAATATGATCAAGTATACTTCTATATACTACAAAACAGGGAAATTAGAAACAAATGCCTGTCTCGTATATACCCCAGTCTGTTTTTTTTGTTGAATGAAAGGCTCTGTCCACAGTGGGAGAATCCACAGCGCTCCCTGTCCTTTAGGGAAATGGTTGCTCAAAAAAACAAAACAAGGCTGCAGCAGCTGGAGCAAAGATACAACCATGACATTTTCATGAAATGGACGCTAAACTCTCACAATTTAAAGAGAGAGGCTTCACATTCTGACCACGAGGCATGATTTTTATCTGCATGTGATGTGTCTTTTGATTTTTTTGATTTTTAACAGAATCAAATGTTCAATTTAGTTTGAAGAAGTCAGTTTACAGTGAATGTCCAAGTCTACCAAGAGCATTTGTGTCTGTCTGTCTGATCAGTTACTGAAGGTCTTGTATCTGTTAAGATTATCATTATTATTATTGTTGTTATTATTATTATAAGATATTATTGTTGAAAACCACTAACTTGGTTGACTTTTTGTATGAGTCTAATCCTCAAGATAAAAAGAATCATTACAGATTCTCTCCTGATTCATTGGCTTCAGATGACCCAAGATAACCTCGTTCTTCCTGTAATGTTGTGCCTGCACACAGGAGGCTAATGTCCCCCATACAGACAGACGCACTCACACAGAGCTTCCTTTTTTCACCTGCCACACCAGTCTGACCAGATCTTTATGAAGATATTCAAAGCCTGTGGGTTATTTAAATCACTGAAGTCCTTCACCATGTAAATTATCTTTCTGTCTGGTCGTCATGATGTGTAGCAGGGATACGGCTTTAATGCATCTTTCCTGCATCAACACTTTAATGCAGAACATGCTGCAGACATTCTTTCTTGAATGTCAAAATGATATGTAACTTCCAACAGATTAAGCAGAATAACCCTGACTTGTAATGAAAAGAAAACTTTGTATCATAGAGACATAAGTTTGATTTTGATTATGTTCTCTTTTGCTCTGCAGGATCGTAAACAGCCTGATGTCTGTGACAACTTTTTCCATGACGTTCCGTTCGAGGCTCACTTTGCCTCAGACATCCCCGAGCTGCAGTCCATGACCGCCATGCCGGGCGTCGACGGCTTTACAATGAAGGTCGACGCTCTCTACAAGGTGTGTGAAACCAACCTGCACTGCAGCTGTGTTGTGTTTTACTGTGTTCTGTTGAAGTTGTATGGAGGTGTTCTGTCGTCTTCAGCAGCTGAGTGATTTGATGGACGTAGCTTTAAACACTTTCTTACCAAATTTCACAGAATGTTAAAAACCTGATTTCAGTTTCATTTCGTAGAAATGTTACGTTCCTGTTACGTTCATTTCTATTAGTCACTCCCTACTAACCTGACATGGAGCATATGATGGACCTCATCTCCCTCTCCCTGGCAGAGACTATCCCGTCGGCCTTATACCATTTGGTCCCACTGTTGTGACACGCCCACTTTTCAACGATCAAATCAAATTCCTCCCAATGTGACATCCTGCCTGCCTGTTTTGTTTCACTCTGAATATATTACAGTAATGAAGCCAGATACTCTCAAAATGCCATTTCATCTGGACTTAAAATTTGATTCATTTAACAGGTCATTGAATGTGAAATTACAGTGTATATTGTAATTTTCTGAGAGAAAATGAATTTGAAAATAATAGGAATCCATTAAGATAAGCTAAAACTTTATCCCGAGGGAAACTGTTGTGCAGCATTTGCAGGACAAAGTGGGAGAGAGCAAATATATAGAGTGCAAATGAAACTGTGTTAGCAGTAAAGGTCATCGTAAGATGCAAAACCAAATGTACACAATGCCAGAAATGTAAACAGATAATTAGAGGGTTCCTTCAGAGCTAACGCCCTCCTCCTCTTTCTCTGTTGATTGACAGGTGGAGGCGGGGCACCAGTGGTACTTGCAGGTGATTTATGTGATCAGCCCAGAGTCACGCTCCAGCCCCAGGATCCAGCGCTCAGTGACCTATCAGCTGAGCCGTCCGAAACGTGACCTGGTGGATCGCAGCGGGCGTCTGACGCTGGATGAGTCCCTGATCTACGATAACGAGGGTGACCAGGTGAAGAACGGGACCAACATGAAGTCCCTCCGCCTGGAGGCAGGGCCCTCCGCCACCTTCAACGCCCACGTGGGCAGCTCAGTGGGCGGGGGCGTGGCCGCCGTCACCCTGCTGGTCCTAGTGTTGCTGGCCGCCTGCTTCCTCTTCCGCCGCTGCAGACGGTCGGCCAAGAAGAAGAGCAAGAAGGCTCAGAAAGTGTACGAGGAGTATCCGCTCAACACCAAGGTGGAGGTGTGCATGGACAAGTGTGTGGAGAAGAACTTCAGCACCAAACACTGCACCGTGAGAAACATCAACATCCTCAACCGCAACCAGGAGCCCAACAGCAAGGCTAAGGTCAAACAGGTCAACCTGGAGGTCAAACTCCACAACAACCTCAACGACGGCACTGAGGTCTGAAACACTGACGAGGAAGAGGAGAGGAAGAGGAAGAGGAGGATGTGAAATTTTAAAAAAGGTATTTTCTAAAAGAGAGTTTGTACTTAAGGAACGAGATGTTTGTTAATGTATTTTTGTACCACTTTGAAAAAGGGAAGAGTGTGACGTGCAGACAGCTACGCAGCGTTTTAATCATTTTGCAACTGGGCTACCTCAGGAATCCACAAACCACTCAGCTGCGTCAAACAGCCAAAACACCTGCAGCCGATCATCCAAACTGTCATTAATCTCATCACTGTTTTACTTGACATGTGTGTCCTCTTTAGCACCAAAATGGTGACCGGTAGCTCAGACACTGGTGATTGTTTCTACAAAAACACTTCTCTGCTGTATCGAGTCATTTCACTGCTACTAAATGTCACTACTGTGGAGTGGCAGTCAGTGTAGAGGTCCTCCTTTATCTGCATTTATCCTTCAGTTATCAGATATATTAACTCCAAAAGCTCTGATTAAACAGAACAAAACTTTTCCCGTGGAGCGACTTCTACATCGGCTGCTTCTGGCTGCTGTGAAAGTATTAAGCACATACAGTGTGCTGCTAGCGCCCGAGGCCGAATGAGTGCAGAGTGTAAATAATAACAAAAATGAATGATACCTATTCAAGTGCAATTATGCCATAACTTTTGTTAATCCTTCCCTCATGAGCAGGAACTTTCTTTGCATTTTTTTTTTAAAAACCGTGTGTATCAAGCCTTACTTAGAGACATTTGTACTGTCACGTTGAACAAACAGATAATTCTTGTTTCAACACAGATTCTTATTTTCTGTTGTCTGTACTGTACTCTGATAGCTGCCAATATTAAGTGCCATGCAGTATTTTTCCTCATGAATTTAAAAATGAATCATCCAAAGTGTTTTTTCTTTTCCAAGAGTAAGAAAGTGGAGCTTTCCATGTGATTGTAACAAATCAGATGCCGCCGTTTCGGATAACAGAGGTTTCGATCCCGTCCACATGACTGAGTGCTTTAGCCTTACTACTGTTCTAATGAAAATAATCACTTTTTAAAATGATGTATTTTATAAGAGATGTGTGTCTACCTGCCTTCGTTCCGCCCAAAGACACAAAATCCCTCCTTTATTTTTGAAATGTTTTTTTTTTCCTCATTTATGTATTATCATGTATTATCATTATGTTACGCTCAGCTACTGATGTACCCATGATGTTAAAGGTAATGTTTGTAAGTGTATGACACTGGCTGGAGAGCAACCCAAAAAGAAAAAAAAACTTTTTTTTCTCATGTGAGATGTTGACATGTTGTCTTTCTCTCCATTCGTCTCTCCCTGATCCCACTTCCTGTCTTCTTTCAACTGCGTGCCTATCGAAACAACACGGGAACAGGAAATTATGGGAAATAACGATATATTTTTGGTGCTATCATTTTGTGGAAAATAATTACAATGCTATCAACATGATGCCTGTATTTGGTGCCTTTTTTAGTAATAAAAAAATGTCGAAACTTTCGATTGTTCATTCATTCATTCATTTTCCAGAGGCAGGGTTCACCCTGGACAGGTCACCAGACTATCACAGGGCTGACACATAGAGACAGACAACCATTCACACTC
>JAPZEB010000022.1:9454809-9481177 GCA_029783705.1 Chaetodon striatus | reverse complement strand
CTGCATGTCTTTGGACTGTGGGAGGAAGCCGGAGTACCCGGAGAAAACCCACACTGACACAGGGAGAACATGCAAACTCCGTACAGAAGGACTCCTGCACCTGGTTGCTGTGAGACGACAGTGCTAACCACCACACCACCGTGCCGCCAACTATTATATGAAAAACACAATTACAAAATAGAACATATTCATGACATAAAAATACAAAATAACAATAGCAAGACAACACAACATCAAGTAATTGCAGCTATAACAACAGTGTTCATTCAGTGAGTTCATGTGTGATGGGTACATGATCGGGTTGATTTTAACCATGATTTCGTCTTAAAATTTAAAAGCAGCAAAGCTGTTTATCTTATCTTTATCTAATTTGACTTATTTTTTTTACTCAGCATCTCATAAAATTGACTTGATGAATACAATTTATATTTATGTTTTTTATATTGTGCATTTCATTCATTCAGTGGTCGCTTCTTTTCGGCACTAATGGGCTTCCATACACTCTCCACTTACACCAATCATAACAATAGGAGGGGGCGGGGCCACTCCAGGTTAGGTTGTCACTCTCATTGGGTAAATAACAAACCACCCACTTATTTTGTAGGCTACCGCTGGGGAGTCACGAGAAGTTTAACGTTAGCGAAGCTCCACCGTTAAATGACCCAGAGGTGAGCGGGGATGACACAGGTGAACCCGATGAGAACGACTTCGCTGGGCGGGTTTCTGGTGAGACGCGGGCTCCCACTTTGTTAGCCCACCTGCACTCGGGGTGGTGTAGAGGAACCGCTGTGGCTGCTAGCTAAGCTCGTTAGCGGCTAACTACCGCAGCTAATAGCGAGCTAACTAGCCGCGTCGCCCGAGTGGAGTGAACAAGTCGCGGTGTGTGAAGCTAACCGCGCCGAGGCTACTTTTGGAGGGATACCGAGTCGGATATATTCCCGGGAGGGATTCGTGCTGCCAACACTTTGCCAGGTGTATTTTTGCGCCTCTCCCCTTGCCCTTTTTTCATTGTTGGCGGAGCGTCCTGACTGCACACCGCTGTCTCCATGCATGCTAGCAACGGCTGCAGCCGCCAGCTACAGTGATGTGTCACATTAGCTAACGAACCTTTTTTTGTTTTTGACCATTTGTGAGTGGATGCTGTCACTGGTACGAGCTTTTTGGAGACCGACGGGGTTGTATCATCCCACCGTGACGCCCGTGTATTAACTGTACTTTCATGTCGTATCACCCGACAGCTAGTAGTCCCTCCAGAAGAACCAGACGCGGAGCATGCAGGAGAAGAAAAGACTTCAGATAAGTAGATAGGGGACGTCGGACACAACCGAGTTAAATTGGACTGTGTGGTTAATCTACCACCAAAAACAGGGATTGCATTTGGTGGCCGGACTGACAGAGAAAGTAACAGGATGAAGAAGTTTTCTAGAATGCCAAAGTCCGAGAGCGGAGGGCTCGGAGGGGCGTCCGGGTCCGGCTCCAGCTCCGGAGTCAGCAGCTACTTCGGGAAAGTGTTTGCAGTCGGGCGGTTTCAAGTCACCGTGGAAGAGCTCATTGCAGAAGGTATGTACAGCATTACAGTGTGTTTGCAGTGACATGTTTCTCACATTAAGCACCATGATACTCTCTGGGACACACCCGTCATCCTCTGTTTGGAGAGACTAACTCTCACAAACCCAGCGGTGAAGCAACTCCTCCAGCTTTGTTCCTTTTTATGGGTTGGTAATTGGTTTGCACTCCACTGTAAAGGCTCAGTTTTTTCCCCCTTAAACATCTGCTTATTTCCCAAGAAATTACACGCAGAGTGATTGAAATAGGTCGCGCTTCTCTTCCAGGCTGTGAACGCTTTGGTACTTAAACTGGGGCACCAGGGATTTGGTACATAGCTCGAATTAAGACATGAAACTTTTCCCCATACAGCTGTAGTTTACATCCTGCTTCAGCTGCTCCACCGAGGGGGTTTGCCCCCAGGGTAACAACGGTCCAAGTCTCCTGTGTCAACATACAGCATGTAGAGATCCAGCCATTAAAAAAGATCAGTCTGTCCATCATACAAACTCTTATGCAGCTCCCCTTTGTCCCGTGAGGATTATTTAGAGACTATGAAAAGTTTTCCTCTCTTTGCAGCTGTTAAAATGTATTAAAACTAGTTTCTTTGTAGACGGACAGAGAGACACTACAGTGTTTTGTTGGCATGATTAACTCGATCAGATTGCATGTCATTAAAACAAGTAACAACAGTACTTGCTACATAAACACATTAAGGATGTCTTATGCAATGGCTGTGCTTACCCAGTACAGCTCTTGAGGATGTCGACAGGCTTTTTGGAAACGTAAGACATTTCCTTCATGGCTTAACAAAACCCCGAGTCCAAATATGTTGAAATGAGAATCTCCTCCATGTACAGTCACACAAGCAGAGAATGAGGAAGTGTGGAAACAAATGTGTTTCACAAAGCAGCTGTTCTTTCACAAATGGTTCAGTGCTTATCATGGTGTGTTAATTAGAAACATTCTTTGATTCACAGAGCTGCCCCAACCAACCCTGCTTTGCCAGTTAGTTAGCTAATTGGTCATTAGGGTCTTTTCTTTACCAGGAAGTAGTCACATTTTATGCTCCTTATTCCAGAATAAGGTGATACTAATTAGACATTACTGGAAAAGTGTTGGCAAATTCTACCCATCAAAATAATATTCACAAATATGCTTTAGTCTGTAATAAACACCAGTGTTTAAAAGATCTCTGCCGTATTGGGTTAGACTGTGATGGGGTGATAGTGCTGAACACTTCAACAGGTTTTTCTTTTACATAAATCAACAAATTAATGACTCAAATTATGTTAGCTGTTAGAGGACTCATTAAGTCAAGGTCAGCCCACATGCTATAAACTTGGAACAGTGCAGGTGGGTGAAAGGGAAACTATTCCCACAGACAACACTGTGCAGAGCTACTCCCACCTGACTTCAACTGGAAAGTTAATGAAACAAGAGACATTATTAAATATGTTTGTTTGTGTGCTGTTAGTGTCACTGAAACCATAATCCGTATTTGTAAATCACTAGGAGTAAAGAACGCTAACTAAATGTTTCAGACGTTTAGTTAGCATTGTCTCCTCAAGTAACACAACACTGTAAACATGCCGTTGAGTCAAACTGTAAACCTGATCTCACTTGCCCAAAAAGAAAAAAAACAACCACGCACACAACCCCTCCTGCAAGCAGTCATGAGTCTGTGTCATCATATAATCATGTGAAGTGGCTGTGGCTGGTTTTGCTACCAGGAGCACAAGGTTACATTGTGACCTTTGCTCATCATTTCTGTTCCAGGGGTAAGAGCTGGGTGTCTGCGCCTGTCAGGGCTGCACGTTTATCATGTAATTGTCTATTTGATTTCACTTGCAGTGTCTGCTGCATTTAGAAGGGGACAGAGTGTTGAAGCCAGACTCCAAAAGTAGAGTATTGCTCCTCAGTCATTAACGTGGAGTTTAAGTGCTAGGTGTAAAATCTGCTAAAGGAAGTAGCTGTTTGGAGACTTGTTTAGAGTGAAACTTAATGCTTATCGGAAACAAAATATGTCACGTGATCTTTACAGTATCAAAAAGCAGGAAGGCTAGAATTCAGACTATATTTTTCAAAGTGTAAAAATTAGAAATTTCAAAATAAAGTGCATTAAACTGATCAAGATCAGTTTTTTCTTCAGCGATTCAAAGTTACCTGATATATTTTAATGGTGGAAAGCATTTGTACTCCATTGTATGTTATTTTAAAAATAGTGCACAGTACTGCATAAAAACTTGTGTAAGTAGAAATAAAATGACTGTCAATTAAAAACACTCCAGAACACAAAAAGCTACTCCATTACAGTAACCATGGTAAATCAATTAATCACATCCACCATTTAACATGCACTCATGATGTAGGCTAAATCCACACATACCTGAGCAGCTTGATGCTTTTATGTAGATATATTAGTCTAAGGTGTCATGTTTGCTTAGGCAGCTGAGTACTTTACTTTTCTGTCAGTGGTGGTCCCATGTGCTGCCCATTCAGCAGCACAGGACCTCTACCCACCAACCTACTGCTGCTAATTCTTTACTCAGGTCTGAGGGTTTGTGGCTTGAACCACTTGGCAGGTAACCAGTCATCATTTGGAGGTCCTGATCTATTTAAAAACCTACTATGCTGGGAACGTGGTAAACGTGTCAAGGTTAATTTTGGGATTTATCTGCCATTGTGGCCCAGAGACCACCAAGTAACTGCGTCAGACATGTTTGGGAAAGTGTATTTAAACTTTGGAGGTTTTCTTTTTTTGGCCAGATGAGCATAATGACATTTGAAGTTAGATGCACAATTGGTAACTTCATCAGACCTGAGGTTGCACATTGCACTTGTCATAAACTGTTTGTAGTTTGTTAGGAGTGAAAACAGTCTGAATTAACTTTAGCAGTCTGCCATGACGTGGGCTTTTTTTGGTGTAAAGCGAAACCGGGGGTGTTATGATTTGCAGCAGTTCCTCTTTGTCAAAAACTTTTTGTGACAAAATCAGATGAGGCAAAATCACAGTATCAACTGATGCTCATATTGATTTCTTTTTTTCTGTCTTTTTAACGCATTTGTGCCCGCAGCTGAAATTTTGAATATCCGATTGACTGGAAAGTGACTTTTTCTCATCATACTATATTTACTCTTTGGGCACATGGGACCCTCTGCTTTTTCTATAAATTTTATTACGTTTTGGAAGCAAAACAGTAGTGTCATGTGCCCAAAGACTAAATATAGGTTGATAAGGAGCACAATCAAGTATTTGTGAACTCACAACAAGTTGAATAAAAAAGATATACACACATATTTTTAGATTTTTTTTCTTTTTTTGTTTTATAAATCCTGACTTTGACTAATGATAAAAGTTTAATTTTTCATGTGATCTTCACAGTTTTACTGTTGCGTTTTTGCACAAAGTACGTCCATACCACATTCGACACTTAAGACCAATCGGAACAAATGTTTTTTTTGCTTACCGTACTAAATACAGTCTTTGGGCATAAATTTAATCATATTGATACAAGATAAGGCAAATTGTGTTATTTATTTTCCTGTTTTTTTTTCCATAAAGGATATATGCAAGGAGGTTTATCAGTGTGCACAGGTTTGATTAGGCCAATAAAAAGTATCACTGTTGTCACTATATTGTGACCTTACTACTTTATGCTTTTACTACTGTTTTATTGCTTGTTTACATCTCTCTATAGATTTTTGCTTCTTATTACCCATATACATTTACTACATTCCTATTTACATTACAGTTTATTAACTTTACAACTACTGTCTCTATGCATATGCTGTATTTTGTCTCTGGATTTTAACTTTTTCAGTATTTAATGATTTAAATTCTGTTTTTTACTTGCATGATTTTCTTTTTATATATTTAATCAGCAGTGTCGTAGGAATCCAGAGATCTAAGAATTTCATCATCAACAGCTGCTTCTCTGTGATTGTTGTACATATGTAAATAAATGACTTGAATAAACCTGTTGCGGGCACAGGGTAACTTCTGTGACTGATGTCTAGGTACTGAATGGATCATGTGGTTTTTGAGAGGCTCGTCTTCCACTTCCTTATTCAGCTATTATCCATCAGCTGTGCCAGTTTAATGAAAAGCACGAGATTCTCTTAAAGCTAAACACACAGCTATAGTTTGCTGGAGAATAGAAACTACTGAAAACATGTGTGAATGATAGGGTTTCTTTGTTCAAAACACCACCTCCTACAAATATATTAAAATTAAACTTTTGTCAAGCTTAAAAGTTCTCTTGCTGTCATGTGGTTAGCTACTTTTTTCCAGTGACATATCTGCAGAGCTGGACAGTTCCTACATTGAGTAGGAACATAGTCATTTCCCTCCACTCCCCTTTAGCCTCTGCGGTTTCTCTTGAGCTCTATCTGCTGCCGTCTCCAAGAGGAACACAGAAATGACATGTAGGAACAGGATGCATCTGTGAGCATCCCGTCACTCTTTCTCCACAAACTTTAATCATTTGGGGTCCCTCCTTAGGGCCTGGAAGTTTAGGAAATGAGAAGGAAATAATTTCATAAATTATGGGTTTGGAAAGTTTGGTAGTTGCACAAAAAGCCTGACAAAGTTTGGGAGAAATCATAGTAGACAAAGAGTAACTGCTGTTGTTGTGATGAAATTTAAAGATTTCAACTTAAAGAAACATATGGTGATGTTTTTCAGAATCCCAGATACGTATCTTATAGATATTTATTTTCTGTCAAACCTCTGGAAAACAGTACTGTTTTAAAATGGATAATATGAAGTGACCCTGTTTTCAGACATCCCCCCACTCGTCTACACTGACTTTTAGAATAATAGTCGTTCATTAATGATTCGATTTTGTTGAAACTGTTTCTGATTCAACTTTATGATCCTTTAGGGGGATGTAGTTTGCTGTGCTGCTAAACTGCATTGCCTCATAAAGAGAGATGTTTGTGTTACCAACCTTACACTCAGTGATATAAACGGGCTGGACAGAATATTAAAAACAACTTCAAATGACCGTACAGTTGAATTAACACCTCTCTAAAAAGTTTCATCAAAATCTGAATACTATAACTAGCATGAAGAGATGATTTATTCAGGACTGTTATGTTAGACTACAACTAAGAGTGCATGTTAGTTTGCCTACCCTCTGATTTGTATTTCATAGAGGCGTATTTCTTTATTCAGAGGAACCAGTTTTCTGGTGAATACATCCCTATTGGTTTTATTATTGATGCTTCAAGCCACTACTTAAGAAGGCAGACAAACTGTTGCTAAACTGATCGTGTTGCAGTCAGAATATTTAATTAAGCTGTTTGCTGAGCAACAGCGAAGCATTTAACAGATAACTGCCTCTGGAACATGTCATGTTGTCAGTGTAACTTGCATAATCGTCGTTATGTCACTGCTGTTTACTCACCAGACCACCACTACGTTACATGACTGCTGTACTGTACCTGCCTCTCTCACTGTAGGTACAGGGCAAACAGTCCGTGTTTGCATCAGTTGGTAAATTCTTGGTCAAAAGTCGCTGCCTCTTTTTAATGAACAGGAAGACACTGGCTCAGTGGTTTCACTTCCTATGTTTGCAGTTTTACAAGCATGTTAACAACGAGGTTACAATTCATCACTGCCTCGTCTAATTAGGGTCACCTCCATCTTCTAAGCTGACTTTGTGCTTCATCGTGGCACCCTGCGTCTGTTAATGCATCATTTTAACTGTCTTCATATAGAAAGCTTGACTCCCAGCTGACTGGTCCTCTTGAGTTTTGCCTGAGCTTTTTAAGTGACACACGCCTGTCACAAACAACAAAAAACTTTTTGTCTGAACATGCTGACTTTACACAAATTTTCCCCGTTGCTTGCTGTCAGCAGAATCTTGAAGCGTTTACACTGGAGTTTATAATGGCACTCTGTAAGCACAAGCTGAAGAGATGAGGGCAGCGTAACACTTTCAGCTTTGGTCACGGGGACTCCCTGACTACGACAAGCCACCGATCATGTAAACAGGAGAAACGCAAACACTGTTTCCATGCAAACAGCTGCTGTGTTAACAGTGAACATGATGCGCTTTAAGCTGGTCCTTTGCCACTTGTGATCTGGACAGAGACTTTACATTGACCAAACAGGCATTTGCCCTCTGCACTGCTGGAAATTTACACAGCAAATGTATCAATAAAAGTGCGGTTACACTTGAAACAAGTCCATTTGATAAGCTCTTTGTTGTGAGTTTCTTTAGCAGTGTTTGCCTTGTTACAGATTATATTAAATGAAAGAGAAAGCCAGATGTTAAGTAAATATACTGCAGATATCTGCTGCCTTTTTGGGTCTGACAGTTTAGATAAAATGAAAAGCTGTCGGCTTAGGGCTGAGTGATATGGCTGGATTCAGTATCATGGTATTAATAACAATATTTTTCTGAGATGGAGAGATGGAACACCATATTCCCTCATTTGGTGTTTTGGGGATGATGTTGGAGGGCACTGTCTAACTGAGCTCTGGTTCAGTCTGAAAACAGCATTGTATTAATGCAATGGAAAGTTATCTGGAAAGTTAGGACAGTAGTTATCATTTTATCCTCCATTAGGGGTAGGTGATACCACAAAATTTGCTTTCAATCTGATACCAAGTAATACAGGGCCAGAATTGCCAATATAGGTACTTTCTATTATTAAAAGTGGCTTATGTACTTTCATAAAGGATAAAGCAGTGTCATTATGTATGGGGTGAATAATCAGTCTGCTAAACAGCTAATGATGACCAATTATAGTTTGAAAATGTGATATTAATGCTGAAGATCTGAAGATTCTGCCACTGAACTCTGTCTCCGTGTCAGGGGTCTGGATGCTGAGGCATTTCCTGACCCCTCCTGTCTTTTTGGTTGCAGCACCAAGTTCTCTTTCTTATGTTTTTTTTCTCTTGTTTATTAAGCTATCACTGCTATTAATTGTGAGATTAAACTAGTCAGGGTGCACACCGCGGTGTGCTGTGCATGTCCAGTGCATATGTTGCTTGAGTGCACACAACACAAAAGCAGTGGAGAATCAAACAGTCTTGAAATACAAATAGGTATGACGTAGAGGAGAGAAAGTAATTCTTGTTTTGGTATTGATCCCACTGAAGCTAGGATTGATCTTCAAAGTGGAAATGTAGTATTTATAGTATAGATATTTTGTATCAGTCTGCCCTCTGCCATCCTCCGTTGCTGTGGGTGTCGTCTTGACCAATGCAGTGTCTTGCTGCATGATCTCACGTAGCATTGTGTCATCGTTAGACTAGGTTGAACTTTTCTGGTTGATGGCTTTGACAGCCGCTTTCAAATGTGTCTGACCACAGCCTAACACTGTTGTCTGTTGGTCAGTCAGTCAGTCAGTCAGTCAGTCCATCCATCCCTTTGTTCCATGCTGAAACATCTCAGCAACTATTTGATGCCATTATTGCTGTGAAGTTTTGTACAGACATTCATTTTATTCAATTCTGCTGACTTTGGTGATCACCTAACTTTTCCTCTAGTGCCACAAACAGGTCCACATTTGTGGTTTTGAGTTAAATGTCTCAACAACTATTGGCTTGACTGCCATAAAATTTGCTGCCCCAGTGTTCACTTTGCTAATCTTGTGACGTTTGGTGTAGTGTCGAAATTCTAATTTGTCAGTTACATTAAATCTATGACTCTACCTGCAAACTAATGACGTTCACATCAGCTGTAATTTGTGTTTTGTGCTAATTATCAAACACTGTAAAATATGGCTGTGAACATTATACCTGCTAAGCATCAGCATGTTAGTGTTGCCATTTTGAGCATGTTAGAATGCTTACCTAGCATTTAGCTCAAAGCAAGCACGGCCTTACAGAGCTGCAAGCATTGCTGTACACCAAGAATGATAACTAAAATGATAACTATGTGAGCATCAAGAGTGATGAACAAAAATGTTTTGCAAACAGTGGCACCAACACACACCAGCTTTGTCAGCAGCTTAGGAAAATGGATATTGATGACAGCAATGTTGTTTGACACTGTTGCTGGCGTTGTGGTGTACACTCCGCCATCCACTTGAATTATAATGATTTTTAAGATGATATATTGGTAGTTATTGTTGTCGTTCTTAGTTATGACGATCCTTTGCTTGGACAACTGAGTGTTGTGAGACAATAACACAATGTCACCATGGTTTGATTTTAGTGAAAGTCGATAGATTAAACAGCTAATGACCATTTGATTGTCACTCAGCCCTGAGTTTGATGAAGGTCTTTTGCAGTCACCAAAATGCTTTTAATTTGCCAACAGTAACAAACACAAAAAACATCATAATTTGATTGGCATAAACTGCAGGTGAAATTGCTTTCCCAGTCACTGCCATCTGTCATTGCTGTTCAGGTCAGAGCATTCCTTTTGATAGTGTTTTTTTGAATGACCTATTTGATCCCCCCTCTCTGCTGGGGGAGGGAGGGTGAGAATGCATCCCATCTACATTATTAGCATACTGTACTGGTGATGAATAGGCGCATTGTGCCCCTTTGTTGTCTTATTCTAGCACCCTAGAAAGAATGCTGGTACGACGCAGCACTTGGTCCCGTGATGGGTATTGCTGCCTTTGTGCTTGCTCATTGAGGCCTTCTGTATCTGCCTCTCCGCGTTGCCATCCCTCCCCTCTTTGTAAAACTGCAAATGAATTATTTTCTCCCAATTCATCATCACCCGATCTGAGAAGGGCATTGAGCCAAATGTGGGAGTGAACTCTGGTCACATGGAGACAGCCAAAACAGAAGGACATTGATTTGGAAGTCCACTACAACATTTCACTTCAGTGCGCTGCGGTTCTCTGTCTTTGATCAATGTATTGATGAGCTGTGGCTTATTCTGAGACACAGGCATCATTAGGATTCAATTTAGGGGCTTTAAACAGATAATGCAGCATAATTCAAACCACATACAGCAGTGCACCGGGACACCATATTACCTCTTGTGTTGTTTATGAAAGAAATTGGTTGTGCTGACCTTGAATGAGGACAACTTTTATGAATGTACTTGGAGATTATTGTTTGTGAGAAGCTCAAGGTTTTCCCAACTCCTCATCTTTAAAGTGTACTTGTTTCGGAGGATCGTTTAGAATATTGATGTGTTTATTGCAGAATGATATGCATTGTTTTTATACTAATCCTGGCATTGTCAATCCATTACATTGTAAAAAAGGACTGCAGTGTTCTAAGTCTGTGTAACAGAGTTGCTCCCAGTCCAGTGTTTTGGTTTTCTTGCGGACAAAAAGGTCTCTTCTACTGCAAATCAGTCAGAGGGTGTCATCTAGCAGCTTGCAAATTTGTCATTTTGTTGTCAACATAAAAATAACTGTTCTGATAACCAAAAGATTATAAATGTCAATATATTGCTCTGGGTTATAAACCATCATGACTTGTGGTCCAAGTCGAGGTCAGCTCTCCGGAGACACTAAGTACAGGTTGGAAACTGATCATAGGCTTATGTGAGCTGACTGAACTCCAGCATGACTGCACTCAATTGGATGACAAGTCAGAAGTGATGAATGATTGCCTCACTCTTAATGACTGTGGGAACTGTAAACACGCTGGTGCCAACATGCCACTCCAGTCTGCAGTTTATTATTATTATGTTGTTTGTTATGAAGAAAAAAAATCAGATTGCTAGATGTCTGAACAAGCTGTAAACAAGTTTATTAAAAGTTTAGTTCGGCAGTGCAAACTTGAAACGGCATTTCAAGATGAGAAAATGTTAATTTATTCAGAAGGAACGTTGTGAAATCCCCTCTGTCAACTTGAGAAACTCGCACATGAAATACATAGTGGGAACCACGCAGTGACCCATGCAGTCTGATCAGTTTTTGGTGATATTTCGCATAGCTTCTTTGTTTAACTTCAGGTTCATGTAAACTATGAGCCCTTGGCAAACACCACTACTTACCTACGCAGCCACTAAAGACCTGTTGTTTAGTCTGAACTGACCACGTTGGGTAGAATTTGACCTACACTGACACCCGCCCATCCTGGCATTTATTTAGCTTGATTGCAGTCTCTCTATTGACAAAATTGCAACTGTTTTTCATCATAGCCTGGCACTATCCTAAATTATGCCCCAACAGTTTCCATGTATTTTTTTTCTTTGAGGACAGGAATGGTGGAGTTGGTTGTCCAAGGTCTGTGCCTTCGCTTTTTTTTCCAGCAGTTTCACCAGTACATATCCAGAGTTGTACTTGTACTTTTGACCTTTTTGACCATTAAACTCTTTCATTTAGACTGCAGATATTTGGTCCAAACTAATAAACGTAAACCTGCATACAGTATTAAACGCAATGTCAGATAATCTAACAAACTTCAGACAAGACAGCAGTCCTTTCCTTCCTTCATCCTTGTTTTCTTTATATGTCAGGATGGTGTTGACTTGAGATCACAACAGACCCTGTTGTTGTAATGTTGTCGCCCTCATGTATCCTTCTCATCCAGCAGCATCTCTGTCTCTTTCCCAGTTTCATCATAAAGCCTCCAAAGCACAGCCACTTGTGTCTGTCAGTTCAGTTGTAAACACTGTTGAGGTAAGATGTATGAGAGCTGACTGCCAGAACCTTCCAGCTCACTAAGCCCGGGATGAAAAAACATGTACACTCATCGCTGCACCTCCTCATATTACCTTTTATGGACTTGCTCTTCAGACAGACTTCTTCACACACTTGCATCTGTCTTTGAAAGTGCTTTGCATCATTCACCTGAGTCGGAGGAAGAAATTAGATTGATTGCAGTCAAGTGCTCCTGCTTTACACATAGCCCTAAGTGGAAGAATGAAAGCTGAATAAGGAGGGGGAGCTGTAGTCCAGGTTGACAGTTTTGTGATGCATACGACAAAGTGTCTGCAGTGGTGTTTGCAGTTCTCACTCACCAGGCAGGAGTTACTGAGCACACCAGAATCAAAGAGCGTGTTATGGGGAGATAGGGAGTTAGATTTGTGGTGGTTAAAACAGAACTGACAGGGCAATTCTCAAACTTCTTCTTTTGGCTTTTCCTAGTTTAATATTTCCTTCACTGCGACTGATGCCTAGCTGTTTGATTTCACTGTGCTTTCTTCATCAGAGAGGATTTGTAGATTTGACCCTTGTTTTTTCTTCAAGACTTTGAGATCATTGGTCACCAATAAAGTTTGACTTTTGCCCTGGCAGCTGAAAGACATAAGACTGCCCAGTCAGTCTGTCTGTCCAACCTTTTGACCTAGAGCAAGTTGGTTTTGACAGTTAACAGCAAGATTGCGGCTGGAGAGAGGACTGGCCTTTTGCGGTTAACCTTTAATCTAGCACAAAATTCCCCGTTACTAACACTTTGATAAAAGACAATGCCTCTAAAAAACAAATATCTGGATTTCCATGAAACTTGCAGACGTACTTGCTGGCATAGTTCTGAATCACAGAAGATGAATCCTAAAATTTTGTTGCCCCTTTAGTAGCTGCGCCACCAGGCCAAAATCTCAGATTATACACAACCCAAGGCTGGTCAAAAACTGTTGAGTAAGAAAGCTGATAATTAAATGCCTGGTCACATTGTTTACTTATTCTTTTGCCATTTTCAGACAGATTTTTATATAAGCAGAGTCATTGTAGTATAGCACACAACATATTGTGCAATCTAGAAAGCAGATTGCCATAACTGCTGCTAAAATGTTCATGATTGTCCTTTCCTTAAACGCGCCCTGTGGAATTCTCTTGCAAACAAACAAACGTTGTTTACAGCCAGTGTGCCTATGTGTATAAGTGTTTTGAGTGCATGTCCTTCCTCATAAAACATTTGCAAAGCAAATTTTTTAAAAAAGTATTTTAAATCCAGCTTGTTTACAACCATGTTTATTTGCTTGCAGTCTTCCTCTTCTCTGCCTTTGTCAGCGCATTGCTGCATTTCTTGGCATTTTAACACTACTTGTAGATCAGTGGAATAGTATGAAAGGATTGGCAGGAGTGTCATCCGGGCATGTGTGTCCATAGCGTTACCAGAGGTCAAAATCTCCACAGATAACATTTAAGTGCCACGCGCTGGACAAACAGATGTACATATTTTGGACAGTACTTCATCATAGAAAAGAAATAGAGCGGCAGAGGTTGTTCATACAACGCTGTCATGCTCATACTCTGCACTGGCACTGAGCAGATGTGCAAGGCACTTGCCAGCTGAAAGTGACCTCTCCATTGTGAGGATAAGCAGCGTGGTGCTGAATACAGAGCAGATGTACCTCGAAGGGTGATGAAGAGAGTCAGAGATTCTACTTTAATTGAGATCCGAGCCATATGTGGATATAGTATTGGTATTGTGATAGACTAGATATTGTCGTAATATCCGAAGTGTTGTCTTTTCCTGGGTTGCATTACAGTAAAGTGATGTAAATTTCCGAACTTACCAGACTGTTCCAGCTGTTCTGTCATCTACCTTTACGCAAATCGTCATTTTATCAACATTACCGATGATTAATTATTAAAAATCTCATTGTGTAAATATTTTGTGAAAGTATTTATAGTCATAGTCATATGTTACATTATGGATATTTAAGTATTTGGTAAAAAATATGTTTTTTTTCATGTCGCCCAGCCCTACTTAAAACCTTTGATTAGCATGTGATTGGAGATCCTCAGAAGAACTGAATTTATTTAAGGATTTCCACACCACGCAGGTTCATAACATACTGATATTTCACAAACTCTTCTCTACTTGCTGTTCCCCTTTTAAATAATCTCAGTTCCTCAAAACTATCTCGATCTGTTTCTGTGGAGATTTGAAAACAATCACAAGGCTGTGATACCTAACTTATAACACTGTCATCAATCTTGTGCTGACAAGCAAATCTTAATCCATGTTAGACACACACTGGACCCCGTACAGTTAAAGTAAAATGTGTGTGTCCTCTAAAACTGGTAACATTGAAACGTAATCAGCACACTCATGCTGCTTATGACCAAGTCACACTTCCAGATGTTGGAAGCCAGATTGATGTTTTTGGCTGTCTCCCCCCTGTGAATGCACCTTTCATTCATTTTCAGTCCAGCATGCCTGCAGCATCCCAGTATCTGCTCTGTATTTTGGCAGAGTGCCACCCTCACCTCTAAAAGTTTAAAAATATCTGACCTGCAACAACCTTGGTTATCTCCTTGCTATGGCCATGGCTATGCATATTTGACTTGGCTGGAAAAGGAAACTTAAGGGACAGTGTTAGTAGGTTAACTATGATGAAGGGATGAGAGACACATAGAATAAGCAGAGTGCAATGTTATCTTTGTTTATATTTAATACAAAAAAAGAGAAAGAATTGACTTGGCATGAATTTATAATCAGAATTTGTTCATTTTTAAAGATGTTCATCTAAAAACCAAAGCAGTATTTCTGCCTTGAAAGGTCCAGAGAAGATGACACAGTGGTGTGGTGTTCTGTCAGGAAAAGGATCACAGAGTGCAGAATCTCTCAACTGCTTGCTAAAAGCAAGTGCATGTCTATTTTTAGGGCCGACAACCTATGCCACTGATGCTTTTCTGAATGTTGCTACAGTGTAACTTTGAGGACTCAGGAGAAACAGATTAGGCAGCGTTTTTAACAGATAGTTGTTAGCCTAAAGTGATGTTTGCAAACTGACATGTCTGTCAGTGCCTGAAGAATGTGTAAAATCTCAGGGTGGACGGTCTGCCGTTTATTTCCAGAATGAAACTGACAAGACGTGTTTTGCTGTTACATTTTGAAACATGGTTTCGTCTGACTTTACTTTCGGCTCTGCAGGTTTGTTGTACCTCCAGTTACCAAACAGCATGTTTTGTTGCCACTGCATTGGCCAGCCAAAGGCCAAAAGTCCTTTCCGTATTAGCCTGTATAATACCAAATCTCAAAGGATTTGCTAAAGCGCTGGGGATCAAAAAGTCATTATTGGTAATTAGCGAGAGCAGCTGGCACTGCATGGCAAACTGGAAAAGACCTTGGAGCCTGTTGATGGAAATCCATTTTCTACATTTATTGTAGAAAATGGCACCTGTTAGTCTACAAGATGAAGGCAGCACTGTAGATGGATGGTGTGTATTATGTACTTTTGGTGTTCTGTAATTCAGTAGGTGTAACAATTAGAGAAGCCCATATTGTACTTGTAGATTTTGGCAGTTGACACTCTTTTGAATGTTACAAAGGTTAGATAAAAAAAGAGGTGATGGAACCCTCAGTCAGGACATTTTAACTTTCATTTTAATTAAACTTATCACTGGTATTGTTGGAATCAAACTGGCCAAGTTCCTTTTCCAGAGTGGCTGATTGATTTCAACACTCACAGCTTCAAATCTCAGGTCAACATTGTGTTGAGTGACCAACAATGATCAGAAAGTCGGTTTTGTTGAGCCATAGATGGAGAGGAAAATACTTAATATACTATTCTCACAGTAAATAGCTGTAATCAAATCGTAACAGGAACTTAAAGGGGTACATTGCTGATTTTCATCCAGCTTTGTATCATAACAATGTGGGTAGTATGTGAAAATTAACTATGTTAAACCGTTCTCCATTTTGTCAGCAGCCACATTTCCCTGCTAAAAATGTGTCATCGGCAGATTTTCGCTGACTCTTGGGCTGTTGCTCAAACTACAGATTGTACTTCTTCATTTTAACACACACGCCACAACCACGACACAAAGAGTATAGAAGTGGACAGAGAGAGAGAGCTGTCTTTGTCACCCTCTCAATCTGCTTCAATACCCTTTGTTAGTGTGTCTGTGCTGATAAAATATGAACCAATATTCTGTTGCTGTGTCGCCTATTTCTCACCTCAGATGTTTTCAGAAACATATTTTAGCTATCTGTCTAACTGTAATATGGGATCATTCGTTACCAGCTGATCACCGTATTGTTTTCAGACGGCAACTTGCAATACGTCACCCAGCAGTGAGGGCATTTATCGGTCTGGTGTGGCACAGTGCATTCAGGTAGATTTTTTTTTCATTTTGAGAGGAAGTTAATGCCACAACCCCCTTTTCTCTGTTTTCTCAGGTCATGTTGCTCTAATTTTAAAAACAGGGTTCCAACAGTCATGACAAACCTGGTAAAATCATGGAGTTTCACAGTCATATTCTCCAGGCCTGGAAAAGTCATGAAATTAGTAAAAATCATTGTAAGTTTCGGAAAAGTCAGGGAATTTTTTTTGTGTGTAATAAAGTTGTTACAGTAATCTTCTTTGGATAACTTTCCATGTAATGTAAAATAATGGCAGTTTGTTTTCTGTCGCTGGCAATGTAACGTTGCTCTAATATGCGTTGATATGTGACCGCGTTTTGTTTGCCATCACATATGTTTCTCCATTTTCTCCTCATGCTCCCCCTCTCCCTCCATGTATGCCAGCTGGCTTAAATGATATTAAAAAAAGATTGAATCCTATGTTTGAAAAATGCCTGGCAAGTAGGGCAAGGACAACAAAATTATTATGGGTTCTTGAACAGTCATGGAATAGTCTTGAAATTTTGTCCATGAAAATGTGTGGGAACCCTGTTTTTAAAAGTATTTGCATAGTCCTACTGCATAGAAAGCCCAGTTTTTGAAAAGACCATCTTACCAGCAGTGAAATACGCCTTTAAGTAGCTCCAGTTCTTCATATTGAATATGTGTAATGTTCCTGATTGTAAGGTTAGTTCATCGTCACTGAAGCCTCTAGACAGCCAGTGAGGTGTTAACAAAATAACTGGTATCTTTAGGAATGACATTGTGAAAGTATTAACCTTATTAATTTAAGTTCATTGGGCAAATTGACAGCTTTCAAGTGTTGTGTTCCTTTTAGAGAGTTTACCCAAAAGGGGATCCCTTTCCAAGTTTAATTCTTGTGAAATAACACTCACTTGAGGGGAAGTTGGGGGAAGAAGGCCAAGATGAGATTTGCAGGCGAAAGGACACACAGAAAACAGTGAATAGCTCCTCAACGCAGAACTCTTACCTTTCACCTGATTTCTCATCATTTCAAGTAAAACAATTTCATCATTTACGTAAGAGAAAAGATATACCAGTATTCATATTACCAGTTTTACTTTTTTAAACTTTTATGTAAGCTAAAACGAGATGAGAAGATGAGATATCCTTCACACTTTTTGTAGTGCCATGCAACCACAATTTGTAATAAGCTGGTTACTCTTACCTCAAGCTTTACAACTACGAAGACTTGTAAGGGAAGTGTTGTGGGTTCATGTCAGGGGATGGGGGCCTCCAGGAGGAAATACCTTAGCCTGCTCCAAAAGAAATGGCATTCTCCTCTTTAAAGCAGCTCTGCAGCTGAAGGAGGCCTTTTGAATTGAACTACATCCTTAGTTTGTAGCTTTTTAACAAGCTAAGATGTCACAGTAACTTAAGTAAAAAAAATCTGTGGGTTGAAACGAGGGAAATCAACAGAGAGAGATGTGAACAGAGAGACTGTCGGTCAGAGCATGGTCTGTTATCGCAGATGACATCATGCTTCAGAGGAAGAACATCTGTGCCTGAGCAGAAACTATAAACGTATCATCTCAGTTCGCTGCATGTTACTAAGTCCTCTAATCCTCACTTGTTGAGACACTCCTGCCACTTTTGAAGTCTTTTTTTCTTGCCTATATCACAAGGCATGCTGAGTATCTGTTTCGCAAACGCTGCTCAGATCCTCTTTCAAGCCTCTTCCACAGGCTGTCATGTGGGCTGCCTGTGACTGTCCTAGTTAGTCAGGCTTTGCAGTGATGTCAGGGTCCCTAGCGCTGCATTCAGGGCCGGGAAGTATTCTCCAGTAATTACAGCCCTCGCTCAGTACCAGGCTGTAATGTCAGTCCCCCCCCCTCCTTTCTTCTTGGCCTGATGGATTCAGGGGTTTTCCTCTCAACTGTCACTGACAACTGACCATGTCCTCACGGTGAAGTGCCTCCATCTCCTCTCCACAGTGCAGCCAGCCAACGGAGGAGCAGGAGGGAAGGTACAATAACAGTGAGATGTGACTAATGGGCTCTGAGTACCAGAGTTAGACATGCCCATCAGCAGTGCTTTAATACACTGAAAGGATTCAGTTACACTTCTGTGCACGAGAACCTTGCTGTGCTGTACTATCAGTCTGTGTAACTTAAACTTGGAGCAAATCATCATCTGATTTGCACGGACATCTTTTAACAAAACCTATGTGTCGCTTTAAAATCATTGTGCCTAAGTGAGTTACAGATTTTTTTTTTTTTAAGAGATGTGAGGACATGAGAGGGCAGATAGTTCATGAAATATAAAAAAAAATGTGGGGAGATTATGTTCTAAATTGAGCTACGATCTCTAGACTCTTACAACTCTTCTAACTGGCGTGATGCAAGTGAGCGACCACCTGATTGTTTCAGTGTTTCCTAGTGAAGATGTCCTAACCTGCTCCTTGGGTCAGCGAACAGTCTAACCAACAAGTTGCTTGTTTGAAAAACAGCTCACTCTTGCTCTATTTTGGCGAAGCTTCGTGCACCCCCAACCCATTTTCAGAGCAACAGCAAGCCATAGCTTAGTCCCCCTCTGGACTCGATAAGCTTCCTGGATGTTGCTGTTGCTCTTAGTATTTCTCGACACCTTTTTGTGCTCCATCCACCAGAGTTTGCTTGCTTGCTGTATGTTTAGAAGAGGTGTTAGGGTGGAGGTTCAATATGTTTTTATTAAATCAAAATTTGATAAGAATTTGCTGAGGAAATCCTCTCAAAACCCTTATCTCTAATAATTTCTAATATTCTCAGTTTTCTAAATAAATTCTGTTTCCCTGGCTGAATGACTTTAACTTTTTTCACATTATTTTTCCCTAATAAAAAAAGCTTTATAAAAGATTTTTAACGAGAAATGTCAGACTCTGATCTTCACGAATTCAAGTATTTTGCAAATCAGACTCACATTGATAATGGAACTGGCTATCGCAGCCTGAACGTTTTGGATCTTGCCGATTACATTGAAAAAAGTCTCCAAAGAGCGAATACAGTTATAATTGTTATCTGTTATCACAATTCAGTATCTGGCTGTAAGTACACATGTAGCAAGATGACTGGGTAAGAGATCCAGCAGATCAATGGGATGAAGTGCCTGCCTGTTTTGTAGAGTGTTTATGAATTTTTCATAAGTCATTGATGTCGGGCTTCTTGTTGTTATTTCTGTTTCGCTGTCATCATTAGAGAAACAGTTCTGTTGTTACATGAGAATCCCAGTCATTGTTTCTGTGAGTCTGTTCTCATGAAGGTATTTTCACCCTTCACTCAAGTTCATTGTTGACATAGCATGTCAGAGTTCAGTGCAGTCAGTGTGGGTTAGTGACAGACAGCTTTGTTGTTGTCATTGGTTGAAGCCAGTCTCCTGTACAGTGAGGGGCCTTTTGTGTTGTTTAGAGGTCCCCTATTTGTCCAGGAAGTTGGTATGCTGGGCACAAAGCCCCTCTAAAATAAATCATTCCATCCAGAGCCACTCAGGAGAATAATACACTCAATAGTGTACAACTTCCGTGGCTGGCATAGTTATGGTAGGCAACAAAAGCCCCAGGGTGGTGATTTAGTGAGAATCTGATCCTGGAGCATATGGCCTCAGTCAGTCCCAGAACAGGCCTGCAGGCTGACATGGAGCGTTTGATAGGATGGCCTGGGCCTCTATCTTTTCTTAACTTTCCAAAAGCCTCCTCCCCTCTGGAGGCACAAATCCGGCTGCCAGGATCGGGGAAATAGTTAGTTTCTAATGACAGTCAGGTAACAGCTGGAGTCAGGGAATAACAGAGAGGATTGTCAAGAATTCAATGCAGGGATGTTCTGTGATTCTGTAAGGTCGAATGTAGGATTGGACTGGGGCTGTTGCAGTGATGGAATTTTCCCTGCGGTGATTAAGGGTGGCTCACCACGATATATATGGTATTACTGCCATGTTTTTTTGTTTTTATAAATGACTTAATTTATCCAGATTTTCGTGCTTTGTAAATAAAACTTATTGTTAGGTGATTATTAGGAATATTGTTGGCTTTTAAAAGACGAAGATGACACCGTTATAAAACAAATCAAATACTTGTTCACTGTTAAATGCAGAACACAGAAGGGCAACTTGACACTTTGGTTGTGTCTGGTTGCAGTGATACAGAATATCTGTGAAAGTTAAAGTGGCAGCAGAAGGTAGAGCACCTACTTTCTCTGGCCCTTGACCCTGGACTGTTTGGGTTTAGCATTAATTTCTCCTTCAGTGTTGTTGTTCAGCGATGTGATGGTTGGTATCTGTGGTATTTGTCCCAACCCTGAAGTGACAGTGATGAGAGGCTGCAGCGTTTTACTCAGAGTTGAAAATTTTTTAACTCTCGGCGACCAGAGAAAAATGACAAACGTGCAACGGCTGGCACTCAGTGGTGAGTTTGTTTTGCTCAAGCCGTATTTTTCTACCAATTTTCCTTCCTAAAACAAAAAATACAACCATACACCCTCTGAATTTAAGTTTTTCCCTTTTACCTAACTAAGTCTAGCTCAATTGCCTTGTTTACTCATCGTGAAACCCCCCCTGATCATACAGACACATAAAAGAGACAGATAAAATTCCAAAAAATTGTCTTGGTTAGTCTTTCCATTGTTCCACCAAGTACTGACTCTGGTTTGATTGAAATAAACTTTAATTCACAGAGTAAGATGTGAAAATATGATGGCTCTCATGTGTCGTTTTTCCCATTGCTGTCTCTCACTCGTTTTTCGAAGGCAGACCATTAAATTAGCAAAACAAAATGACAAAAGTCACCAGCTATGTACTCAGCCAGTCACCAGTTGCTAGTGGCTGATATGTCAGTCCAATCCCTCAACCTGAGTCTAATGGACACTGCATGACTTTTGTCCCAGATGCTCGGGTGGGTTTAGCAATATATTGTGCACAACAACAAGATGCTTGTTTTTGAGCACCTAAGAGATGAGCAGATTATTCGCTCCAGCCGTGCATCTCTGGAATAATCTTGTAATCAGTACACCTCATCTGACATCACTTCACTTCACTCCAAGTCAACATGTCAACAGGCTCAGCAAGAAATATCATGTTGTCTGCTCTGACGCAGCACAGAGAGAGTGAATTTGGTTTTTAGGCTGTTAAGTGTAGCTCTTCAGTTTGTTCTGTTTTTGTGCGAAGGTTAGCTTTTCTTTTGCATCTTGTCCATGCATGCTTAAACAGCCTGCTCCTTTCAGCCTTTTGGCCCTTTGCCCAAGCAAATGGATTTTGCCTTGTAAAGTCTGTCACCCAGCTCATGCAACCCCCACATCTTCTTGCTTCCTTTCTGACCTCAAGTTTGATCTTTACTACGTCTGCATCCTACATCTTTGTGTCAAAGCACTACATAATGCTCAAGATTTCCACAATGACTCACAGGTAGCTTTTACTTAAATGGAAGGTTCATAAAGCACGTTCTGCGTCACATTTGACCAGTGATGGGATGTAACTAACTACATTCACTCAAATAATGTACTTAGGTATGTTCTTTATACATCTACTTAACTCCATCTCAGAGGTTAATATTGTACTTTTTGCTCCACTACATTTGTCTGACAGCTTAACTAGTTTTTGCATCCCCTTCCTTTCCAGTGAAAACCATGCATCTTTAGATGTGTTGATGATGGCTGTTTGTGATAAATCAAGGATGAAGTATTCCTTCATGTGTTGATAAACTTTTCCAACTTCTTAAGCTAAACAAACTCCTTAAAAACTTTCTTTAATCAGCTGGAAAATGCATCTTCACAAAGCTGAAAACGGGGCTGTTTCTTTGACACCATGAAGAGATCTGTGGTTCTCACAGGACAGCCACGCCACAAACACGACCTTACAGACTAAGATGCATTTCTGTAGATTAAACTACCCAACAGTACATAAAGGAATTAAAATGAGCACAACCTTAAACATCTATGGCAGTAAATACAACACACACATTAATGCTGTAGTAATATTAATCCAGAAATCTCAGATATAGTAATACAGGGAACATTTTGCTGCACAATTAGTGCTTTTACTTACTTTCAATCTTTAAAGGTTCAGTGTGTAGGATATAGAGGGATATACTGGTAGAAAACGGATGTAATATTCATGACTGTGTTTTCATGGGGTTATAATCACCTGAATATTAATATGAGCCATTTGCACAGAGAGCGACTCTCCCACCGAGTCCACCATGTTGTTCTACAGTAGCCCAAACAATTCAAACACTGGCTCTAGGACGGGCCATTTGCGTTTTTGCATTGGCCACCGTCTTTCTCCTACATGCTTGGTACACGAGAGACGTTTCAGTTCTGCAACCTCACTGCAGTATGTCAGTAAATCCTACAAGCTGGACCTTAAAGTATTTTTTGCTGATAGAAGTTAAACACTTTAACTGAGGTAAAGTGAAGTAGAGTTGCAGAACTTTTCTTGTAATGGAGTGTATTTGCAGAATGGTAGTGGTACTTTGACTGCAGTAAAGGATCTAGATATTTCTCCCATCACTACATTATGACTGAATTTCAGCTTAAAGACAGTCTTCATAAATGAGCGCACCCTGCTGTTCACAAGACTGTGTCATATGATTCATTTTGCTACATAAAGTTCACTCCCACTCCCCACAAGTCTCTGGATGGCTCTGCACTCAACTGCTTTGTTACAGGAAATCAATTTAAGCTTGGCCCAGCAGTTTGGAGTGACCATCAAGCTAACCTTAGCACACAGGGCAGACCAAGGCAAATCGATAAACAGCATCCAGGAGGCGTAAACAGCTTTGGCTCTTGTACTTTGTCTTGGCAGAATTTCTGTTTCAGTTCTATCTTTTTTTTGAGGTGGCAGCAGGTCTGCTACAAGGTAGCTCCACTTATACATGCAGCAAATTTCATCTTTGTATTCTGTTATCATCTTAACAATTCTATTTCAGGTTTTTTGCCCAGCATCAGTGATATTTCAAGTTGTTGTATTGAAATTCTATGACACATTTCTGTTTCTGTATTGTTCCCTTTGCAATGGGTTTTTGATAGCATTCTGCTTTTGTTACTCATTTCAGCAGCATCAGCATAACATTTTAGAAGCTGCTTGTTGTCTCATCAGCAGTTTATGTTTTTTATTGTTTATTTTTTATTGTTTGTCTATATGCAGCCAACCCTGACCTTGTGGCTGTCAGCAATTTAAATGTTAATCCTTGGATCAGTGGCATCAAAAATCACGACAGTCTGAGATGTTTCTGAAATGAGGGTAAAAACTAGATGAGACAGAATAGATTGAACCAGTCCCAGTCAAAATATACTGTCACTTTTGTTGGTGGTTGGTGGCACTTTCCAATTTTCTCTATTGAATGCACTGTCTTGCTTTATTTCCAGCTGCAGTTCTGCTATAGCAGGTTGTCCTCTGTCTCATTAGATGGCTGTTTATTCCTCTGTGCAGCAGAGTGGCATCAGTCACCCCCTCTAATCTGATAATGCCTGCTACAGTAACTCTCACTGTTGTCACTACATACCAGCAAACACCACACTTCAGTTTGTTTATGTTTGCTTTGCCTGACTTTGTTTTGGCTGACTTTCGAGTCTGCCGTCCTCTGTTTACTGTCCTCATGGGGACACACAGGTTTAACCTGCATGAATTATTTGTGCTCTTTATGTTGCACTGTCCTCACAACGGCGCAGCTTTGAGATCTGTGTTAACGTAGTGTTGATGGCCTTTTCAATAAAGGGCCTTTCTGTCCACCGCTCACTTCAGCTCCCCTCCATTTCTGCTCATTCCCGATCCCAATCTACGCTGTTTTTCAGCTGACCTAAGGTAACTTGTTAGGCAACAAGTGCACCATTGTCGATCCCTTCTTTCTTCTCCTCAGTCGGTGGACTTTGATGCCCAACACTCAGTGACTCAGTGATCCCCTCCTAATGAGACCGGGGACTGTCCCATCACAGTGCTAGAGTCCATTCACCCAGAGAGGCACACAGGACAGTGACAACAGCTACTGGCACTCCAGCTAAACACCTCGTCCCTGTCAACACAGTTCACTCCTGCACCAGAAACCCAGCTTTCTACCAAAAACACACTTACCCAGCGCAGTTTCAGCTTCACATCTCATTCCTGTTAAACCTTGCTAGGTTTTCTAAAGCAAATAGCTTCATTTACTCCAGGATTACACTCAGTTGGAGTCGGTCCAGTGCAAGCTAAAGGAGCTTAGCCTACTTGAAATGAGACCAGTTAGCTGCTGTAAAAATATCAGCTCTTGGCGGCCGTCTGTAAATCCTAGATTACACTTTATCTGACTGATGTTTCTACCTTGATTTCATTTTTTTGTAAGAGAATATGTTGAGTATGTTTGGTCTTTTTTTTCCAGCACTGCCCTGTTTTATACTAACATTCACACCTCACAGCACCCACAGTCTCAACAAAAGATTGGCAATGTGTGTGAGAAATAAAATGTTTTGGGCGAAAAATGTGATTTACCATGTGTGTGCAAAGTTAATCTGTGACATGGTTAACCATGAAATGCCTTTGCAATTGCTGCTGTCATGCTGGAACATAAGCCACAGTCTATTTCTCAAGTGTCGTGTGTGCATTGCCTAATTTTTTTTTAATGGTCGATGAGCAGTTGTTCTACGTAGTAGCCATAATAACCACCACCACCCTATAAAATAATTTTCATGTGTGAAATGTGGGTAAGTATGCTGATGTAATGCAAACGTGTCATCTTGTGTTTTTCCAGGGGGCTTCTCGGTGGTGTTCCTGGCTCGTACACACAGCGGTGTCCGCTGTGCTCTCAAAAGGATGTACGTCAACAACGTCCCAGACCTGAATGTGTACAAGAGAGAGATCACTATCATGGTGAGAGCTGCATCACGGCGTTTGGTTGTGTAGTTAGAGATGTTATCTCTCAGCCCAACTTAAGTCTTCTTCCTGCTTGTCTTTATTGTACAAGCTTGATTTTGAATTTGCTCATTGCACGCAAATATTAATCATGGTGCAGGAAATCAAGATATAACCTTTGCCTAATTGTGCAGCTGTTGGTCGTGGTAATGTTAATTGGAAAACCTTAGCTGAAAAGGAAATTTGCCGCGTGAATTAAACACAGTTTATTGAAGATGAAAATAAAAGAATGAGCTCATAATTTTCCGATCTTCACACTGTTTATCCCCATGTTCTACTAATTCTTGGTTTTAGCTGCATTTCCTTCCAGTCCTTCACTGGCTGGAAAACCGATTTCTTTCATTTTTTGTGCTCTGAGGGCTTCATTTGCACTTGAAGACACTGTGCTCATTATCTGAAAATTTCATGAGGGCTTTCTCAGTGTATAATTTAAGGACATAATTCCTGTTTGAAATGGGACACAGGCCTTCATAAAGTTGCATGCCCTCATAAAGCAAGGTGCATATAAATGGCTTCATTCCATCTTCCTGACCTGTCCTGTTTGCCAACATTTCCAGTTTGGCAAGAGCAAAAGCCTTTTGGCTGCGTGCTGGGTGACATTGTATTAATGCACCTGGTCCATTGACTAATACGTTTGATCTATTACACAGAGCGGGTACTCACATGATTACAGCAGATAATTCAAGGTGTTTAATGTCATTCAAAGTTAGATACTCTCATTTATTCTGTAACCGAGCAGACGCGTACGACTTGGACAACAGCAGATGTCTCGTCTTGAACGTTTGACCCCAGTGTGTCAGCGAACAGCTCACTCTGAGCTGTTTGGCCAGCTTTGTGTGTCTGTTCATTTGCCTCATCATCAGCTGTGAAATACTCACCCACACAGCTGACCTTAAACACTGACACAGTTCTGGCCTGTTGGGACGTTGGCCTAAGGTGTGTCGGTTTCTACAACACACAGCAAGTATCTTTTCATGCTGGTGTTAAACAACAACAAGCACAAAC
>JAPZEB010000022.1:9415085-9428691 GCA_029783705.1 Chaetodon striatus | reverse complement strand
TTATTAGAAGGTATGGTAGCTGGTAAAATCCTGAAGTTATTCTGCCCTAACGTAACTGATGTTAGGAGTGTAATTCTTACTTAATGTAGATCAGTTAAACAGGATCATCATGAGCACCAGCTGACACAACTCTGTACTCTGAACTGTGTTATTTTCCTTACGTTGAACACAGCTGGCTGATGGCACATTCAGTAGTGTAAATGTAAAGTGTTGTGCTGAAAGGAATGCTTGATGAGTGTCCTGATGATATCAAAATGGTAAACATTTTGATTTTTTTTTTCTTTTTATAAAACCCATACAATCCTAAAGGGCTGTATGTTTGTTAAGCCTCATTGTGCTGCTGTTATTCCGCCTTAGAGCAGCAAGTGAGAGAGTGACCCATCTAAGTCATCCATGCAGACATGAATCATACACATTTTTGTACAAATATATTAACTGGTTAAAATATAAGTCATGTGTTTAGCTGAAGGTAAGTTCGGAGAACAGTTAATGTTCCACCTCATGTCTCCGCTCATATCACTGCCTGCTTCTATCGGGCCTTCTGTGGAAAAACCTTTGCCTCATTTCAGTTTTTTTAATTATTATTTGCTTTGTTTCTTTTCATTTTGTCATTCAGTGAGACAGCCATACTCAGAAACATCTTGTTCATGTGTATTGGTGGATGGATCTATAGTGTGAACAGGCGAACCATCAAAGCCAAAATGAAAAGTGAAAGGGACGACCAGAGCCATTAACTGCACTTTAATTTCCTTCTGTTTAAAGTGTGAGGAAAGGTGAAACATCCCAGGACTTAATGGGACGAACAAGCAAAACATTGAATATGTTGTTTATATATTGTTTACATTTGCAAGTTTTCTGTGCTTGTATCTTCTCTGTCTCTGGGTTAAGGTGTCCCCCCCCTTACTAAGCGTTCTTTGTCGGCTTTACATCCTGCTAGAAGTCCCAGAACAGATCACTAAAACTTTGGGAATTCATCCTCAGCGTTCAGTTTTAGTTTCTGCTCGATATCAGCAGCTCCTGGAAAGAAAACAACCTATAGATCAATAAGTTGTCTTATACATATCTTGTTTTTGCAACAGACTATGTAAAAGGTCCTGTATCATACTGTGAGTGTGAATGTATTTCTTTATAGAATGTTACTGATAAATAAAAAACATTCAAAATCAAAATTCACTTTGGTTCCTTTTTTATAGCTCTTTTAAAGTATTGTAAACGTTAGAGTCTCTCCACCACTACACCATGTGCAAGATGTTCCTGTTGTTAACATGGCTGTCTTTGTTTGAGCTCTCTGTCGTCCAAAGTTAATGTTCAGTGAGGAAGGTGATGGTCACAAGAAATGCACAATAACGTCGACTGTTTGTCCTGAACTAACCGATGTGTGAAGCATTAGGCAGTTAACTGTTTGAGACGCATGACCTGCATGACGCTAAACAAGTTCAGTGTGGTTAATTTAGGTCTTAACATTTTCCCTGCCTTAATTTGCCTGATTTTCTTCCTCCCAGTACATTTTAAGAAAGAGCCCAGGTTCAGGTATCATGACCTTATTTGGATGAAATTTCTTCATGTTTATCTGTAATCGTACGCTTCATTGTTTTCTATCTGTCTGTAGTGTTATTATGCCTGTGCTTTTGCATAATTTGTAACACACAATAAGTCAAAGATTGCTCGTTCAGACCGTTTTTTTGTTTGTTTTTTTTTTAAGGTATACTATGCAGGATTTCCTTAAAACAATGTGTAGACTTAAACAAAAGAATTCCCTTTCCATCATCACCTTAAATTGTGGCGGTGTATGTATTTGCAGAGACTCTGCCCTTTGTCTGCAGTTTGTTATTTTGCTGTGTTTGTGAGGTTCCTGGGCGCAGTGCTCAGGTGAAGTTGGGACTTTATGAAAAGGTTGCAACCAGGTGCCAGACCGTAAGCAGCACACATCCAAGAGGAAGCTAAGAAAAGAGCCAAAAAGACGAAAATATAGCGAGGTAAAATGCAAAGCTTGTTCCAAACGAGCGACTCTTGGGGTTGATATTCACTTTTGCTGGCGATGCTGTTTACGAACAGTAACCAACAATTTCTGCACAGTACACCTTTAAGATAGTAACTACTTTATGTGAGAACACCTCAAATTCACACTGCCTCTCGGAGCTTTAAATAGGATTGGAGCAAATGACATAAATAGTTTACATACTCTGTGAAATTGGATCGCCATTTGAATAATAATCAGGTTACCATGCTGTTATTGGATTGATTAAATATACAGAGCAGCTTGTTTTCCATAGGATTCAAGATACTTGCAGTAAACCGCTTTAAAAAATCCTTTAATGTTATTGTACTTAACTGTTTTATGTTGCACTGTAGATTGGTACAAACTGAAGACTAAAAAAAACAGCATACTCATCCAAAAATGATAAATACTGGGGTGAAAAACGAATACAAAAATACAATGTCATGGAATCGTCACACTTGTCACGAAACGTGATTAAAACTTCCAAAAGGAGCAGTTTTGTGTGTGCGGCACTGTAGATGGGTACAGTTGAAATACTTCTGTATGAGCAACTATGAGTTATCTGCAGTGACGTGACCTTGAACCGACTCATTATTACTTGCTTTGCTTATTGATATTTTAATCCTTCTCATCCCATTGTTCAGGCCTAAAAAGAGAGGGATTTAGTTTGTAAAAATCTAAAACAACAAACCGCCTCAACAGCTTCACATATACATTATGACCAAGTACAGTTTTATAAACTGGGTTTAATTTGTTTTGACTCCAACACACAAGAGAAGTTTTATTCTTGGGGGAATTAATGGATGTCAAAGTTACTTTTCCAGGTGTGTTGTTGGAATAAAGTCATAGAAATTAGATCCTTTTCTCAGCTCCAGAACAGGTCCCTCTCAAAGAGAAGCAGCTTTTGCTCTCAGTGTGCATGTAATGAGGAAATGTGCTCTACTGTGTTTAGTATGGGTTAATTTATTTAGGTAGCTGAATTCCTAGCACAGTGGCATGTGATCAAAGACGCAACTAATGATGATACCTCTTTAGGATTTCTAGTTTATTCTGTAAAATGTAAAAAAATAAAATAAAATAAGTGAAACGTTTCCAGGGACCTTAAAGTGTCATCATCAGATAGCATTTTTAAAATCTGACCATCGGACCAACACCTGTTGATATTTAATGATACAGTTTTACAATAAGAGAGAAAAAACAAAAAAACTGATTCGAGAGATGTTTATTATCTCCTGCTCGATTAATGATTTAAATCTCTTGAATAATCATCAGCTGATCAGATTCAGGCTCTATTGTAATGTATCATTTTGACCCTCAGTGGGAGCTTTGTCCTCACAGCATTTCTACAAGTTATGTAATCAAATTAGCAGTCGTTTGTTTGCAGTAACGTTGTAGTTCAGAGCCACTCGCCTCTGTGCAGCTACATCAAATCAGTCTAGGTTCAGTGGTGGTTGTAGCGTGAGTGAAGAGACTTCTCTAAGCTCCTGCTGTCAGACATCCCTAACAGATTTTATCTTCCATCAGACAAGAGAACAATCACATGCATGTTTTCACCACTTATCTGTATCTTAAAGAGATCAGACGCGGCGTGTAATCCTTCAGCTTTCCCCCCCAAAGGAACATCGACAAAACAAATCTGTGTGTCAGTCTGACATCCTCCTGATTAAAGACGTGTCTATTGTCTCACTCTGAGAGGTGAACGTGATTACAAGTGATAATCTGCAGAGCAGTCGGGTGGAGCGAACAGATGCAGAGCACCTCGTGTTTCCTGCGTTAATGTGTTTTATTACTTTTTATCTTTTATTGCAGCCTTGTTTCATTTGTTAACAACAAAGCTTTTGGCTAATCTGTCAACACGTCCTGCCAGTTTGGACGGTTGAAGACGTGGAGAGGTTTCCATTCTCGTGTCCACAGCAGGGGGTCCTTTCTCTGCTTTCCATTATATAGAGCCTCCACTAATAGGGAACAATAAATTGGCTCATTGTGTATGGCACAATTTATTTTCAATATAATTGGAGACTATCCACTCGCTAATTAGGCTAATTTCTAAGTTGTCATTATGCAAATCTCTTGGAAATAAATTTACACAAGGCACAAATTTTTCCAGCAAATGCCAAACATGCGTAAGAATTTATAGAAATGCAGAAGTAAGGAGTAGTAATTACAGAACAAAGCTTTATTTTTTAGCTCTAAAGGACGTGACTGACAGCTTGAGTCTTTTTTACCAAGAGATTTAAAATTTGAAAGCAATTTTGTGAATCTTGAAAAGCCGGGCGTCTCATTTCTTGCGCCTGTAAGCCTGCTCTTCTTATTGCAGGGTCAGAGTAGAGAAGTCGGAGCAGCTTTTAGACCATATTGAGTTTTGTGATTTCTCCTTCGCTGCTCCTTCTGCTTCAATATTGGACAAACTGTCAGGATTTGTATTTGTGGACTTCCAAACGTAAGCCAAGTAATCCTGATTTCAGTAATGCCACATATTACAGAGGTCAGAGGGGCCGAGAGGCGTTCTTGGGAGATGAAAACTTGTACTTCTGGCATCAAGATTCTCCTTCTGTCACTCATCTTGTTATTTAAAACATCAAACTTAAAAATATCTGAAAGGGACTGACATTAAAACTTGAAATGCACATTCAAAAGAAGATTGAAGATACAAGAAGACTGGTAATGTCTTTAACTCTTACATTTATGTCTTGTTTCAGGTACCGATGAGAAAAAGACTGAGCAGGCCAGTGAGGAGGTCGGCGTTCCTGCGCTCATCTCCACCTCTACAGAGGCTCTGGAGCTGGTGGTGCCCAAGGAGCACAAACCAGGCAAAAAGAGCAACTGCAGACCAGGAGATGAGTCCGACAGCGACTTCGAGTCCGACCCTCCATCACCAAAAAGCAGCGAGGATGAAGAGGCAGAGGAGGAAGAAGGCTTGAACAGTGAGCACGGTGACGACACCGAGCCAGAGAATCTGGGACAGAGGCCTCTGCTGATGGACTCTGAAGAGGAGGGAGAGGACGATGAAGACAAGCATAGCTCTGACTCGGACTACGACCCCAGCAGGGTCAAGAGCCGCTCAAAGAAAGCTCTGGCCAGTAAAGCAGCTTCAGCCGCCACCAGGAGGAGTCCTAAGGATTCTGCCATGACTCTGATCACCCCTCCTGAGACGCCCAGTGGGGCCAGAGCTGCTCCAGCAACCGAATCTGTGGATGTTTTTGGTTCTGTCCCCTTCCTTGGAGGAACCTCGCCCGTCGGGCCTTCAGAAAGCTCGGACATCTTTGCCAAAGCGCCTTTCAGGCAAGTCAGCCATGAGCAGCAAGCTTCGGATGAGTTTGATGTTTTTACCAAAGCGCCATTCAGCCGGAACCTCTCCAAGTCGGGCAAGAGTGGCAGTGATGTTCACATGGGCCAAACGCCGCCCATTTCCCCCGAGGGCATTGACATTTTCGGGTTCTCTCCCTTCCAGCCGGGCCCCACCGCGCCGCCTCCCACCACCTCCAGAAGCGCAGAAGATATCTTCCAGCAGTCTTTTGAGGACTCGGCCAGCCCTCAGCAGCAGAGGCTGAAGCAGCGCAGCCTCCAGAAGCTGTCGTCACGCCAGAGAAAAACCAAGCAGGAGACCACGGCGGGCGGCAGCAACGGCAAACGCCACCACGGTACGCCGACGGGAGGCCGCAAGACCAACAAGCCAACTTACCGCACACCTGAGCGAGTCCGCAGACACAAGAAGGTCGGCCGGAGAGACTCGCAGAGCAGCAACGAGTTCCTCAGCACCTCTGACTCTAAAGAGAACATCAGTGTTGATATAACCATGGCTGAAGGGAAAGACAAAGGAGCTTCTCTGCCGGTGGACGAGGCCCTTTTAGACCCGTTTGGAGCGAAGCCTTTCCATCCTCAGGACGGCAGCCGGCACGGCCAGTATCAAGGACTCACCGACACCAAGAGCGACATGGGCGCAGCCAATGGCAAGTCCTGGACGGGCTCCCTTCATGGCGCTCTTGGAGACAGCAGCATGGATGATTTTGGGGCAGTGCCCTTCACAGAAATGGTCGTTCACAGTGGACCTCAGCAGCAGCAGCCGCCGCCGCTGCCGCCCTCACAGCCAGTGGACCTCGACCCGTTCGGAGCTGCACCTTTTCCCATGAAGCAGTGACTTTATTTGCGTCTTCCCACTCTGCCAGTTGCTGTTAAATAACCCCTGAGCTTTTCTTTTTGGCTTGGGAACATCTTCAACCAATCCCAAAAGCTGACAATGTCCTAATGCTTCTCTTTTTTAAAAGAACATTTTAATACATCTTTTAGTTTGAATAACAAAAAACCTAAATCCTGTGGAGTGTGAGTGATGTTTCCACATATCTTCAGCTGTACCTGTTTGCTGAGAAGCCTTTTATGCTGCATCTTAACGCTCGTAAAGACGTTTGAACCGGAACGGAAAACCCACTCGGAAAGTCGTACTGTGATTATAAGCTTAACGTTTGACCGCTTGACTCGCTGCAAAAAGCTCTTTATGGCTCGCCTTCTGATCTACCAATATGTTTTTTTAGCACCACAAAGCCTTACCTGAGCTGGGCTCCGCCTCGCTGCACAGTACCTCGGAAACCACGACACAATCGGCCCACGTTGGACTTTCATGTCGGTGGAATCGTTTGGGAGTTGACCTTAACCACTTTGTTTTATCCTTATTAGATTTTTCTCTATGCATAATTTCACCGTAGTCTTTACGCAGCCCGGCGTGGCTGTGCTTTGTGTTGCGTTACACTTTGAATACCAGAAGGGATCGAATTTTATTGTACTTCTGTAAAAGTTGTTAATTGGGTCAGGTTTAAATTTAGGCTCTTAACGGTTTCCTTATTTTCTAACAGTAATCTTCTAGGTAAGTACTGTTAATATTTTTTTATTAAGTTCAACAAGTTCTGTTAGAAATAAGGAAGAAATGAAACACAAAGCCACATTAGATCACTAGTCTAGGTTTGTGTTTTAAGAACTTTGACCACTTCAAGAACTCACAAGCTGTACCGCCATTTTCTCAGCAGTGTCAAGTGCTCCTAACGCTAGATGATGTAACATTTTCAGAATTATTTATGCTGAAGAATAAAGGGGACGTGTGTGATCAGTTAAAGGAAAAGGCTGATGGTATTCTATATATTTTTGTTACTGTCAACAAATCCAAAACCAAAAGACCACAACCAACAATATGTTTCACTTTGCGACTTCCTGTCTGCGGCTCACTAGGTGTAGACTGTTATTGGGCCCAGGCCTCCAGGAAATGTGCCGGGCTTTTAGGCCAATTTTCGTAGTGGTCAAACAGTGGTACTGCATGTTCCGGGGTCCGTCATGTGATGCCGTTGAGCCCAAAAAGACCTTTTCCCCACAGACTTACGTTAGGAAAAAGACGTCTGTAAGTAAGTAGATACATTTTTTGAATGTCAAAACTTTAACAAAATGACGAATTTCACTATCACGATTTGATCCATTTGGTCTGATGACATGATGAAAGTCTAAAAGAGCCATGAGATTAAATAATTTTAACCACAGTCAAATTAGCGAAGCCCTGAACCGGAAGTCAGCCACTTGGCTGTGAGTCTGTAGTGCTCCATGGGTCCCACAGTGCGGACGATCTGGGTACTTTCATACCGCATAAATTTTGTGTTTTTGGCTTCATTCGCTACTGAGCAACTTTCATAGGACTGAACGAGTCCTGCTTCCAATGCTGTATCCAGGTCTCTTAATACATCTATGACTGGGCTGCTAGCTTTAGACAGTATTGTCCCTTCCTTTGGCTATCTGCGTGTTGCCGTTTGCAGATTTCACGTTCGATGTTGATGTGTTTTCTGACTCCTGTGCTACGTCTTTTCACTCTGGCAGCGTCATGCGCCTTTGACAGCGACTTCACTAATGTACCGATCTGTTCCACTTTACAGGAGCTTCTGTGATATCATCGTAATAATGTTAGAGCTAAATACAGCCAGCAAATTGTCTGTGGTTTAAACGGGTCCACTGAGCTCCTCCAGAGCTAACGTACTGTCATGCTTCACCTCCAGGGCTCCGATTGTAAAATTATGTTTGTCTTTTTTTTATCACTACAAGTTAAATCACGCGGTTAACGTACATCTGTCAATGTTTTTGTGGCATTTTTTCTTTCTTGGTTTATCCTAGCATAAAGACTGGAAACAGCTCGCCTGTGCTGTGGCCACCTGTACTAAAATCTGCCCACCATTTCCTGTAAAGCTCACTGATTAAGTTTATGTTTTTCCTCCCTATTTTTACAGGGCATCATGTAGGAGACTCTTTCTTGGCCTGGAGCAGTGACGTCCTCGAGTCCCTTTGGTTTCCTGGCAACTTCATGGTGACGACTCAACTCCAGGATGTTACTGCACCCGACCAAGAAAGATGCTGGTAGGCAGATTTTGTTACCTTTAGTCAGAGCCAAGCTAGCCTCGCCATTTGACCTCCTGCATCCAGTCTTTTTGCGAAGCTAAGATAACCGGCTGCTGGCTTCAGCTCCAGAGATGCGAATCAATCGTCTTATCTAACTCTCAGCAAGTTCCTTTTTCCTCAAAATGTCAGACTGTTCCTTTAAAAACAGCTAACAAAAATACACTTTCATCTTAAAAAAGGTTCAGTTATTTTCTAAAACAGCTGGGTACAATAGTTTAAATGTGCATTTTATTAGGGACTATTTTCAGCTGCGGATTAATACACATTTGGGGCCACAGCATGTTAAATGTGGGATTGACTCAGTTCACAGTTGGTTTTGATCTTTCCGTGTTATTTGTTGACAGTAACAATGCAGAATATCACAGTATTCTTTAACGCAGATCTTTACGCTGCAGAATGTGAATTGGCAAATTCATAAAGGGAAACAAAATTCAACACTCAGAAATCTGTGAAGTGTAATCAGGTTATTTGTTTGCTGAACTCTTCCATGAACTCGTTCTGTGTGCTCGACATCGACGGCCTTAAGCACTGCATTTACCTTCACAACCATCGGCACATTTGTTTGAATAAAACCTGCAGGTTGCTGTGTTTTCACCAGTGGAACCATTTCATACAACTGCTCTCCATCTTTTCTTTTCTCCACGGGGGTAAATCTGATACTGTATTTATCATGCTATACTGCTGTTTGATGCAATAAAAAAAAGAGTCATCTCAGTGCAGCTTGAGCTGGAGTCTCTAACGTGTAAATGAAAACAAACACTTTGACAGTTCATGGTTAATTTTATTGAAGTTCAGCAGTTTGATTGCTCAGGTATGAAAAGTCAAAATACAAAAGTTTCCGCTGCTACAAAACGAGTGTCGGACACACAGCTGACGTCTCTCAGAGCTTATCAAAGACAAAATGTTTTAGAGAAACCGTTACAGACGACAGAGCAGGTTCATGGTGAATAACTTAAATACAGAACAACAAAAACATCTGACTCGGTCTGAAACTTTAAAACATTAAATATCACACACAAAACAAATGACTTTCATTCCAAAATGAGAGAACTTGTGATTGAAAGACAAACAAAAATGCATTCATGTTTTAAGCATTAAGACAGTTTGAGAGAATTTGAATTCAGAGCATTTCACAGTTCAGATGACTTCGATCCATCCTGGATGTGTCGCATTTTGGAATGAAGCCACTAAAACACAGAAATAAGAGTTGACCTTTAACATTGCACGTCACCCTAAATGAGCCAGAGACAAAGTCCTGCGATTTATTGAGTCCGAAAACACAGTTTGACGAGAGAATCCTTCGCTGGAGATGAACTCAGTTCAGGCAGAAAAAGCAGTTTGTCGAAAACAAAGTCTAAAATACTTGTAACTATTTTAACAATGAAAGCAGGAGTAGTAAAAATTGAATGTACAGTAGATAACAGGGCTGCACCGTGTGAAGAACAGCTGCAGTTACAATATGAACTGCAGTTCATGTGAATACAGATTTTCATAATCAATCAGTGCTTTAATCTTTAAAAAAAAACAAAAAACTGTGTCTCAATTTTAAACACATTTTAAGTTGACAGTAAAACACAGTAGAATAAATCAGTTTGAAAGGAGAGCCTTTTCTCACCACCGTAAAAGTAAATGTGGATAGTGCCGTTATAGCTTAACCCTTTGAAACCTTTTGCAGATATTTCAACCTTTGAACTTTGAGCAATTTCTTTCAAAAACATGGGGAAGAAGGCAATGAGCCACTTGGTAAGAAATGATCCACAAATTGCAAAAATAATAATAGATTTAGAAAAATATTTATAAAACGCTTGGGAATAAAGAAAACAAAACAAAGAAAAACTATTTTTAGAATTATGCTTTATTATATATTTAAAATTATGTACAGAATTATTATAATTTTTATGCACCTTTTCCAGGTCATTTCCTTGTTGGTTAGTTTTTTGATTTTTAATTTTTTCTTTTACTAATTTCTTGCCAATTTTTTGTCATGTCCTCTTTCGTTGTCCATGATTTTAAAGCCAATGTGCTCAGTGTTCAATGTTGTAAAATCTTGGGATTAAGAAAATGTTTAACAAAATGGTGGTTTGAAATTGGCCCTGTACTTCCTGTTAGTGTACCATGAAAGTACATGTAGTAAGACAGCGTAGTCAGGTGCATTAGAGCTTCAACACTGATACCTGTAGGCAACTGAAATGTCTGCACACCAACTTCTCTACTTTCAGTTGCATGTGTGTCCTTTAGTGCACAAAATATGAATAATCTTTCTTTTTTACAAATTGCTAGCTGTCAATAGTGTAGACATTAGCATCAGATTAAAGTTGGGACACAGTTTTAAGGCCTAAAAGTCTCACTAGCAGCCCCTAGAGGCCGAGCTGCTCCTCAACACCCCAAAACTGACCACTTGCTATTCTAACAAACCCCAACTGTCACAGGTCAGGGCTGGAAAATACTGAAATAGATCATTCAAAGAAATAAACAATAGTTTAATCTGGAAAGTATCTGCTGGGGGTTAAGCACAGATTTAATAAACCAGACTTCTCAAAACATTCCAGTAGTGAACACGAGGGTTTCCTCCTCAAACATCGTCTGATATACATGTCAGTGTGAACACTGAGGCGGTGCAGCCCGACACGTGACAAAGAAACACATTCAGTTCTGGAGTATCAGGTACGTACACATCTGCAGTACCTGTTCTTAGAGTACACACACGTCAGCATCCTAAAACAATCTGTAGTTTGTCTCTCTCAGCAGTGAGAGACAGAAACATCAACACTGTACACACTAAAGGACAAAATAAACTGATGAAGATAACATTTCGAGTGTTGCTCCACAGCAGTCTTTGGTTTTTCTATCTAAACATGAACATGTTCAAAGATACTGGTTAGTTTTTTGCTTGTTCTCATGAGACAGTACATCACAGTTTTCACCACTAATAATGTTTCCTAGTTTGTAAAGAAAAAGAAATCTATTAGATGTGATGTAGGCTGAGCGTTCAGCAACCTCAACACTACAAAAAAAAAGATGTGTTGACTCACATCCAGTTATACTTGTAGCAGAACTGTGCAGAGCGTCGACATTAAACATGTAATTTTCCCTTTGAAGGTCATTTTACGTGATGACTGACTGAAGCCTAAAGGCAGCGTTTTTTAAAAGCATTATCATCAAATGGATTAAGTGTTAATTGAATTTAACAAGAGCTACATGACGTTTCATTTACAGGCACTTAACTGTCTTACAGAAAAAAGGAAATGCTACTTGACTTAGCTCGCCAACGTTGATTTGGGTAATGTTTTCATGTGGCTGCCTTTGTGATGGAAGCTGCTTTGAATGTTACGTCAGTGCAGGTTCTGTACTTTCATTGCAGAGTTTCAGTTGTTTGTTTTCGGGAGGTTCAATTAGTTTATAGCCACTGTGACTGTTGACCCACAGTCACTCACAGGGTCCATCTTATTTTAAAAACACACTCAACATGTGTCGTCTCACATCCTAGAGGTCACGGGTCTGATTCCAGTTTGTAGCCCCTCTGATGGTTTCCTCCACAGGTTAGGTGGACTGAAGACACTTGCAGGTAAGAATGTGTCCATCTGTGGGGACACTGAGGTGGACTGAAGGCCTGCCTTCCACTTGTGCATGCTAGAATATGCTGCAGCCTTTCACCAACCTAGAGACATAGAATGGTTTATAAAGAATGAAGAACAGAAAATAATTATGGCCGAATAACAAACTCAATACTTCAAACGCTGGTACGAAGCAAAATATGTCAGAAACACACAGAATGGACAAAAGTAAAAAAAAAACTTTGTAACATTAAAATGTCATAGTATACTATGTCACAAAAAAATTATGGAAACAACATGCTATACTATGACTTTTTGTCAAGATTTGGGACGACATGCGAAACTATGACTTTTTTTCATGATTTTGGACGACATACTATACTATGACTTTTTTTCAAGATTTGGGACGACATGCTATACTATGACTTTTTTTCATGATTTTGGACGACATGATACTATGACGTTTTTTCATGATTTTTGAATGACATGCTATACTATGACTTTTTTTCATGGGTTTTTGACGACATGCTATACTATGACTTTTTTTCATGATTTTGGACGACATGCTATACTATGACTTTTTTTCATGGTTTTTGACGACATGCTATACTATGACTTTTTTTCATGATTTTGGACAACATACTATACTATGACTTTTTTTATATGATTTTTGACGACATGCAATAGTATGACTATTTTTCATGATTTTGGACGACATACTATACTATGACTTTTTGTCATGGTTTTGGACCACGTGTTATACTATGACTTTTTTTCATGATTTTGGACGACATGCTATACTATGACTTTCTTTCATGGTTTTGGACGACATGCTATACTTTGACTTTTTTTCAAGATTTTTGATGACATACTATACTATGATGTGATTTCATGTTTTTTTTCTGGCCTCTATCATACAGTCACTAACAGCTGGTATTGCTTACAACCCTGTTATCCTGTCATCACTTGGCAAGATAAACTAAGTAAAGCTAAGCTAGAGGTGTATTACGTTTCTCAGGTCACATGTGACTAACCTTACATAATGTTAACTTAAACACACAGCCAAGTAAAAGTATTCAGATACTGAGTGACACAATTAACCAAAAGAAAATCTAAAGCAGAAGAGGAAATATCAAAAAGTCCCTCACTAAAATCAGATCACAAAATGTTGGCTGAATACAAATGGTCTAACTAGAAAACAAAGATGTAAATAACACCATAAACCATATAAAGACTGAGAATAACAGTGAAAATGTACAAACCTTTTCTGTGTAATTGGACTTAAGGGTTGAAAACAGCAGTCAGTAGTTTGTGTTGTTGTTCATTTTCTTTTAAACAACATATTTTCTCCTCATTATCTGATATTGTTCCTTCAAACAGCCAAATTATTTTTTCAGCAGCAGCATCCGACGCTGTTTCACCAACAGTCTCAGCGTTTGATGACATGGAGCTGAACACAACAACAGAAACGTTTCTACGTAAAGATGTCTGTAAAAGTTTCCTCAGCTGTCATCTCCATCCTCAGCCTCACATGTGGACTGAGTTGCTCTCTGTATTATCATTTGCTGCCTTTACTGCGGCCACTAGAGGTCGCTGCCTAACAATAAACAAATGTATTGGTCTTAATGAA
>JAPZEB010000022.1:9381446-9414985 GCA_029783705.1 Chaetodon striatus | reverse complement strand
TGTCGTCAAAAACCATGAAAAAAAGTCATAGTATAGCATGTCGTCAAAAATCATGAAAAAAGATGATAGTATAGCATGTCGTCAAAAATCATGAAAAAAAGTCATAGTATAGCATGTCGTCAAAAACCATGAAAAAAACATCATGGTATAGTATGCTCTAAAAATCAAATTTTTACATTTTTTTTTGTTGCCATATTTTACTGACTTCATTCCTCACTTTTTTTTTTTTGCCATACTGTACTATGACTTTTTCCACGATTTTTTAAATGCCATAATATACTACTATACTTTTGTCATGAGTTTCATGCCACACTATGCTATGACTATGACACCATTCCCATGAAATGGGAATAATCCTGTGGGACACAAACAGCAGGAGCCAGATGCATTAAAGTCTTAGAATTCAACACTGAAAGAAAGACACTATAAAATATCTCCTTATGACTTCAAAGTAATCTTGCTGCTCACAGTTCTACAGAGTCAGGGATCCCAGCGTGCAGAGCAGCGTCCTAGGCATGGTGGGAGGAGTCGGGGCAGGGCTGGCTGTGTCTGTACGCCATGATAAAGGATGATGACTGGTGCCACCAGTAAAACATCAGCACCAGCAGCAGATGCCACACCTGGTGACTGGAGCCCAGGTAGTTCAGCTGACCTGCAGCAACAGGAACAGGGAATAAAACCAGAGTCTGACAGCTTGACTTTGGCTACACAAAACGGTCTGCTCTGTGTGTAAAGACAGTTTGTAACTTAGAGTTGCCTTTAATGAAGTTGTTACTTTTGCAGACTTAAATATAATAACTGAGTTTAAGACTTGAGCTGGGGTATAATTTAATTGGTTTACATCATCCTCCACAACTCCTGATGTGCAATAGGATGTGTTTTAGGTATTTTATGCAAAATAAAAGATTTTCAAGACCTGGAAAACACCACATGTGACACACACACACACACACACCTGGCTGTGGTTCTGTATTTTTTAATGTGCTGCTGCCTGTATTCTCTTTTAATCTCAGTTAGGCTTTTTTTTTTTTTTTGCTTGAATACATTTAAATAAAAATAAATAAAACACTCTCAGCTTCAAAAATGCTTCAAATGCAACAGATGCTGGTGCTTAAAATTTCCATTCTGAATCACACAGAGCTGTCAGTGCTGTTTGAGCCCTTTGAACATTTCACTGCTTAGTTACTGGTCATAATAGTGATCGTGTCTGATCGAGTATGGAGCTGTAAATCGTTCCAAAGTGTTTTAATCATTCCAAATTACAGGTGAAAAACAGAGTGAAAAGTTGCTCTGACGAACAGGAGGAAATCAAAAAGTAGTCTCACCTGGGAAGTAGCGCTCAGGAACTTTTGAAACGTAGAAGATGAGTGCTAATGCAGCGATGAAGTACATCCCCAGGACTCGAGGAACAAAAGCCTGAAGGGAGGAAATATTTATTTAACCAATGTGTGGACAAAAATAAACAGCAGCTACAGCAGCTACTCTTGCTAAGTGAGTTATTAATATAAATAACTATTAGATACAACTAAAGTCTAAACACTGGCAAGAGTTACTTATCTTTCAGAATACGAACACTACTGAATTTGGGACAAAAACTTGACAACAGTAACAATTTCAGTATTGCATAAAATACTATAGCTGGAAAAAATACTTGGATGGGTGTCATCACTTTTCACAGCAGACATCCATCACTAGAGATGCCGCATACATCAGTGCAACTCCACAATTTTTAAATCTCCACAGAACAAACTTATTTCAACTTGCAGATTAATAACTTTGGTTAAAATATTAATCCAAGCTTCACACAGTTCAACATCAATTTTAAGAATCATGGAAGTGAATAATATGGTCACTGAGACAACACTGAGCGTGCTGACCTGGACGAGCTCTGAGGAGAAGCCGCCGGTGATGCAGATCCAGTGGACGGTGGGGATGAGGCCGTATCCGGCCACCAAGCAGAAGATGAGTGAGCGCAGCTGCTTCCACTGCTTGCTGAGGTAATGAGGGTGGATCTGAGCGAAGAAGACGGCCAGGATCATGGCCAGGACCGTCACTAGGTACACCTGCCGCCAGTACTGCAGGGACAGGAAGGTCAAGGGTCAAATCACACCATGTATACACAGTTACAAACACATATGGCCCCCTTCCTATTCAGTGAACATACGTATACATCTCACTGTGTCATTCTAAAGTTTACGGCAAAGAGAGTAAATTTTAAGGCTTCTCACTTTTATTTACATGTTGCAGCAATCTACAGACTTTTAAAAGGCCACCTGAAGCAGACCCTGGACGAAGGAACTATATAATCCTATACATAAATGCACACACAATCACACTTTGTCAAACTAAAACCTTGCAGACATATAAAAAGATGAATTCAAGACTAGGGGTGTACAAACTGTCATCGCAATGTCAACTTGCACAATAAACACATTACTTAAGACTGCCATGCTGCACTTTAAATATAATAAAAATGTATAACATTAGGTTGTCTCTGCCTTGCTGTTAACTCTGTGGCCAATCAGACACAGCCCTCGCCGTTTGACATCGTCTGACTGGTTAGAGTCTGCATGTACGAATGAGGTTTATTAGGCTAGCGCTGCTGCACTACTCTGGACAGTGTGACAAGGTGAGTGCAGGTGCAAGCACCAGAGAGAACCTGGTGCCTAAATCAGACTGCATGTCAGCCATCTGGTAATATTTTGGAATTAGGAGAGACAGCGTGGTACAAGCAGGTACCGTGCTAGTCTGAGTCAAGAACTGCAAACACTGAATTATCTGTTTATTTATCGCAACCAATATTGTTATCACAATATTTAACAACATTATTGTATGTATTCCTCATATCGTGCAGCCCTATTCAAGACCTCTTAAAACGCAGAGCTGGTGGAGCAGCATGTTAATGCAGCAAATGAAGCCATCAGGAGGCAGGCGAATGAAATGTTCATCTGTGTCGAGGACAACATGTCGTATTTGCGTGTTTTGCACACTGGACCACTGACTCTGTTCTGTACTAACCTGTGTGTGAACATGCAGCACAGAGAAACCCACTACTACATGATTATAATAATCCATTATTATTTTGAAGGGATACAATTTTAAAACAATATTATTCAGGACACATTTTGACTTTTCAAGGTACTCATGATCTCACTTTTCAGTGCTCAAACAATTAGTTGATTAATCAAGTGACGGAAAACAAACATTTATCCGGAAAAACTGCAAAGTGTTGGCTTGTTAGGTAGAGCTGCAACGATTAGTCGATTAATTGATTAGTCGATAAAAAGAAAATTAATCGCCAGCTATTTTGATAATCTAAAACCTTTCAGCCTTTTTTTATAGCAAAAATATCAAACAGTTGCTGTTCACAGCTTCTTAAATGTCACAATTTGCTGCTTGTCTTTGTAATTTATAATAGTAAAAAAGATTCATTGGGTTTTTGTACTGTTGGTTGGACAAAAGGAGAAATTTGAAAATGCCACTTTGGGCCTTGTGATGAGCTTTAAAAAAAAAAAAAAAAAAAAGTCAAAGACTAAATACTAATCACTTAATCATGAAAATAATCAATAACAAAAATAACTGCTGATTGCAGCCCTAGTTCCAGCTACTCCAATGTGAGGTTTTGTTGCTTTTGTCTGTTTCATATCACTTTACTTAAAATCTTTGGGTCTTTGACAATTGGTCGGAGAAAACAAAGAATAAAAAACAGTTGTAAGACTTCACCCTGAGCTCTGGGAATGTGTCGAGTATTTTTCACTATTTTCTGGTCTTTAATTGACTGGGAAAAAAAGATGAATCAAGAATGAAACAATTGTTTGCTGAAGCCATAAAATGCTTTCTGTGATCCAAATCAATTGAGGAAACTAACACCTCAGGTTTGCTACCACTTCATGTATGGGTTTATTTTACTTGCATATATTATTTGCACTTCCTCAGTGAAAAAAGCGAAGAGCTAAGCATGTGCTAAAAACCGTCTCCAACTGTTTTAAACCTACAGCGAGTCGTCACTGTTAACTTAAACTTCTATAAGTAACTGTTCACAGTCTGGACAGCCTCGTCTCAGTCCCTTCTGTCCATTTGTGTGGATGTAGGCCTCCGTCCAGTCACACGTCCTCATGTGACGAGTCCTGCTGAATTTCACAGTGAATAAATTTGCACCAGGAACAAGGCCCCGCTCGGCTCCAGCCAAATTTCTTAAGCTCTTCTCCTAACAGACACCGTGTTCTCTTCTCCAAATCTGCATCTCTAAAACACTCTGATGAGACAAGAGTTTGACTGGCTAAATATAAAAAAAAAAAAAAAATCAGTTTTTCTGCAGGGACTTGGCTTGCCACAGGAGTGGAGGCACCCAGAAGCGGAGCCCCAGTCTTGGCAAGGACGGGGGGCCCCCTTCGCTGAGACAGCTCCCAGACTTGCGAACGTCATATGGTGGGGAACAGGAGTGACGGACCGCTCCGTGAACGCAGCCATCTGGTTTGGGCTGGAGCAGATTTCAGCTGCGTTCTGGGGGCAAAATAACCCAGTGCTTCCAATATGCGGGGGAAAGCGAACAGTAAGGAGTACAGCCAAATACTTCAGGAGTAAAAAAAATGTAAAAAAAAAGATGAAAAGAGAAGCAACCAGGAAAGGAAAAGAAATAACATGGTGGTGGGCGGCTGTCATCAGAGGCTGTTTTCCAAACGGCGAGCGCAGCAAAGGTGTCGTGTTGCTTATTCACCAGGAACAATGAGTCAATCAGCAGAGCCAGACTGTGGGCTCCACTTCAGCTTTATTCAATTACGGCTTCTCAGGCCGAGGATGAGATAAAAAGTCTCCAGGGAGGACTGTGGTTAGACGTGAAAGCGATGATCTGTGCAGTGCCGCTCACACATAAAACATATTTACATTATCTATAATGTACATGAGGCTGCTGTGAGTGTAGTAGTAAAAAAAACTCAATTCTTCTAAAATAGGGCTGAATATCAAATCTCAATCCTTTTTCAGTGCCAACTCAGACCCACAATTTTGTTCACTTATTCTCTGATTAGATAGTTTGTAAACTAAATCATAATTTTGTGCTTCAGAGTTTACTCTTGACCACAAAATAACAGTGAGACAAAAAATATTCTCATCACAAAATCTACTTATTCTGTGTTTCCGCAGCTTTCAGCCACATCACGTGCAATTCCATGCACAGAGGAAGGCCACTGAATGCGTCTGAAAGCTTCAGAAACAAAATAAGTAGCAGTCTGATTTTAGACTACGCCCACATCTCCAACTTAGCTTCACATGAAGGATTAAGAACATCAGTGTCTTCTTCCTGCAAAGCTTCCGAGCTGCTTCACCACATCCACGTAAAACGGCAACAGAAAAACTGCAACAAGCGTGGCTGAGACTGACGAAGCTGCACTGATTGTTGTAAGTCAGTTTTCTAAAATAGTAGCCCTTAAGTTTTAAAATGTCTAAGATTGCACTAAAAATGTGCATAAACAACAGCTACCAGAGGGTCCAGCCGGATGAACACAGTAGTCACTACTAATTGGTTGGGGTAAAACTAACTTGGATAACAGGAACCCAGTTTTGGGGTCAGACTAGAGCTCAACAAGTAATTACATTTAAAATGGAACTGTAATGTAATGGGACTCAATTTTTGAATCACAGAAGCAGCAATTGAAAATAAGACAAGAACAAGAGGATTGTAAACACCTGGCCCAGTGAGCTTCACGTGCACACTGGCTGCCCAACGCTCATTGTGACATATGCGAATGAGAGTACATGAAGAAAACAACTTTAAAACGCCACGTGAAAGCTTTGATGCTCACAGTACTGCCATGTGAAAACGGCCAAGGCTGGTTTAAGCGCAATCTACATGAATACTGAATATTGTATAGTTTGCTGCGGGGAGTGTGTGGTCATGGAGATAGAGAGTTAGGGTGGATGTGATGACAGCAGAGGATCAGTGTGCTTCCCGACTGAAGTCTGGAGGCTGAAGCCGTGATGGCCACAGTCAGTGTGCACTTTAGTTTGTATGATTTGTTTAAATATAACTGACTGGAGATCAGTAACATTCACATTTATTATTCATATAATATTGTTCACAGAAGACCTGTTCTTCTGCAGTACTTTGTTGCTCTTTTTTCAGATTTTATTTACATTGAGTTATGATGGTTTTATAACATCTTTACATGGCTCAAAACTAATAGATATAGTATAGTTACAAGTTATTATATTCTACTGTAACTGAAGGTTTTTACAATTCAGTAGCTAAGTAAAAATCAAATCATGCATAAGTTCATCTCCTGTCATCATAACAGTTACAACAGGCAGTTAATATGTTGACTGTATTCAGTGTTGTACTGGTCACACTACAGAATGACTTCTCATTTGTGTATAGTGGTATAATACAAAGGATAAGGAACATTAAAAAAAATTGCATTCTTAATCACAGTTGCACTATGAGTCTAAAAAACAGCAATTAGATAATTATTGCTTCAGACATAAATTAACATGTGAGAACTTTGACTACTTTTATTATAGAGTTTTGTACAGAAACATTTTCATATAGAAGTACAAGTATTAGGGTTGCAGATTGTAAGCACTTTCTAAATCTATAATTGGTAACATTAACGGTCAATTGATCGATTAATAGTGGTTTAAAAAAAAATCTGAAAAATATATTTTTTCCTCAGTCAAAGATCACAGCAACATATTGTAGATTTTCTGTCAGCATTGCTTTTGAAACATATAACGATGTAGAGGCACCACATGAAGAGATAAGGCTTCAGATCCGTCAGGGATGTTTAACTTTGACCTTATATATTAATTTAAACCCTAATACTTGAGTTAAATGTTTTGGCCAACAAAAACAGCGACACATTAATTTTTGTAAAGTCAAAGCTCAGGTAAGTCAGTCAGTGAGCTGAACTAAATCTTTGTTCTATTAATAAAACCTACCTCAAAGCAAATGCTGCTGATATTTTTGATTTAGACTTCTTTTTGACAAGAATGTAAAACTTTTGTTCATAACCAGACATCAGATACTGCTGTCTGCAGACACTTGCCATCACATATTATCCACTATCTGATTACATTCCTTTGAGTGCGATCATTTTATAATTTATTTCAACTTGTTTGTTTCCTCATTTTAATACACACTGCGTATTTTATTTATTTATGTATGGTGTGTATAGTTTTAGAACCTTTCATTCTTATGTCTTCATGCTTTATTTGTGTGCAGTACATGCTCATATTATATAAAGTATTCCATTTTTAAAAATGATCTAAACTCTGAAATCTATTCTTGTTTTTCTGCTACTGTGACACTTCAATTTTTCCTATGTGATCAATAAAGTTGATCTTATATGATATAATCTGATGTGCTGAGGTGTGAAGTTTAGTTGGTGGTGAATTTTCTGATTTCCTACGCTGTCAACATAAAGAAAACATTCCTTAAAAAACCCCTAAATTGGCATGCAGATACTGGAGACAAATCAGAGACCACAAGTCAAGATAAATCAGAGAAGTGAACTTACATTATTGCAATAGAAGGTGTAGAAGACTCCGGGGACGTAGCAGCCCAGGATGCCGATGGAAACCCCCGCATAGTCCAGCGCCATCCAGCGGCGGCTGGTCTTCTCCGAGCGGTGGCAACAGAACAGGTGATAACCCACTGAACACAGCATACACAGCTGAGGATGGTAGGATCCAGAGGAGACGACAAGGGGAGAGTCAGGCATTGCAGCAGTGAGGGATGTGATACGACAGCAAGATAACAAGTAAGAAAATATTATGATTTAACCATTTTCATCTCAAAATTCTGCCTTTTTCGATAGACTCATTTTTTTTTTTTTTTTTTTAAATTGGACTTGAAGACTCTGGTTCTCGAGCCTGGTCCAGCCAACTGCTGGACTGATTATTTTTCATTTGTTGAGAAGAACTGCCAATATTTTGGATAAGGTCTGATGTCCTTCTGTAACCACTCAGATTAAGGTAACACCATGCAATTGCCACATATTCAGTTTCCAGGATATTTGGATAAATCACCACATTGCTCAACATAAGGAGAAACCATGTTGTCACATAACATAAAACAAGCCCTGCCTAGGTAAACTTGGCAAACTTAAAAATGACAGGAACAGACCTGAGATATCTTCTGCAGTTAATTCTTATTCAGTATTTATTGCTTGAGAGAAAAAAAGCAAGAATTCGGACTCAAAAAGTGAATTCATGCTTTGTCTCTGCATAGATTTTTATACTTCAACATGAGACCTGTAACTCTGACAAAATAAATAAAACAATCTGTAATGTGAAAGATATTCAATATGTTGTTTAATGACATCAAATATGACAGTGGTCTTATATCCTGCTCTTTATCAGAATAATTCACTGCGACAACTCAACTAAAATGATGTAACACTGCTGGCTCAGTCACTGCCGTCTTCTTGTCTCTATATTAAGCAGACTGTATTGGCAGCGTTTTGTGCACAGAGATCTGACCCAACAAGATAATCAACATTTGAGAATAGCTGACTAAGGAGAGGCACGATTACTATACTTGTTTTTGTATTTTATAATAGTCCATCACACAAAAGAATTTATTAACACTATATAAAATGAAAAGCATTACAGACGCCAGCTTTAATCTTAACCACAGCACAGCCCCACAGTAGCATCAACCAACCCAACAACTAGTGGAAATGTAAGATGTAAGACGACATCCTGATTTCTACTGACTACCATGGCTTAAATAAACTGGAAAACTTTTGTACCTGGAAGCAGAAGAGCCCGATGGAGTAGATGACGTAGTCCTCTTTGGAGGCGCCGATGGCTGGCAGCACCGAGGCCATGTTGTACACCCCGACAAAGAAGAAGAGCAGGAAGCCCAACAGATGGCTCCAGATATTCACCGTCTCATTGGACAGAATGAAGAGGCTGCACAGAGGGTTTACAAACGTTAAACAGTCGCTGAGATAAAAAAAAAAATTAATTCTCTTTTCTCCTTTTACTACAGACTGAGTAATTTCCACCACTCAGACCATAGTATTTAAATTTATAATAAGCCGAATTGTTGGTTACTGTTTGCAAACAGTAGTGCCAAAGTGGAAGTGAATGTCAACCCAAGGTTCACTCTTGTTTTGGCATTTTGCAGCACTATATTTGCATTTTTTTGATGCTGAGTCCACGATTATTGTAGCTTCTTTTTAGATGTGAGCTACTTATGCCCTGGCAACTGGTCGCTACCTTTTTATAGAGCTCCAACCTCACCCAGCCCCTGTGCGAACAAATGTCCACACCACAGCGAAATAAGAAAAAAAATAAGAAAATATAGGCAGAGGGCAGAGTCTCTGAGGATAAATACACTGCCACACACTTCTAGTGGTTTATAAGTGATGTTTGAGAGGTACTACTTTTGTATGAGTCTATTTTTCTTTTAAATTCAAACATATTTATGCTGTGGCATGAAAATGCAGAGAGTTAATCCCTTGGCTTTTAAGGTTTAAGGTTAAGGGCCCTCACACACTAAGCTGACAGTCAGCTGTTGGTCATTGTCAGGCAGTAGGGTAAGCATCTGTCACCCTTGTCTTGGTGCTTTGTCTCGCACCATTGGCAATAGGTGGACCTTGTCAACTTTTGTCGGCCAATTCAGCTCAGCAAAAAGAGCAGAAACAGAAGTGAGGGAAGTAAACAAACTGCTTAGTCAAAAGGGCGTGAGACTGAGACAAAATTGTTATATTAGGTACGTTGTTTTTTTTCTTTTTGGCTATTAAGCTCTTAAGCAGAAAAGTTTGTGTTACTGTTTGTTGGAGCAAGGCATATATCCTTTGATTTTTCAACAATGGGTTGTGCTGTTAGCATGTTAACTGGCTAAGTAGCATCTTGAATCTGTCCTGTCAGTTTCCAGTTTAACTTTTTGGAATGACAGATACAGAGTACCACCCTCTAATGGTTTGAGGTGTCATTTCCTCTCATGCAGGCACAGAACATACATACTTAATGGACATTGTCTGTAGTCTTTGTGGTGTGTTCAAGTACAACTTTTTGGCCGAAACAAAGGCAACAAGGCAACACAATGAGTTTCATTAATTTAATGTGATTACCTACTGTTGCTTCAAAGAATCTAAATAAATGTATACTATTGATTTTGTCAGTGGTTAAATATTGTCATTAAATAGGCAAGTAGTGGCTTAACGTTAGGAAACTTGTCTGGGTATCAACCTTTTTTTTAAGAAGTTTAATTTATAAAGAAAGGCAACTAAAACAATAGAGGAGCTCACCAGCCACTGTGGCCTCTGTGAAAATGAACATGTTTTCCTGTTCTGTCAAAAAGAAATCACCACATCTTCTGTTGTTGAAATGTATCATGACAAAGATACTGTTTGCAGTTTTACTGTGGTCTAAGAAGACGAAAAATGCTGACGTAAATGAGAGAGAATGTAAAGAAGCACTTGTATCCAACAGACAGCTGATCAGACAAGTCCCTGAGGCAACCTCTGGAGTTGACTCTGCAGTCTGACTTCCCTCAGGAGCAGTCCAGAGAAACCACAACGTCTCCTCTGAGGATTAATAAAGTATTACAACATTACTCCTCACCTTTTTATGCACAGTCTGGAGGGCAGGTAGGCTCTGTATCCATCTGTGATGTAGGGGTTCTCCCTCAGAAACAATGGGATCTGTTCGTAGGTGTACAGTCTGATACCTCGAGGCACCAGCACAGGCCAGTACTGATAACCTCCAAGCTCAATGTAGTGTGCCGTCTGGGCACTCTTTTGGGGTTTCTGAGGCATGGCTGGGCCGTAGGACTCTGCCTTAGTCTGACCTGAAGCTGAGAACAAAAAGTCAGATCCAATTAGGCTGCATCCTAAATAATAACTCTTAGTAAACATTAAAGCATGGTCGACGTGTTAAATGCTGTCACACTTATGTTAAGGCTGTGGTTTCTCAGTTTGCATGATCTACCTCTCACTGTATTATTTTTCTGTCCAGTAGAGCAGACATACAAGTGACCAACTTACTTAAAGAGTATCTTGAGTGATATCCTGAAGAACATGGCAAAAAGTGACATCAGGAAAAAGCTGATTGTCTTCATTTATCTGTGTGAAAGAAACTGAAGGAGCTAATACCTAGCTAGCTAACACCAATTACCTGCTTTAAAGACGCAGCCGTCGACTTGTCTTGCATGTAATCTCATGTTACCGACGTTAACAACCTCAAGCTTATCCATTCCGCTCTAACTGTATAGAGAAAAACTAACACAAAACTCCGTTCAGGAATTAGGCAATTTTCGGCCTTACGTGCTAGCAGACGTTCACGTCCAAAGAACATGGCTCAAGAGTTTTTTTAAGAAGCCCCAGGCTCTAAACAATAATCCAGCTGGCATCTGATACTCCAACCACCACTTATTAATTATTTATAGAAACATCTCTACTCCCAGTCTTTCCAAACTAATATACAATTGACGAGTTAGCCTGACGTTACAAGGCGGTGGCGAGAACTGTCACCGATTCTGACAGTTGTGATTTTGTTGACATAACGTGCTTGCTTTGACAACTATTATAGGCCGACTACGCCCAAAGAACCTACTAAACTATAAACCATATTAAGTTGAGCCTTTTTGTGTAAATAATACTGCCAACAACCAAGTCAATCTTAAAATAGAAAATTTTTCAAAGGGCTTTGGCTACCACTGGCTAATTACAGCTGAACAGGCTACCGCATGCTAGCTAACAAAGCTTTGTTTAGAGCCAATAAATTAACAACTTACCTTTTAATTTGGTGTATGTGCAGTTTGTTCCATTTTGGGGCTTATAATACGTATTATGCATTTGAATGAATAAGTTAACATAAATTTAATAAGACAGCGTAGTGTACATCAACTTTCGGCTACAACATCTTCCAAATCATCAGAGACGTCATCAGTGATGGACCCCTCCGTGTGCCGAAGACCGCCTGAGTAAAAACAACAGACCCAAACATAGCTGGCCAGACCATGCAGGGTAAGAAGCCAGACTAAAATAATGATAATGATATTAAAATAATGTTAACAAAACCGTTACATGCGGTTGAAAGCAATGTAAACAGCTGTGGACCCTGTCTGAAAGTGTTCCCCATCAAATTACAGTTACCAACATTAGGACTGAACTTTCAAAATCTACTTTTAGCTATGGCTAAATTTTAATTGACATTTTTTAATAGCTACATTTTTACAACTTAAATATTTCAACAACTGCAAGTACACAGTGAGTAAAAAAAAGCAAAAATAAATGTAATCAACATTTGGGTATTAATCCTACATTGCCACAACATCCACATTTACATTTGTTGTCAGAAGCTTGAAGATTTGAATGTTTCTTTGAATTCTGTCTTAATTTGCAAAACATTTTGATATTATCTAACTTAATAAAGAATTACCTTTGTCATTTTCAAGTGCCTTCATCATTTCAAGTGTTAATTGTAAAGAGAAATGTTATTTTCTGTTGCTAATTTTGATTGTTTCTTATTTGTTTTTAATGTAAAGTATCTTTGAGTGCCTTTTAAAGCGCTATACAGATAAAATGTATTATTATTATTATTATTATTATTAAAATGACGCGTTTAGCATAAAAACATGCTATTATGCGAATACACTGAAAACAACAATATTAACTTTATATATTGAAATGTCCTTTCTGCATTTTAATGTCCCCACCAGTTGGTAGTCTCCTCAGTAAATTATCAACAGAGACTACATATTAATTTAATATAATTGTATATGGTTGTGCAAGATTAGCCTGCATCAATTTGTGTTGGACAAGCAACAGTGGCACTCTGCAAAATAATCTGAATGTACTAATAGTTCTCCTGTTCCTTTCCTTAAAATTATAACTACTCGTGATTTGTTTCTGTTATCTGAATAAGTTTGACTGGCTAAGTCAGGATACATGAGGCCCTAATATTATTACAATAACACTATAAATGTTATTTTTAATGTACTTGTTTCTCCACTTACACTTTTGCCAGACAGCGGCAGAATGTCAGTCTCAGTATTACTGGATCTCAGCGCTGCATTTGACACAGTTGACCACAACATATTACTAGACCAACTGAGAAACTGGGTGGGACTTGGTGGCACAGTACTAAACTGGTTCAATTCCTACTTTAAGGACAGGGAGCATTTTGTCTATACAGATAATTTTACATCTGAGAGGACAAAAATGACATGTGGAGTTCCCCCAGGCTCCATTCTGGGGTCTCTTCTGTTTAACATCTACATGCTTCCACTAGCTCAGACTATGGCAAATAACAAAATATGTTACATATTTATGCAGATGACATACAAATGTACATAACCATATCACCAGGGGACTACAGTCCAATACAAGCTCTGACTGAGTGCACTGAATAAATTGATTGGATGTGCCACAATGTGAGAACACTGAGGTAACTGTTTCTGGGGCCAAAGAAGAATGATTTAAAGTCAGTGGTCAGCCTCATTTGGCAATGTTAAAAATCACAGACCAAGCCAGGAATCTTGGTGTAGTCATAGAGTCAGACCTATAGCCTGTCTCCCTTGATTATTGGTTTAGAAGCACTGAATGGTTTAGGGCCCAGCTACATTTCTGGTCTTCTGCTACACTATGAGTCATTGAGACCTCTCGAATCTTCTGGGACAGGTCTGCTTGTGTCCCCAGAGTCAAGACTCAACATGGAGAAGTAGCATCAAGTTTTTGTGCACCACATATCCGGCACAAACTTCCAGAAAACAACAGGTCTGCTGCAACTCTCAGTGCTATTTAAAGTAAGGGTGAAGACTTTTGTGTTTGCCTCTGCCTTCTATTAAATCAAATACTTATTTCTTATACTGCACTGTATCTTTAATTCCTGTATTTTACACCTGTCTCGTTATATTCTAGCTTGCTTTTTTTTCTTTCTATTTTATGGCTCTTTAATGGCATCTTTTAGTGAATTTTAAGTCCTTATGCCATGTGCCATTAACTTGCTGTTTGTTGTAACCCCAGTGGCAAAAAGCACGCTGAATTATTTTAATATTAAAGTAGTAGCGTTATCATTATTTGTTTTTTTACCATCTCATTTTTTGTGTTACTCAAGTGTTTACTAGCTATTTTTGCATTTATGAGACAGTATACAGTAGAGAGCTGCCTGATACATACATGTATGCATGAGGAAACTAATGCATTAAAGTTTTAAAGGGGCACTCCACCAATTTTACATATTAATTTCAGTTTGCTAATCTCAAGGAGCACTAAACACAGCAATATAATATCAGATGTCTCGCTCTGTAAGCTCTTGTGAGGTCTCATTATTTATAAAATATGAAACCTAAAAGTATGCTGGGATGTGCAGGTGTGGCCCGTGTTTAAGTGTAGACCGCTGAGTGCAGCTCAGTCTCCTGGCTGTCATCCCGCCGCACTGTGTGACTGTGTTACATCCTCCTGTCGCTAACTGTCATCCAGAATCCTCATCAGAGCGAGCGCTTTCCACAGACCTCTCAGGTGTGAGAGATGTTGGAGGATTCCCTCAGGAGGGAAGTCACACTCAGTCGTCCCTCTGCTGTTTACACCCCTCTTTAATTGCCTCATTCTCAACTGGAAGTGTGTTCACTTCATTATCACTTCTAATACACCTCTCAGCACATCCACTCTGGCAAAGTGTCAGCTGCCAAGTTAAGATAGTAACTCGTGCATGCAAGGGCAAACAGCAAGAATCTCCTGCTGCTGCAGTCGCTGCTCAGTTATTAATTGATTTTGTGGGTTTACAGTTGGCAGTGATTGATACAAATGAGGCAACACCTTGAGGAAAATGTACAGTATGTGTTTTTTTACTCCTTTATTTTCCCCAATTTTTATAAAGCACCTAGTTTTCAACTTGGTTCACATTGACTTCAGCTGTTTTTTCAACTGGCAGTACAGAAACGAAATTAAAAAAAGTTTCTAGATAGATGTTTAAAACCTGGAGTTTGGGTTTCTGTGTGCTGCCTTGTTTTTTAGATAATGGAAAAAGAAAGAAAAAACTGTCTCAGATTGGCGATGTCCACTGTCAGTCAAGCAAAGACAATTTAAAAAATCAGAATAACCTCTAACTGGGACACGGATTCTAAAAATCCCCACCATGATACAAAAATAAAGTCAAATTAGACAATATTTCCACTTTATTGCAACTAATGTTTATAGTTTTGTTGATCATTTCTATCAATTATGATCACATTGTACTCACCAGAATAAATGCTGGTGATAGATCTGGGCCGACTTACAAGGCAAGAGATTTGTACACAAACCAATAATTCAGCCAGAATTTTGGAGATCAAACCAAAAATAAGTACTTCCAAAATGTTGCTAACAATCCCTCGCCGCACAGGAAAACTGTGCAATGAGTGCACAACTAAAGTAAGTACAAAGTCTCTCAGTGTTGAACCAGGTATATAAAGTGTGATGGATGTTTACAACAGACAGTTTGTGGGAAAAAATGTGCAGTTTGTTTTCTCTTCAGAATAAGGTTGGCTATCCTGAGGGTTTGTTGAAAAAGGCTATCTTTTTGGCAGTGTCACCTAACTTTAATTTAGTGATTACAATATTGGTGTTTAGTAGGAATGTGGCCACAACTACAAAATTAATTCCGTGGTTTTCCTTTAAAGATTAAGACCTTAATGTCTTAATATTACTCAAATGCAATAAACATGGCGACACTCAAGGAGGTTAATATTTTGTTAATTCTAAGATCAGGGCAAAAAAAGCATCAATGGCGCCATCGTGGACGCTCTGTAACACCCCTAAATGAAGTATATCATGAAGTATATCGTGAGTATATATGTTGCACTGCCCTGACCAATCATGTGCATGTTGTATGTCGCAAACATGTAGCGTTACTTTCTGAGGACGTGCACGACCATTGCTCTAAATGGATGCAGGCTATGTGAGTCAGCTACCATGCGCATGTAAATGTGTCGTTAAAAGTTAGTACATCTCTGGTGTAACTTCTCTTGGAGGCAGCATCTAGTGGCCATTAGAGGAAGTGCAGCTGACAGTGCATTCATTTTAACAAAAGGATTTGCGATTTAGGGTTTAACCAGAGATACTTTTGATTTCTGTGCAGCTTTAATTACAAGGAATATACACACTGTGTAAACACCGAACTGCATCAAAATCATGCGCAGTCAGTACCTTGTCTAAACGACTAATTTTTAAAAAGGCCAGAAAGGTTTAATAAGAGAGTTTCAGGTTTTTTTTGGGGTGTCTCCTTCAGGACAGTGCAGTTGACTCCAGTCAGCACTCCAGACCCTGGTACACTCATGATAGAGGACACACCTCTCACATGCACCGTGGACTCTGACGGAGGTTTTTCATTAGGACGACTCCCAGTCTCCCGCCCCACCACCTTCTTCCTGACTCCTAACTGATTCACTGTGACAATCTGTCGTCGGCCCCTTTTTTTTTTTTACCTCAATCTTTGTCTTTGATTTCTGTCCTCCATTTTTCTGTCAGACTTAACGCAGAGAAATGTGCCAGGATGTAATTGTGCACTTAGACGGCGTGTAATGGAACATGAAATTAAAGTGCTCCTACTTATACTCTGAATGTTTCTTATAAAAAGCAGGAGGTGATTTGTGTATCGGCCATTTTATCAGTGTTGAAATATCACATTTGTGCTGATTATCCCAGAGATGCTGTAAGTGTTCCATGTTATGGCCGACTTGGGATATTTTCCTTCATAAAGCCCTAACTGTGGGTGCGTCCTACAATGAAATGTGCAATAAAACGGCACTGCATTACATCTTAATTGAGGGTGCCTGCACTGTCTTGGCAAGTGAAAGTCCCTCCTTTCCAAACAAGGCGTTGTTAGAGTGGTTTAAATGGAGACAGACAGGCCCCCGGGCCACCAATGTCCTTTGGGATTGTCAGGGTCATCAATGAAACACAAGGCTACACTGGTGCGCCCCTCTCCGACTGCTGCACTGCATTTAATGGCACATTACGTTATGGTAAATACATTAGATGTTATACTCCTCCTCACTGATGTTAAATGGTTGCTAAATTGACTATATGTTACAGCACAGAGGAGAAATTAACAATGCATGACATGTTTTCCACTGCATGTTTCCTCGGGCGCCTCTCTGCCGAGCTTTCTTTGTGCACCTCAGCTTCCACCCTTTTCTCTCCCACCTGCCCCTACATGGAAAACAACTGTGATAAAACCTCAAATCTGGGGGCTAGAATCTTTATTTTCCTCTCAAACCCTAAACACAAAGCTCACAGGCATCACAGGCTTCGACGCAGGGCCCGCCAAATGTTAGCCCGCCTGCCGTGCCAAGACTAGACAGGCCCTTTGCAAAGCTAACACGGCCTCGCGGCGGCTTGTGCTCGTCAGCGGCCGGCTGGTCTCATTGGCTTTATTTATAGTCGGCGCCACAAGACATCTGCTGGAGACGAGACTCTGTCCTCTGTGTCCACACAGCACCGCACAGAGGGAGCTTGTCAACGTTTTTTCGAAGGCAAAGTGTTTGCGAGGACCCCGGTCAGAGGAGGGGAGAGACGGCTGCAGCCTCCTCTAATAAGACGGGTGTCCCCTCCGATTGCTTTCTCCGCAGCTCTGATTAACGAGACCGGAAGACAGAGGGAGGCTTCACAGTTTGTCGTGTCTTGTGTGTTAGTCGATGTTTACTTGATCTGAGAGCTGTTGTTTGTTTGGTGTCTTCAGTCTGGTCGTTGCTCGCCACTATTTTGGGACCCTGACACTTGGATGCAGCTCGGCAGTCGTCTGATGCGGCCTCGCCTTTTCCTCCCCCCTCCTCCTCCTCCTCACCCCCCTCTGTGTCACACAGAGTTTCTCTTCCTCTCCCATCCTCTTCTCTTCACATTGAGGACGTCTGGATGTCTCTGGCTGACCGTGCTGCGGGCCTTGACACAAAGTGTCAGGGACAGCTCTTTGCTCTTCCCACAGAGCGGGGGGTGAAGTCAGCCTGCCACAGAGGGAGAGTGTGAAGATACTTTGTTCACATGTTCCTGAAAAGAACCAACCTGAGAAAACCGCCATTACAAGAAGAGACTCTTTGTGAGGAAGCCAAAAATCTGTGGACACTTAAAAAAAATGTGTATTCATACTGACCTAGAAAGCAGAGATTTGCAATAGGTTAAAACGCTAGTGACCTCTGGGGGTCGTTTTTTCTCAGTAGCAAATTCAGAGGTAATGTGATGTTGTCGTACTGCCTTGACAAGCTACCCAATCACCAGAAAAAATGTCGGTATTCTACGTTTCTGCAAACCATGGACACGATACATTTGTATGTTCTTCTTCTTCTTACGTTTTAACACGGTGTGGTTAATATGTGGTAAGACTGAGGTACAAAAACCATTTGGTTATAGTCAGGAATAGACAGTGCCGCTGCTAAGAGCACGCACAATACGATCCTCATTAATCCTAATTGTAGGTATTACATATCTTCCAGTGAAGACCCTCTCAGACAGATCACCGTTTGAGCTGCGCTGTCGATGGTTTCAATGAACAGTGCTATTGGTTAACAGTAGAGTTATTAATACACTCAGTTGCCTCTGCAGAGCAGAGTTTTATGAAACTGAGGCTCATTAAAACATACCTGTTTACATACAATGGGACAGGAGCATGTGGTGGTTTCTCTGTCATTGGCATTGATGAAAATATATACATTTTTTAACCAGTATGAATATTACTTGAATAAAAATTAGGCTTCGAATGTCACATCAATTATATGTTATGTTACGACACTTGTTTCACAGCACCCATATTTGTGAAAAACATTTTTGATTCTTTTAAACTGAGGAGCCTAAGGGACAAAAGGAATATAAATAACTCACCAGATAATCGAGGAATGGACACAAATTCTGATTTTAAGAAGAATGGAGTCACCACTTGTTTTTCATCGTACCGGTAATTCTGAATGACTTTGAGTCTTCTCCAGTGCTCATGCTTTCAGTGAAATTAACTGAACCAAGCTAACAATGTGTAGCATCTCCATAATGATAAAAGCTTAAACATTTATATCTGTACGTGTGATCTAAACAGTTTACTAATGTTAGCTCAAGTGGGTAGTCAACAATCCGGTTTTATACATACAAAGAACTTCTATAAATACGAACTGCTTGGCAACCAGACCAGACGTCTAATTAAGACAGGTGTTTATTTGTCAAAATGTGTTGCTACACCTGGCAAGTAAAAGGGACTGGGTGTTTAATTGGGACCAGGCTTTTAACTGAACTTTTATGGTATATGTGTGTATGTTTGCTTGTTCTGTAGTTAGTTATATAGTGTAATATATACTGTAATGGTATCGTCGTGGTTTCTTATGTGTAACACTGATAATGAAAGTATATCTCTTCAGCTTGCTTTATATATGAGGATTGCGCTACCAACTGTGGACCCCAGGAAGACTAGTTGGTTACTACGGTACCAGCTAATGGGGATCTTTAATAACCTTAACTAAAGTAAACTAAACTAACCTGAAAATAAGCAGTTGCGCTTAAGGAACCCAAATGGCCAGCATGTTTGGGCTTAAAAAAAATAAACCAGATTTGGGTGCACAGTCGTGGCTGGAGAAGCTGTTGTTACCCAGGTGAAAAACAATCACTTTTCATGACATTATCTCCAGTGGAAAAACAGTGACAAGTTTTTAAAATGGCGCTGGAAACACAGCGATGACTGGGTAAAAAAAACAACTGGTTTGTTGTTTGTTGTTCTTGAAGTGTCTCACCTGGGGGACACACCATCTACCATCCTCTGCACCTCCCCTCAGCTCATACACTGCGTCACTTTAGAGACATTGGTATAATACGTATGAAATGTACAGATGTAACGCAGGCCTATTTGTGGCTTGCAGAAACCTACAATGACAACATTTCATCTTCATGCAACTGTTGTTTTGTTGTTTCTGAGTTTCTTTGTTTTGTCTCTTTAGTTGGTTGAATTAGCAGCTGAGCTAACTCTGAAACATTCACGATGATGTTTCCAAAAATGCCCATGTTTATCAATGCAAATGATCCACATTAATAATCAGACAATAAACAGATAAAATATAAACTAGTCTGCTATTAGGCAAGACATATTACACAAAAACAAACTATTTTTCAGCTTAGAGGCCATATGTAGAGCAGTACATCACAAACTGGGAAAAAAAAGTAAAAATGAAATGTTGCATCAACAAATGTTCCAGCACTAATGTCTGCATCTATCCTCGAAGCATCTGGGCCACTGAGCTCTTTCTGGGAATGAAATGGCATTGTTGCTTAGTCTCCTTGTACTTCTTTTTATTTATTTATTTTTTTTGGAAAGTTTCATCTGTATAACAATATTGAAAGGCATTAGTCTTAATCCCCGAGCTTCCTTTTACTTTTTTTTTTTAAGTCTTAGAAGATACATCTGGTTCCCTATCTTGTAATTCCTGCCGGGATTGCAAAGAAAAGCGAAAACAATTTTTACAACAGCGGAGGGATTAAGGAGGAGGGCAGGGTGGTTGTTTTAGGACATTTAGCTGCTGCTGGGAATGAGATTAATGCCTCCCAACAGAAACAACTGCTGCGATGTGTTGCACTTTTTGCAGCTGCGGACGAAACTTCCTGGTAATCCTTAATGGATCAGAAATTGTAAGCTTATCCTCATCGCTCAGACAAACTGTTTAAGCTTTTTGACACAAAGAGTATGTATGCATGGTACTTTATTTATTTCTTTTTATTTTCAGAACAAAACCAAAATAAACCCTTTAACATACAGTTGAGTGTAGATTAGAGCTGCATATGCGCTGTTGCAGTTATCCTCTTTCTGCAGGGGTACATGGGACACAGATTGGTTTTGTTGAGTTTTACAAAGAAGATTTAGATTTAAAAAATGTAATTGTGTATTTTTCATTAGCATAAAAAAAAGCTACTGTTTCTTGTACTCATCTGCCTCCCGACCTTTTACTGTGACTCACCTGAAACAACTTGTTTCAGGTTGGGGCCACATAATCCTGCAGCTCAAATACATCTGACGTCAAGTGCTGCAAGTGACTGCAGGAGCAGGTTTCTGACATGATGTGGGAAACTGAAGTGTTTGGATTTTTGTGTAGGATTTTGCAGACATTTCCTTTAGATCACAAGAAATATCTTTTCTTGTAACGCTCAGACAGAGATAAGACAAAAAGTTTTCATGCTTTCTTTTTCTCCAATTGTTACAACTTTGAGTATTCCACAGATGGACATTAAATTGAGGACGCTGTTAACTCTGGCCAAAATGATAAACTAAATGACTTTATTGTCTTTGTTGTTACTGCAGGTCTTTTTAGTCTTTTTAATATTGTTTAGTCTGTTCAGATCAGTAGGGAACCTGAGGCTCCGGACCTGCATGTGGCTTTTTGGCTCCACTTCAGTGACTCCCTGTGGCTTTGACAAAAAACTAATGTTTTTTTTAACATTTAATTTTCATTTATTATTGTTGTCTGCTTAATTCTCCAGTTCTAAAAATGTGTAGCCTTACACCAAATAATTTTTTTTAACAAAGTGGTTCTCAAACTTTTGTCAGTGATGTACTCCCTATGAAATATTTTTTCAGCCAATTACCCGCTGACCACTGCACAACATTTCTGGTAGAAACACACAGTGAACAAACAGAATGTGAATATGATTGTGTTTGTGGAGACAGGTGACAGTTTACAGCAGTTAATGATTGCACCCAAAATAGGAATAATGAATATATAACGTAATTATTTCATTGCTGCTTATGCACTTCTGGTTAGATGCAATCTCCATTTTGTTGCTCTGCACTTGTGACATGTGCAATGACAGTAAAGTTGAATCTAATCTAATCTAAATAAACTTAAATATACATTTTTATTTAAGTTATTACAATATAATTATTTTAGGAATTATGCATAACTAATATTTTTTAAATTAACATTTAAAAAAAATCTCACATATCCCCCGCAGTACACCAAAGTACCTCTAGGGGTGCCTGTACCTCCATTAGCTCAACTAAAGCGTGTGTCATACATCAAGTGCCCGCTGCGTCCATAGGGGTCACCTTGAGTCTCCCTTGTGAGGCTAGCTATAAATTCCAAATCCAGAAGTTTTGGAGAAAATAAAGAATTCAATAGTGTGTAGACAGATTGTTTGCTTTCATCGCCAACGCTGCAAAGTTTAAGTACCAAAAAATAAAAAAAATAGTCCACTGCAGAGTGGCCGCCTTTTGGTAAAACATATTAACGTGTGCTCATTTAGACCAATAGGTAATGCTGATAATTTAGATTCAATAGGCTGGGTTACCTCCACTCTAAGGTTCAGATATGTTTTTGGGCCTCAGACAGATTTTATTAATGAATTTAGTTTTTGGCAAAAATGGCTCTTTTGATAGTATATGTTGCTGACACTGGTTTAGATGAAGGTTAAATGAAAGTTAATTCACAGCTTTCTTCATCTATGTCTTATCTTATATCATGTACACTTATAGTTTTCCCAAAGAGAAGAAAAAACATCAGTACAACGAATCGGCAACTTTTCACACACATTTACTGCGGAGATTTTTTGACTATCTTTGCTAATTCATAAGAATATAGAAAAGAAACCAAGGTCACATCTTAAGTATTGTCTTTTGATTTTTTGTTTTAGATAACTAGAGGAGGCATTCATGTTCTTATGTTTTTAAGACTTAATATATTTACAGGTTATAATTTCAAGACTTGACAGGTGTGTATGATTTAAAAATACACAATGGTTCCTCCTAAGACTCAACAGGCAGACAAACAATCAAAACGAGTCATGGGAACTGATAAACTTTGTCTCTGCAAAATTATAAGTCCTATTATTAGTGGTAGTATTATTATTGGTGGTGTGGAGAAATAGCATCATAGATAATCATAGCTGAGCAGTCAATTAATAAATGAAATATGACAAAAATAAGTAATTTTACAGGAAATTTTACAAACAGCTTTTATCTTTGACGTGACTCATGTCCTCAGTATATCTGAAATCAAGGCTGTGACCATGAGAGTTGGTTTTAAACCCTGTCTTTGTGCAGTTATAAACAAAATTATGCACAAACAAGAGTTTGGTTGCATATAATTCAAAATTCGCCCCAGTGTTAGAGCCCTATAGATGCTGCAAGATTTAATTCCATTAATTTGAAAGACATGTCTTTGTGGTGGCAGCGCAAAAGATTTGAAAAAGCCCTTCACTTTAAATCAAATGTTCCCCCTGCACTGACACTTTCATGACAAATGTTAAGACGTTTATACTTTTAATGGCTTTTGGTTGCTCCTAATGGTTTAAATATTTTAGTATTTCACAGTAATTTTTAGATATTTAAATGGATCTTACCACTTCTGTTCACTTCTGATTTGACAGTGTTTGTAAAGCTTGTTACGCTAAGTTAGCATTAAGGATGTAGTAGGTTTCACCACAGAGGAGAGGGTGCAACACTAGGATATTTTCTGCGTCAAACTGGGAATTTCCTGCATTCTGATGGACTTTTATGCACTCATTTAAAGTGAAAATGTCTTTGTGATGAGGGAAATGCAAAATTCAGGCAGCAGGTGACAACTCAGAATCTAAAAATATAATGGAAGATAATGGAATATAATGCAGTAAGGCTCTCAGACATTGCTTTCAAATATTTAGTCTCCTGCAGATCAGCTTGTCTCATTTAATGTTATCCCTGCTGAGGCAACATATATGTAGGCATCATTTACTTCTCCCTTCTTTTGTTTGGGGAAGAAACGTCTTTAGATGTGTATGTTGCACCTAATTATGTAAGTGACACATTCATTTATTTTCATTAATTTATAACGCCCTGGACTGTAAATGCTCATATCTGTTGTCATGTTCACAAACTTAAAACTGTGTTAAAATTGATCCACGTGTGCACATTTTCAGGTCATTTTAGCATCAGTAGGCTAGGGCGGATTTTTTTCCTTGCTTACTTTACTTTTTTTTTTTCACATGCACATTAGTTTCTTCTATATTTACATTAAATCTGATGTTTTCTTATTGTGCGAAGCGTCTCATTTGTTAGATAACATTTTTTGGTGCAAGCTATTTTTAACAAAATATACTTTGAAATAGAGATGGGCACAAAATCAGCCATTTTAAAAAGAGGTGGGGACATGTCCCCAGTGTCCCCAGTGTCCCTAGTGTAAAACCTGTGGTTAGCATGCAACACTGTAGTCAGCCCTACATGTGTTATAATCTATATCACCACATGCCTCAGTATCAAACCGTCTCTGAGCTGCACCGTAAAGAGTAAAAGTGTTTTCATTCTGTAGCTATTTAGTCAAACTATACAAGAAGATTCATGAGAAACCACTGCAGTAATTTGTAATGTCTCTTATTTATCACTCGGCTGCTGTAGAGAGAATTAATTTGGATATTACTTATGAGTATGAGAATCTAACTTTCTGAGTGTGGGCAATAAACAGCAGCCTCTTCAGACAAATGTATCAAACTTGTGGACGTTAATTGCTGTGTAAATCTAACTGGGAAATAAAATTAAACTGATGGATCTCTTCAAAGTAACGAGAGAAACTTGTTCAACTTAACAGACTCTCATTCAGCGCCTCTCCATCGAATCCATTAAACACACACATGATATTTTCTGAATATTAACTCTCTGCTTCTTGTGGTTTTGTTGCTGCGATAACTAAGATGTAAAAAAATAAATGAACTTGAGCTGCTGTTGGAAATCATCAATAGTCTTTTTAGTGTTTCTCAGATGTGGTTTGAGTGACAGACATCAGGCTGCAGTTCACTTTGAGTCCTGCGGAGGTCGCTCTGTACCTGCTGTGGACGTCAGCAGAGCAGCAGAAGGCCACCCACTGAACATGAGCTGCTTCAGATGAAACAACATTAAACTGATGAATCTAATCTGCCTGTCAATGAGGACCAGACACTGACTGTACAGTATGTGGCCTCGTAAGATATAATGATAAATATTATCATCATTAGAGTTTGTATTTTAATGCATTTGGTTCAGTATTTGTATCTCCGCAGAAATACATTGTAATGAATCATTAAAATATCTTAAAAATAAAAATGTGTCGTGAGCAAGTGTTTGCACATATGCTCACAAGTTTATTTAATTTTAAATTGTCATTTTTCTTCCTGTTTTATTTTTCTTTGTACCTTTTCAGTTAGATTTTGGAGGAGTTAAACAAAAAATGAGAATAAAAAACATGCAAAAATTAAAAGAATCTCAACCACATCTTTTTTAACAGTCAGCACTGAGCAGTACAAGTTGTACTTTACAGCACCAATAACTTTAATTTCTTATTATCTTTAAATCAATATTGTTTTATATTTTATTTTGTATTTTCTTAAAGCATTTTTTGCCTTTAGCTTCCAGCAGGGAGCTGACAGAAGATGAGGAGGGAAAGGAAAGGGGACTGACACCAAACAAAGGAGGCAAACTGGAGATTTCGCAATTTCACGAGCAGTGTCCTAAACCTCTTGGCTAATACTCTGTGGTTATAATTGGACTTATTCTATTTCCTTTTTTACATTTAAAAGCAGATAAAATGACACTAAAACCACCCACATAATTCCCATCTGAGCCAGACTAAATGTCTGAATGAGCAGCTGGGTGACTTACGTACAGTAAATCACACACTAAACCCAGTTGTTGTTACTTGCTGTTTCACTGTGTGGCTACAACAAAAGACTCACAGCTGCAGAGCAATGAATCAGAGACGAGACTGGGAGGAAAGACTGAGTCTCTAGTGCCTTCTAAGGGCAGCAGGTGGCGCTATGGTATCTCTGTCTGGGCCCTCCATAGAGACATCAACTCCCTGCATGAGTCTCAGTGTATGAGACCCCCAAAACTGGCTCCTGCATCAGGCCAATAATAAATAACACACCAACTGGGGGTTGTTTCAACTGGTATGATTTATTAAAAGTTAGTGCATTAGATCAGGGCAATAATTGAAGTTATGATTAAGGAAATGACAGGATTGGGACCCGTGAACGATAAAAAATGGATGCGTGGACGGACAGACAGACGCACAAGCAGACAGATCTGGTTTGATAAATAATTCACAGTTGGATTAAACCAGATTGAGATACAAGCCGAGCCTTTTTGTAAGTGGGCTTTTAAAAAAAAAAAGATTTTTCTCATGGGATTGGCTCCAAACCTGCCGCCAGGAAGCTCTCGAGCTGGTGGCATGTTGCTCTGAGGATCATCATTGTCATCATATGCAATCCAGTATTAAGATGGATGCTGCCTGATCCCATCAAGATAATGGGTTTCATGTCTCCTGGCGTTAGTGGGGGGGAGGTGGATGGTGGGACAGAGAAGATCTCTGCAGCTGATTTCTTTTGTTTCCTCCCTCATCTCTGCAGGCATGTCGACCCTGTGAGTCCACAGCACATGCTGCCACGCAGGGAAAATTACAGCTCTGCTTAATGCAAAATGAATACCTCAGAAGTTGAGGATGCGTCCTCAGGTTGGAGGCAGAGAGGAGATTTTGGGTCTCCAGCCAAGACAAAAGAGAGACACTTTGTTCACAGCAGAAGGGTTGTTCTGCCCCTATAATGGAGAGGAAGAGACAAACACACACAGAGTGATAGTGGGGGAGGTTAAGCCTCAACCTGTCACCGCAGGAGAGGTCATGTTGGATCTGTTTCAGGCTGCGTTCATACCAAACACATCCATGATCTTTTCCAAATGTGTGGCTATGTCTGACTTTGATTTTGCTCTTTGTTCCAGGATGTCAACGATCACGCAACAATATAAACTGATAGTGACGCCATGTTTCTACAGGTTTGGCTGAATATATGAATATTAATTCACTCTATTATGAGTTAAAGTTGAATTTTAAGACATAAAATAATAGAAGTATTGGCAGAAAAGTAACTGAAGTAACAAAAGTAAAAGTACTCATCATGCAGATTGGAAAAGTAAATGCATAACCCCTTAAAATAAATACCAATGCACTGACCTGTAAGCAGCATTTTAATGTTGTAGCTGGTCTGCAGTAGGTGGTGCAAAGAAGACTCACAGCATCTACAATATACCAGTACGACTGTATATTTTTATTATCTGTGAATTTACTGCATGATTAGAACGTGAAAAACTCAATCTGCAAAGTTATTGTTGACTACAAATACATTTAGTGGACAAAAAGGGATATTTTCATATGAAATCTACGTGCATATGTAGGACTTTACCAAAGTATCTGAAAATTGTGCTCACATAAATACAGCAAAACTTAAACCGAAGCCTCATTTAGAGTATTCATACAGCGCCTTTCAGGCAAAATTGCAATACAAGGTGCTTAACATTACAACAAAACTAAGACAATACAACATCAGGAAAATAAAGCAACACAATGAAATTAAAAGACAACATAAGAAAAAAATAGAACAGGAAATAGAAGGGGGTAGATTAAACAATAAGATATACTTTTAAAAGAATAAAAATGGATTAAGATTGGGGGAATGCTGAGATAGCTTAAACCTTTCTTTTGAAGGTATTTTCAGACTGATGCCTTCAGCTCCTCAGCACTGAGGAACAGAGGACCACAGACACTAGATGCTGCTTCCCTGCTGTACTTTGTCTTGACTGAGGGAACAACTAAAGGCCAGTGTCAGAGGACCTGAGTGATCGAGGGGGAGCATACGTTGAGAACATGTCTGATGTTTTCAGGCACTAATCCACTGAGTGATTTGAACACCAATGAAAGGATCTTAAAATCAATTCTGAAACTAACAGGCAGCCAAAGAAGGAACTTTAGGATTGAACTTTGGTTCCAGCTTTGCAATCCAAGACTTAGCATATACTGTATGGGGGATGGTGTTAAAATATTTAAATACTTACAGGGAAAAGAAGAGTATGTATGTATGTTTACAGCAGCAATATTAACTCGCTGTGGCGCAGGTCTGAGATTAAACATGCAGTTTGTTGTTTACAAATATAAGAGCAGCAAAACAACAGCGAAAAAAAAAAAATCCAGTTTTCATTGCATATAAAAGAACAAATACCTCAGTGTAAATGTGGTACATTAAAATGTCCTGCAAGTAAAGTTTTGCTTGAGTAAAAAGTATGAAGATTACATTTTGCTTGAAGCAGTGATTTGGCAGTGACCTTCTATAAAGCTGAGGAGCTGACAAGAAACACAAAGGTTTAAATCAAAGAAGCAGAGGCTGAAATATCCTGATTGTCTAGTAAATACAACGTGATAATGTCTTTGATTTCACCCTCTTTGTCTGGTGAATGCTCACGTCTTTCAAATGTCACATCTCCAGGATCTCCGTTATAAGCAAGTAGACTCTGTGTCCAGGCAGAGTAACTCTGATGAAGCTTTATTTTCCTTCAATAAGTGAAAAAGTCAGTGAGTGCAGTGAGAATATTCCAGCTCTTTGATCATTCTTATTGCAAGGTCCACTTACTTAGTTAGTAGTTTTATTTTAAGCTTTCAGCCTTTCTGGGTAACTAAATTGTGTGTTTTAATACCAATATACTACTACTGCAAACTATTTAGTATATCAGAAAAAGATTGAGTGTGTGTGTCAAATACAGTGAGCCAAAAATACCAGGATGTTCCACTGCAACTGGTCATATTTTGCAGTATGCAAGGCAGCAAGCTTGTCTGGCTGTTTTGACCCACAATCCTCTGCACAGTGTCACATGGACTGAGTCACAGACAGATGACAGCTCATTGACATCTGACAAAAGCCCCCCAAAAAATCCTAAAGATAGCCAATATCAATAATACCAATTGTGAAATACTGGGCTGAAACCGATGTTAAAAATAACTTGGTTCATAACCAATACCAATATTTTTTGTTGCTGTTTTTTATTTTGTTTTTGTCTTTATTTCCCCCTTTTGTGGCAGCGAAACAAAGAAATCTTGATTAAAAAAATAAATAACTGAACTATTTCAAAGTCATTCATTCCTTCAATACATCGTCTTTAAGTGAGCACAAATTCCAAAATACAAATTTATGAGAAAACCTTTAAAATAACTTCTTTCACATGGAAAACATAAAAGAAATGACTGCTTCACGTGTCTTTTATCACACGTACTATCTCAAAGTTCCCTCTTTAATATCTCTTTCATATTGCTGCGAAAACATCAACAAATTTCTCCATTAAACAGCTGTATTGATTCAAGTTTTTTGCCAAAAACTACATTTTACAAGATTATATTTGAACATATCATGATGACATTATAATTTACCTTCACATAATTATTTTTACTGAAGAGAACTTGAATACATCATAACGTAACTAAATGCAACATTCATCAGTAGTTAGTTCTGGTAACTGGCTGCTAACAGCTAATGTTAACTCGTCTGCATCTAAAAATTTCATTATAGATTTGTTGTTCACAGTGAAGCGTTATCAGAGTAAAAATAGGGTGCATACCTTGACATGTCGATGGTGAGTTTACTGCATCTTGTTAGTCTTGAGCTCAGCTTTGTAGCCTGCAACATATTGATGCCACACAACAGAAAAACATCTGCCGCTGCTATCAGTGAATGTCATCTCATGTGCTGATGGGCTGATTGCAGTCAACAAGACAAACACTGGCCGACACCGATGTGGGGGCGATAACCTGGTGCAGTCCTACTACTTACAATGCAAAGTGATAACAGCAGAACTCTCTGGGCTGACCTTTGTCTCTGGCAAGCTCAGAAAGTGCTGTTTTATTGTATCGCCAAGCTAACGTTAAATGATAATATTAAGACCTGCTGCTTTTAAAATCGCCTACTTTTTCTTTTTATCTGAAATTCTGTGCTTGGGACTGTGACATATATAAGAGCAAGAGGGTCAAAGTTCAGAGTGTCATGTTATGACAAAGTAGTATGTCCCAATTGTATGCATCCTGCATGCAACACTACATATTTTGTTAGAACAGCTGCAGTCTCTGCTGAAAGTAAAATGAAAAAGTGTGTGACTTGAAATGGAGGACAGGCCTGCTCAGTTGCTACGGTCACATGACCTGTAATTTTGGTCATGTGATAACTAGTGGTCATATAACAGGCACACCATCCATGACAACTGAGCAAACTCTGTGTCAGCTGTTATTTCCAACCTGCTCTCATTCCAATGTTGTCAATACTGCAGCTTGGTCAGTGATTTCTGCTTCAGACACCGACGAGAAAAGCTACCCTTTTGCTGCGGTATGATATGCTGTAGGTGGCATCAGTGTGAAATGCCACTGGTAAACAGTGTAACTTACAGAGCTGGAAAGTCCCTATAAGGCAGGCAGGAGGGGCGATGGAGGGGTCCAACAAACACTGGACTTTCCCCAGGAGCCTGATGTTTGCTTCCTGTATGAATGTTGAGCCAAACATTTTTAACCACGTGCGCTTGTTGCAGCTGAAAATAAACCTAAATATGAAGTGTTCTACCAACGTTGTACGTTTATTTTGACAAAGATTGTATGCAACTACTGACCATAAAGTGTTCATGTCCTTTGAAAATGGAAGTGTATTTTGAAAAGACAACGCATATAACAAGTGTAAATTGCCTCAGTGTCCCAGAGCATCAACAGACGCACCAAGGTTACTTAAGTGGGTCATATGTAGACGTCAAAAGTCCACTGGACAAACGGCAATATGTGACGAGTTGGGAGTGAGAATGTGTTGCTATCTCTGAGGTCAAGATTGAACTGTCAAGCTCAATATTTAAGTGTCAAATGCAAATTAAGTTGTTTCAAGTATTATCTGTAGTGTAATAGTAGAATTTTGTTTTAGGAGAAAGACAGTAATTTCTTGAAACCAGTTGATTTTTGTGTCTGCAGTGCGTGAAGCCTCATTCGGCTCCTGTTGTCCGGCGGCCCCCCTCACTCTGACTCCCTGCCCATCCAAACCCTGCAGTGTGTTTCACCTAAAACAGGAGGCGGGGGGTGGACGGCGGCGGGGGTGAGTGGGCAGGGCACGGAGGGGAGTGGATGTCTCAAGGTCAAATGCAGAGCGGCGAATTGGGGTGGAAGCAAACTAATGAGTTTTTCCGTTCTCTCCCTGCCCCGGACCGCTGGCATCACCTCGCTGTCCTGTCAATCCACCTCACTCCCCCCCACCTCCACCTCCACCAGCCAACCAACCAACCCATCTTCCTCTTCTTTCCCTCCCATCCTTCTCTCTTCCCACCTTCACCGCGGAGCGAGAGAGGAAAAAAAAAAAACAGGAAAAAAACTGTTTATTTCTGAACAGGCCTCTTAATCTATTTGGACTGGGCGTAATAGGACATTTGCATGGCGAGCACAGCGAGGTGTCAGCGATAACCACGGGGTTGTGACATCCCCTCCGAAATATGCTGAGCTTTCGCTAACCTCTCATCAAACACGCTGATCTTTATGGACTGTATCATATTGTGCCGTAATGTGCTTTATTGTCCACAGAATAAGCTTTTCTTTAAGGTAATTGGAAAGCGGGAAATGGCCGCTATCGGCGGACTTTTTAAATACATTATTCCTGAAATGTGGCTTGTGTAATGACCCTGTCGGTGTAAAACGTGAGATTTATCTTGGCAGCAGAAATTGATCCATTTCACCTTTGTCTAATGGAAATTTTTATCAAGGATTATCTGTTTATGTAAATGAGCGTGGCCCCTGGAACGGAGGGGATAAAAAAGTCTGGAGGGGGGAGCAGTTAATCTAGGGCCTCTTTACGTGTCAGTCTGGACATAATGCATACAGGATTCATCTCTGTGGGGGTGGTGTGTGTGTGTGTGTTCCTGTACCTCTGTCTCTGTGAGAACCAGGTTGACTTGTAGACCTTCACAGTGAAGACATTTTTTTGGATGGTCCTCAGCTCTTTACACGGCTGTTTTAGGGTTATTTATTAGAATATTGTGTTGATGTTTAAACAGCCCTTTAAATGGAGACTTGGAACAATGTCACCTCTTGGAAAACAAGACCTCATTCTGCAGAAGTGTGCCTAAAAACACATCAACCAACAAAGGCAATTTTAAGGGATTTTGTTCCTTTGCTTCTACGGTTTCTTCCTTTACATGGACCCCTCACGGTGTTATCTACCAATGTTACATCCTGTTTAAAACCACAGCTGTACATACTGTATGTGTGTGTATGTATGTGATACTCTTCATACTCACATATCAACAAGTCCTCATGACCATCACGTGAGCTTTTTCCTGATCTGGTGCCCCTGTTGGATTAAGACACACAAAACTGTAAAACTTAGATAAGATAAGGGAAAGGTTGTGTTTACAGCAACAACAATATAGTCACTTTCTGTTTATGTTTAGGCAAATAAAACAGTTTGGTTAAGTAGGGTTCACCTTTAAGGTTAAAAGAAAATGTTGACTATTAGGAGGAGACAAAATACAAAGCTCGATTGAAGTCACACACTTAATATGAAACACTATTCATAACATCCTCCTCTCTAAGACTTGTAGCAGCCCAGAAGAAAATATTGGCATTGTGTGTTTCTGCAAACCATTAATACGTCACATTTGCACATTTCATACTTATCATATGAAGGATTGTAAAGTGAAAGTAGTATATGAGCTGACTTTGGCATCCGGAGGTGGAGGGGGTGGTGGATAGTGTGACACTTAGGTGTGCCAAGCTGCAGACTACTGTTTTAGACCAACACACAACAAGACCAGTTTTGATATGGTGAGTTGCTGTGCTTCCAGCAGCTTTTTAGGCTCACAGAGGTCAGGGGCCAAACAGACATAAACCTGAGGACAGTCTTCCACAGATGGATGTCCTTTTCAATTATGACACATGTAAAAAGTCACAGTAGCAAAATATATTTCTCTGGTGAGAGCTTTCTGACCTGTGCGACATCAGATACTTGAAAGGTACCCTGTGATGTTTATGACCATCCTGTTTTATTTTTATCTCATCCATGCCTTCAGCAACGCACCCTGTCAACGGTTTCATATCATTCCATTGATCAACAGTTTGCCTATAGATTTTTTACGAAAACAGAATTGTGCCAGCAAAGGCAAGGAGGAACACATGCATATAAACTGGATATAAGCAAAGAAATTACATTTATATTTAAAAAACTGAATCTGCATAAGGTCTATAACACTGATTTTCAACAAATCTGTTAGACTGTTAGACTGAACGTGGATTTAACTGGTCATTTACAAGACAACTCAACAGCATATCTTCAAATAAAAAACATAAAATGCAAATTTAGTTGCCATTGGTACTGCACACTGTTACAGTTACTGCACATACTTTAATTTCAGTGGTGGAACTAAGTACATTTACTAAAGCACTGTATATAAGTACAGTTTTGAAGGACTTGTACTAAAACTTGCTATTTCTATTTTATGCTACTTTTTTACCTTTGCTCCACTACATTTATTTTATAACATTAGTTACTTTGAAGATTCAGATTATCAATATAAAATATGAATGAAGTAATACGTATGATATATTAAGAAAAATATTGACTTAATTTATATAGCACCTTCACACAGTTACAAAGCGCTTCATAATAAAAACAAAACACATTTAAAACAGAGTAAATGAAATGAAGTAAGAGCCAAACACTATGCAAAAAACATAAAAATAAACAAACAAATAAATATACAATATAAATAAAATATACAAAAATATATATTAAAAAAAAAAATAAAATGAAAAAGGAAGA
>JAPZEB010000022.1:9223999-9235209 GCA_029783705.1 Chaetodon striatus | reverse complement strand
GACTACACTCATGTTACCTGTTAAAACAAAACACAGACGAGGCAACCACTCCTATTCCTAATGTACTATACAGACAGTTTAGACCAGGGGTGTCAAACATACAGCCAGAGGGCCAGAACCGGCCTGCCAAAGGGTCCAATCCGGCCCACTAGATGACTTTGCTCACCTAATATTGAAGCAGTTGTGAAGGCTAAGACTTGCAGCTTTCAGGAGCAAGTTAGATGAGTAACCTACTTCAACACATTCTCACTCCAATCTCGTCACATATTGACATTCTCAGTCATGGGACTTTCCACGTTCACATACAACATGCAAGGTACCCTGGGTGGAAATAGGTGATTATTCACTAAGGGCATCACGGTGGACACTGAGAGAAACTCATCTCACCTAAACTGGAGCCAAATCTTTAGGGTAGAAAGCACTATGGGGTTCTTTGTGAAACTAGAGGGACTGATGGTGGCAAGGAAGTAAGTAGGGCTGTGGGTGAAGAAGAGACATGACTGAGTGTCAAGCCGGCACCATAACCACTCTGGAGACTGAGGCCAGTGAGTCAATCAATGTTTGTGTGCTGACCAACAGTATTAAAGACAGTTGGGTGAGGCAGGGCTGCCCTGTCTTACCTTGTGAATTCTTCCAGCAGGCTTCAGCCTAGCCTCATGACAGTTTCAGCTGACAACACAGCTCACAGAGAGGGCGGGACTTCTTTATTTAAATGCCCACTTCCTCAAAATACAAAATGAATATACAGTATTACTTTATATTTTTTATGGTTTTATATGATCTTAACAGCTAATTCAGCTCATTAAATGGGCTCAGTGGCAATTTCAAACAATTCACTTAAAATAAAAGTCGATTTTAGGAGTAGTTGTTTGATTGACAGGTGTCTCATCCTATGACAGTGTGACACCCAGTCTCCATCCTCTTTCCTCCTGTTATGACTTCCTTAATTTCATTGAAAAGCGAGGTACAGCCACAAACACAGGCTTTAATATGTCTTGGTGTCAAATATGAGAAATACAGTTTCATTTCAAAGAAATTAAGCTGACAGACTGACAGTTCTCTCAGCCAATGACAGTCTACAGCTTGCTCAACCCACCTTAGCTCCACCTATTTTACCCAAGTTATGATTCTTTTTGGCTCCAAAAAGACACGGTTCTTTATTTTCGTTGCAATAAGGTCATCAATGACTCCTCTCATGTTCTGCATACGGACTATTGGCTGCTGCCCTCTGTTAGATTCAGAGTGCTTTGTTGCAGACAGAGCAGATTTGAAAATTCATTCATACCTCTGACTGTAAAGCTTTTAAATAATGGCAGATAAAGCCAGAAGTGGCACTGGATTATGACAATTTGCTGATTTGCATTTTTGTAGAGGTATTTTAAGGATATGATGTTATTTATATATTTATCTTTTGTGTGTCTTATGTTATTGCTTCATTAGGTATAATGTTGTCTGTGTACTAGGCTGTATGTTGTATATCCATGGCTGTAGTATGGGTGTTTGGCCCAAGACTTATTTCTCACTTTGTGGAACAATAAAGTTAATCTTGATATTTACTGATCCGTTTTAGCTTCTAAAATGTGGTTGCTAATCTTTCTGAGGTCAACACAAATGATAAAAATGTAATGTTTTATTTTATTCACAGTATCAATGGATAAACAAAACTGCCAAAAGAAAAAACAACCCACCAAAAAAAAAAGAAAAAAAAAAATCTGAAATCATTTGTACCAAAAGCACTGCTGAGATGTAAAACCATGCAATAGTAACAAATAAATATATAAATAAATAAACCCTAGGCCTCTCAGAATTACAGATGGACCCCTGGTGGGCAGACACATTGTCGGGCAGATCAGTCCATCCTGAGAGGAGGAGTGAAAGAGTGAGCTCTCTTCCCGACTCAGATCAAGCAGGGGATGCTACGCCCCTGACAAATGGCTACAGCATAATGACCTGTGAGTGCTAACAAATATAAATCGTTTTCTCTTGCATTTTTACTGTCATCAAAACAAATGCTCATTAGCCTTTTATGAGGGATTGTGTGAATAATAAATAGATCCTAATTACCCCCTATCACAAATGCAAATGTGAGAATTAAAAGCAACGGGTAGTAAAACAATAGAGCTTCCATCCCGGCCTTATATTATACGTACAGTTACTGAGTTATTGAGCAATTAATGCTTTAAATTAATTCTTGTGTCCGGTTGCTTTACTTTACATTATTGTATCCGCTGATTGATCTTTAATCCACCCCGTTCCCGCTGAGTTACAACCATTTTCCTCTTTTCTAATTATTCTAAATGTGTTTGTTTTTCTAGCAGTTGTGCCTAAGATGATTATTAGAGCATTTGCTGTTGCTCTGACCTTCAGCCTCCTCACCATTAATATAACAAATGTTAATGTTGCAACATTTAAATCACAAGTTATGTGCTTAAACATGTAATTATCTTTAAAAAAACGTGCTTTAAGATATTTGGACTCACCCTATCTTACATATCAAGCACAGTTATTTGCATATTGTTCACCAAACAAACAAATAAACAGCATTAGGCAGCATTAATATGGAGAAAGCTTTAAAACAATGGCACTTAGTCAAATCACCATCACCGTTTACATTTCCACGGAGCGCATTTGTCACCTCAATCAGAGGATAACCTATATTTTACACACTAATCTGAGCTAAAGCATGTCAGATGCCTATACAGGGGGCCCGATCCATTGTTCAGGCCGAGGGCTTATCCATGTTTCACATGCTGAGTGACAATGGACTTATGTGGCAGTCCAGTTGGCCTCTGCAGCTTCAGTGTAGCCAGGTTCTTTTCAATGCTGCATGTGTTAATGCACTCACACCTTCTGTTGATGTGTCGTCCCGCTCTGACTGCAGTCAGTTTCAGTTCACAGAAACACACACAAACACAAAGCATACATACATATATAATGCAATCCCATTTGAGCTGAGCTTCAAGGACAGATAGGAAATAAAAGTAATCTAAAGCAAGCGCTGTATCAACTTGTGCCTGAACTTACATGATGAGTTCAGGATGTGTTGGGTCTTTTCCGTCACCTCCTTTCATAGTCCCTCTCCCAGCAATATCTCCAACTTAGTACCACACATGGACGTATTTCGAGGTCCTCAAGCAGAGGTCTTTGGTCTGTTTCAGAGGCTCAGCTGAGAACTAAAGGGGACAGAGCATTTGTGGTCAGGGCCCCGAGGCTCTGGAACAGTCTGCCCGAGGAAACGAGGTCGGCCGAGTCAGTGATCTCGCTTCTTAAAGCCTACTTTTATCGGAGAGCCTTTCCTGATTTTACTTGAGTTTCAGGTTCATTCAAATGGTCTTTTATTTCCTCACTTTTTATACACTGAAGTGTTTTTATCAGTTTTTTAAAAAGTTGTTGTTTTCATGTGTTGTCTGTTTAAATTATTGACATGTGAAACACTTTGTAACTCTGTTTTGAAAAGTGCTTTATACATAAAGATTATTATTATTCTTGGCTTGATCAGATCTTGTCAGCTCGCTTGATGTTATACTATTCACACATAAAGAAAGCTGCAGAAAAATTGAATGAGAAATTGGCATTAGGAGAATTTACTTACATCTCACAGAAAGGGAAAGTGTCACAGTGACATGAGCAGCTTGTTTAAGTAGCTTGATTATAGTTTGCTGAAATTATCTTGATCCACTTTGTCTGACAGATTTATACTCTGCGTCATCTTCTTCCAAGTCATACAGAAACTATAAGATGTTTACACTGAGTAAAACACAAGACGCGTATCATCATCTTTGTTCAAGCATCATATTATACACATTTTCCCAAAATTCAACTTGCATACTGCATGCCTTACATTTTCTCACATCCTCTAGGATAAAAAATGAGCTTCTGCAGGTTTGAAGAATATATTTGGCCACGGTGAGATCTCTAAGGGTTAAAAGTGTAAAGCATGATGATCTTTTAAAGTTTAAAAACACAGGGAATCTGATGTTGGGGCGGCCGTAGCTCAGTCCATAGGGACTTGGGCTGGGAACCAGAGGGCCACCCGGTCCAACACATTCTCACTCCGACCTTGTCACATAATGACGTTTGGTCATGGACTTTCCACGTCCACATACGACGTGCAAGGTACCCTGGGTATGTTGGTTGCTGACGTTCTGGGAGACCGTGTCGAGTTCTGCCTGTTACATGCATTGTCTTATTTCAAAATACACTTCTGTTTTCACAGGAAATGTACTGTTTACATCCAGTCCCTTTCAAAATAAATGCACTATGTTGGTACAACACCACAAATTGACTTTTTTTTTTTTCCTTCAACAACAAACGCACATGGTTGGATTTAGGAAAAAAAGAACAGGGTTTGGCTTTAGAATCTTAGAGGACACGAACACTGCTCTCTTGGGTGGAAGTTGGTGTTTTTTGGATCCATCCACGACCGCTCCCGTCGACCTCACTCATACTTTTGCCGCTGTAACTTTTGTCCTTGTCCGGCAGCCTTTCCCCCTGATGCCACCAGGTGCCATTAAACTATAACAGCAACCAGCAGCGTATCATGCCAACGTTAGAGGACGCCTTTTTTCGTTGGTATCTGACACCACAAGTCGCTGCCTAAGCACCGGATTTCAATGATTTCGGAGTGAGATCGGGCTCCTGGGTCAAATACCCCTCCAGCCCAAATATGGCGTGTGGACTGGTAGCTGGAGAGGTGCCTCCTGGTCACTGCCGAAGTGCACTTGCACAAGGGACCCCCCCCTCGAACCCCAAACCTGTCCATGGGCAGCCCCCTTGCTCTGACATCTCTCCATTTAATGCATGTATACGTCCTGTTTGTGCATGTGTGTTTTCTTCTTCTTCTTCAAAAGTCAAGTATGGGTTTAAGCACAGAATCCACCTGACATCTGACAATGTGTCAGTGGTGTCACTAAAGATGAACAGATATTCCTGTGAAGGGAGAATTAACACAGTGAATCTGAGCTCCATCCAAATATGATGAAAATGTGTTGAGGTGACAGTAAAAGCTCTTTGACTGAGGTGATAAATTCTGATGCTATAAGGTGCTGTAGCTGATTCCCTCACAGCCAATTCCCTGACAAATTCCCTCACAGATGACGGGACGGGGTATCCAGCACTGACTTGTAGCAACCCCCCACTGGCATGTACATTATGCTTTGTCCCACAACAGAGAGCTCTTTCTCTTTCACTTGAACTCATCACTGGGATTACAAAAAAGGTAGCTCACTGCACTGACGTCCATTTCTGTTATTGTTTGTCAGGCAGCTGTATGTGGATTTAGCAGCCCTCAGTTCAACTCTAACTATGTGAGGATTACATTTCGCTGATCCATTAGATGGATTATGATTATTACCGTGTCCCAATACCAGTTCAGTTGTCACACCCCAATACTTTGGGTTACATATGGGTGCATGGTTTATGCAACGGACAGACAGAATTCCACTGACCTTCACAGACTAACCTTCATAGCACATCATAAGACTAACGGCTTACAAATTGCTTTTAAATATCACAAGTACTTAGAAAATTAGGATTTTCAACAAAACGTGGCGTTTGTGGTCAAAATGAAGAGCCAATCAGCTCTTTGATCGGGTGTCAGTCAGGCGTTTCCCATCATGTCCTGGGTGTTGCAGTCGGTAGAGAGCAGGTGCTTCACCTGGCTTTAAAAACTGTGACCTCCTCAGTCTTGTGAGGTTATCATTGCATGACTTTGCCTGTCATTGCCTACGTGTGCATGACGTCAGAGCAAGTTGGGATCAAGTCGGACACAAATGTAGGTGGCACAGACTCTGCGGCTATGGGCGGTGATCCATTCTGCGCAGGCCTGGCTCATCTCGAACGAGCCTAATAATCCCAGTAATGATGTCATCAGAGGTATCTTGGCTTAAGTTTCAAGTTTCTGATGAATGCATTTACCAGGCAGGGAGAGCCTAATGACGGATGCTACAGAGTTGCATTATGTGATATGTAGACGCCAGCTTTTTCTAAGCAATGGACCAAAGGTCTGGAGATCTTGGCCTCTACTGCTTCAGTTTTGACCTTTTCTAAAATCTGTTTTTGAAAAGTTTCTAAACTTTGTGGAAGTGCAAAAGTAAACTGCTGAAGTTCCATTTTTAATATTAATCAGTTTTCACATGTTGGAAGTTGTGCAAATAGTTTTGATTCAGGAGGAACAAACAGAGTGAAAATAAAGCAATTAAACAAAGGTCAAGAATGGTTATGAAGTCATGAGATGGACAGCCCAAGAAACATTTACCCTACAGCCTAGTGTCTGGATTCTGACTGATTAATGCAGTGGTAAACTTTTTCTATCATGCCCTTCTTCGGAAGCCAAAAAAGTTCATACCCGCCTCACAATTTTACTAACAATAATTGGGGAAGCAACTTATGATAACGGATGCATGCTAAATTTTAGTGAAATAAAGGTAAGCATGACAGCATCAGCAAACTCTTGTTTGTTTGTCCCCATCAGGGGGGACTACCCAACAGTTTGATTCACACATTTTTCAATAAGCAAATTTTAACTGTAAAAAATGGTGATTGTTTCATGTTACATAAAATCCCTTTTTTTTTCTCGACACTGCTTGTCACAGAGAAAACGTCTAATTCCATTTTGACAGTGTCAGTTTTATTTATATGTGTAGCTCCAACAGAGAGGGTAATTTAACTGTTTCCTGTAGTGCTTCATAGCCAATCAAAGTGCTAAATGCAAAGTGCTGTACAAAAAAGACAAAGACATGATTGATTCTATAGGTTTTTAAAAAAAAATATGGCAAAAGAAGCAGACGGTGGCTGACAAAACAATTCCAAGTAACACAACAGAGCTACGAAGCGCATTTGTCACCTAAATCAGAGGCTAACACTTGACATGCTTGTTTGCTGTAGTGTTCAACAGCCGGTCAAAATGCTTGATGCAAAGAGCTGCAGAAAGAAGACAAAGACTTGATTGATTCAATAGGTTTTTTAAGAAGAGATGGTAAAAAGAGCAGATGGGGGCTGACATGAAAACATGAAAATGCGAAAACAGTAATAGCTCTATCTAGAGTCAAAGTTTGGTTTGTCCATTCAGGGCTACTATAGAAACATGGCGGTGCAACATGGCGATCTCTATGAACAAGGACCCGCTCCCTATGTAGATATAAACAGCTTGTTTTAAGGAAAGAAAAACACAACAACTCGTATTTTCAGGTGATTTTACATTAAAGAAAACTTCTTTTCCCCCTATATCCAACACACTGAAAGGGAGAAGAGCAAGAAAATCTTCCTCCAACTCTCAGTGCCAAGGTAGTTATTAAACAGAATATAGCCTTCAAATGATGGTTGGTTACCTTTTGTGGCACAGAACTAACATCCCCCCTGTAGTTAAGCCCCAAACGCTGAGAGGCAGAAAAACATTCCCATCAGAAAAAGATCCTTGTTGTGCATGTGACACAGCTCCCTTCACAGGTCTCTGCAGGAAATGCTCTGTAGCTTCTGCCTCTCTGATCACTGGCCTGATTAATAGGGGGCTGAATTGGAAATTTAATTGGATGTGGTTACAATTATAAAGCCATGCTCTCCCCGGAGCAGCAACTCTGACTGTCGGACGGCGCCGACGGGGGAACAAGATATCAGCGGGGGAAACATGTTCTGTCACACAACCCCCGCGTTATTCCAATAGAGAGGGATGTGAGGTGTGTCAGATCGGTGTCGCCCACAGTGGAGCCGTTAAAACACCCAGACTGCTCTCATGGCGGCAGCCGTTGACCTCTGTGATGGTCTCCGCTGAATGGCCAATTTATCACAAACGGTCCGTGTGGAAGTTGGATTTCAACGACTTTTGCACATTTGGCGCCAGCTCTTACTGCAGGTGACTTTTGTGGTTGTCGAGGTGGAAATTTGTACAATATGTCAGCATGCAGAAACAACACTTTTCTTCAGTTTTACTTATCCAGAGAGCACAAAATGCTCTTTTTCCAGCAGTTAAACACATCACACCTGGGAGCTGCACAGTAACACAGAGTTTTATAGTGAGCCGCCGAGCAGCTCCACTGGAGCAGCTACGTGCTGTGCTCACAGGGAGCCTCACCGGTAACCAATATGCTAAGCAGGGCTTGTGCAGACATGCATGTTCTCTCCCTCTCTGCATCATTTTCTCTCCCTCAACATTTCTTCTGGGTGAGTATATTTGATCCATCCACTCAAATTTTCCGACCGATAAACCCTCTCAGAAATCACCCTCTCACTTCCTCACATGCCCTCTCTCTGCAGTTGCAAACCCCCCCATAAGGCCTCCGGAGGTTGAGAGAGCCCTCTTTTGGTCGGAGTCAGTATTACACCATCACTCCACCACCTCAGTCAGCTCTCATCAGTGAAATGAAAAGGGCTCTGTCACAACCCAGGGATCACTCCACCCAGTTCTGGCACAACCATGCGTGCTGCTAGTCCAGCGTACATTATAATCCCTGACATATGTAAGATCCGTGTCATGCTTTTTTTCCATAAGCTAAAAAACTTAAAGAGGATGAATTGGAAGCCTCCTCCGCCCATAAGCTGCTTTTAGCAGTCTGCAGCAGCAGCCACCACTGACAAATGAAAATGGAGCAATAATGAGATTGAGGCCAAGAAGCAGTGATTGTGTACTATTGTCCACTGGGCTGGATCTCTGTCTTTTATTGTGATGCACTCTAGAAAGTAAAAGGACTTCAAGGAAATTGTAAAAGTAATTCAGATTCAGGACTGTGACCTTTACAGAGGCACGTGCTCCAAATTAAAAAAAAAGGGGCAGATGGATTTTATTTTAAAACATGACATATCAACATAATTTAAAGTGTAACTTGCTATTTTATACCAACCCACATTAAAACAGAATGCAACATGTAATCTTACAACAAACCGCATCATATTTTATCACCGTCCCCCACCTGATGAAATAAGGATGGATTATGACAAATAAATATGAGGAAATTTTGAATGTTTCAAACTAATTTGAGCTGACTTTACTTTTAAATTTCTCAAACAATGTACAATAAAATCACATTAAATTTTCATGGTCATAACAGGGTGATCATGAACTGGGATCCTTTGAAATTTTCATATAGCCTATTATGGATTTATTTATTTTTAAATAAGATTTCTAATAATACAAAACAATGAATGTGCTATAATGCAATTTAAGGGAACTTTTCTTTTACAGTTCTCAAAAATTGTACAGCACAGTCACATGGACCTGTGTATGATCATAATCACGCTCAACCACATGAGGAATCCATCAAAACTTTGAGCTAACTTATGAAGGACAGGATTTTTATGCTGTGTCAAAGAGTATTATTTGATGATATTTTAACTTAAGACCTCTATTTAAAAAACAGTGCAGTAGGATAATTATTTTAATTTTTATTATAATTGCATTTGCAATAAAATGTCTTGGCTGTGAATCTTGGAGATCAGGGGGCACATGGGCAGGTGCTGGAGCACCCACAGCCTCCCCCTCTGCACATGCCTGCTCAAATTGTAATTCCTTTATAACACATTTTAAGTCTTGATGTATGCTTTAGAAATTCTGTTATCCTGGACTTTTTAAGGGAATTACTTGAGGAAATTCGTGCCTTATTTATCAACCCTTTAACACCATATAAGGGCAGGTGTTGTGCTGTGAGCAAGACTCTGGCACATGCCCAAGAATCCACCAACAAAAGGCTGTAACAAGAACTTCTGCAGAAGTGAAACTGATGTACTGTTAAATCAACAAAATAAATGCAATTTTCCAGAGTTTCTGATCTGGCATCAGACGGAAATTAAAAACCCAACAAGGGCAAAACCTTTATGATGCTGTATGCAGTGTCAGGAGCAGTGGTGGAGGAAGTATTTAGATTTGTTACTTAAGTAAAAGTATGTTAGTCAGGAAAATGTATTAAGTATTAAAGTAAAAGCACCCAATGCATAATGATTTCAATCAATTAGATGAATCAAAATAATTCAACTAAACTGGTGAAACTGCCCCCACAATGTCACCGCCATGACTACAGCCTTGCCTTTGTTTTGATTACATGTTTATTTTTAAAGTGTAAAGTAAGAATGACAAAGAGAGGGTGATCATGGTGCTGCTGTGTGTAAAGCAAGCTGGTTGACGGGGCTGCAGCTCATGGTTAATCCATCGTTTTTTCTTGATCAGTCAATAAATTGTTCAGTCTATACAGAGTCTGTGAATAAGGACAATACAGATCACATGTTCTCCGAGCTCAGTAAGCTTAGCTTATTTTGTCTAAACAATTGTCAAAAAATATAGTATATAGTAATTGTACTTCATATTGTATTTCCACCATGCAATATGCGCTTCCCTTTGTTTTTGTTTTGTTTTTTTTGTTTTTTATTTTGCTTGTGTAAGGCACCAGCACCAGTAACCTGGTCACTTTTAAAAGGTAGTTACTGTGCATTTTATATTGTGTGTCCTCACTATTTTCATTATGTAAAGCACCTGCACTGGTAACCTGGTCACTACTAAGGTAGCTACTGTGTTTCTTATATTGTATTTTTTATGTGTGTGTTAATCTTTGATGTCATGAGAAGAAAGGGATGAAGAAAGAGTGGGACATTGTTCGTGTCTCAGTTGCATAGACTCTCCTTAACTGTTTGATGAAACTGCCTGCTCTTCCTAATTTAAAAAAAAAAAGGTAATTAACTGAAGTGTTAATTATGTGCTTCATTATTCTGCAATGGCGCGCACGTAAAGTAACTTGTACTTTCAGTAATTTATTAACCAGGTACTTTATTTGTTTTTCTTGAGTACGTTTCTCAAATGGTAATTTTCCCTTTTTCTTGAGTCATTTTTATGTCAGTAATTGTACCTTTACTTTTGACATAGACATAGTACTCTACCCATCAGTGGGTATTTTAGGCCCAAACATGACCAAGTGATTTTTGTGCCTAAATATAACCCCACCTTAACTGTTGTTGAAACTCAAATTTTTTAATGTATTCGCTATATAATATCATGCAAATGTAATATACCTTTGGTTTGCAGAAACATACAATGCCAACATTTATTCTGCTGATTGGATAGTGATGAAATCGTTTTTATTTTATTTTATTTTATTTTATTTTATTTGCACACACAGAAACTGCATAAAATCTGAATAGTAAAAAAAGAAAAAGAAAAAAGAAATGTAGTAGGAGAGGAGAAGCCACGGGCTTTTACAAGCAGCCTGAACTGTGCACATACTGTAGCTCAC
>JAPZEB010000022.1:9199808-9214301 GCA_029783705.1 Chaetodon striatus | reverse complement strand
CTTTGAATCAGTCACTGACACACTGCACTGACGACAGGAACTTGTACAGCTACTAGGAGAACACCAGGGGGTCCGGGCCCCAGCGGAGCTTCAGGTTCAGCCGCCTGCACACTTACTTTCAGCCTGTCACAAGGAGACACCGACGACCTTTAATGCTACCACCCCCCCAACCACTCCCGAAGCTAAAGTGAATTAGCCTGTGTCTCTGAGGAGCTCTTTTACAAGGCAAGAGTCTTTTAGGATGCAGCTTGTCTTATGAACGTGTGATTGTAAAATGGAAGTAGAGTCGCTGTAGCGTTCAGAGTGATTCAGGAAGAACAGGCAGGCAGGAAGTGATAGCTACAACAATGCAGGGTGGAGGATAATGACTGGTTAAGAGCAGGAGGCACCTGAATGCAACCTCAGTGACAATCAGTGTTTACAGCACCGAACAAGCAAACAAACTGAACAAATGAGTGGAGAAACAAAGCAGATTCAGATGCCTCCATACATGGCAAATATGACAATGATGTTAATCATGCCTTTACAATCACCAGTTCTCAACCCACTAAAGACCAATGGGAGATTTGTATCACGTCGTTGGACAGCACCATCATCAAAACTGCAAGTGAGGTGAAATCTTTTGGAAGCATGATGTTCATCCCTCCAGTGGCGTTTCAGAGACTTGGAGAAGGCTTGTGGTGGACAAAGGTTCAAACTAAGTACAGCCTGTTCTCATTCCTACAATAGTAATGATTTGTCATGCCCCTAGGTGCTGAAGGAACCATTTAGTGTCTATATGAAATGCACCAAGCTTTCAGCTAACTCCAACGTAAACCCGTCTGCGGCAGTACTGATCAACTGACGTAGTATGAAGAGCGAAAAGTCTCAGTAGGGTAGAAAAGAGGGGAGGGTGCATGGACTAAACAGACACAGGATTGTCATCAGGGAGACTACTGTTCGTGTCCAGTATGAAACCAAAAGTCAGCTGGGCTTGGGCAGTCTCACGGTATTAGGGTATGCTAGGGTATTTAGAAACCTGGATGGTATGATTTCAATACCGTCAAAAATACAGGTGCTCTTCAACAGGCAGCTGAGCTGACAGACACCACGACTCTTAATGGTAAGGGGTTGGGATAACGTAACAGGACTGTAAACAGCTGGCCAGAAAAAGCAAAGAGAGAATGCAGAAAAAAACAACATATTTTCACATCCGACTCAGTGAATTACGGATTTATTTTGACCTTGTGATTGCTGGAAGAGAAGACTAACTAACTGGATCACTAACTAAGATGGTTTAAACGGGTGTTGTTGCAATGCACACTAATATTGTCATATAGAGTATACCCCTGTGAAAGTTCAGGTAGGTTTAACAAAATAGATACCACCCTAAGCCTAAAGTCAACCTTGTTTTAAAGTAAGGTAATGTGATCATGTATGGGCCCAACATGAACGACCTTAGGTTTAGGTCACTTTACATGACGTCTTACCATAACAAACAAATTGAGTTTAAGCCAGACCATAATCTTTTTGTAGAACATACCAAATAGTTTTGTTGCCTAAAACTAACCATGACCCTTGCTAACAAGGTGTTGACAGGAGACCACTGTGCATCACAAGAAGCTAAAGGTTACCTTCAGCATAGGAATGAGACACTGAGAGGCATGATAAGGCATCTATATTTGATGGCCAAAGAATGAGAACAGGTTGATATGAACAGCATTAGCTGTTATTCTAGATATGTTTGGTCCTTCAAAGAACATTCCCCATAATTTTTGTAAATTTAAATCAATTACTAAAAGCATTTCCTGTAACACATTGAACTCATAGCCAGTTAATGAAGGATTGTTGAGTCTTCTGTCAGTATCCAATACGTCTGAAAGATGATGCATCATGTTTCAAGTTTGCTTAGAATGAATAGAAGTCATTATTAGTGCCTTGTCATTACAGCTTGGATCTGAAATGTGTTATTTCTTGAAGAATATTGCCATTTTAAGTCATCTGTGCAGTCAAGAGTAGTGAAATGTTGTGAGTGTATCGTGGTTGGACATTCAGTGTGATGCTTTTCTGTCTCATTGCTTTCAGTGAACACTTACTACTACTTTTGGGTGATGATACAAATAAAGTGTGTTGAAACCAGGCCCATTGCACAAATGGATCTGGTAGGAAAAAGCTGCCTTTTCAATGCATTATATTAAATATAATTTGTCTACCCCCCGCCCCCTGTCTTTATGCAATACCACACTGTTAATAGAGCCACATTCTTGTATTTCGTAAGTACTAAACACCATCAGTGTAGCTTATTCTGAAACAACTCTGACTGCATTTGTGACACCTGGAGAGCAGCTCCATGCCAGGTAAATGTCACTGAGCATGCTCAGCTACTCAGTACAATGGTATGAGTTTTTGAAATTTATATTTAACATAAAAAACCCATATGATACTACATCTGGACTACACCTGATAAAATAATAACAAATCTTATCCCACAACCGTTTGTTAATGGACAACTGTATAATTTTGCATCCTCCCTTCCTACCAGTTCACTGAATTTTCAGCAGTAGGGCATCTTACAAAACACACTACTGTCCGTACCCTTTCGGCCTTTTTTCGTGCTTTAAAGAACGCCCTCTGTGTCATGATTGCATTCTGACACACACAAACTACCAAACAGCAAGACACAGAGGCCTTGAAAGCACTTTTCCTGGTCCAGATGTTGGTGACATCTCCCAGGCCATTCAAGCCTCACACAGACAGGCTAAGTCGCCCAGAGACTGCAGTCAGAAGGGAAATTACATGAGGAATAAGAGCCAGTTTGTGTGCTTTTCCATGCAGGCTTAAGGGAACAGTGGGGAGGGCGCTTTAATAGACAGTGCGAGAGGTGGTGCGATGGCACTGGATCCATGGCAGCTGTTTCCTTCAATGTTTCATGCTCATAGCCACAGCTGCTCTCCAAATGAGAGTTAATATTGCAGGGGGGCCGTCCACCCTGGGTCGAGCCTTGTCGCATGGTCTGAATGTCAAACTCCGCCCAGCAGGGTGACACCGGCTCAAAGGACACACTGTGTGTTTTTCTCCCCTCTCTCCTCTCTTGCCCTCTCCTCCCTGTTGATGTGTCTTTCTGCCTGATTGGATCTTTTTCCCCCGACTAGACAAGGGTGAAATCTGTATTTTTCATGGGCGCACCAGTGTGGATTCAGCTTTAAATGAAAAATAAATGAGGAAATAAAAGATGGTTGTCTAGTTGTAGCAGGGAGAACTCTGTGTTGGCATTGGGATTCGACTGGTATGTGTTTCTGAAGGCTGTCACTGATGCTAATGTTTCATAGAGAAGCAAAAATTTGGCCCCTGCTCAAGTTTTATCATTCTTATGTTAAGATTCAGTGTTTCATACGTTTAATAATTTGGACAAACTCTGCAAACTTTTGGAATAAAATGGACGTGAACATTGGGCACCTTATAGATTTGCTGCTTTACACAATAAAAGAGCAAAATCATACTACTTCTACAGTTATCAACTGCAAGACCGCCACCCAAAAACACCTCCAAGGATTCATAATCTTAAAGTGATACCAATACCAATAGAGTACTTCATTCGATACCCATTATGTGAATGGAAGCATTCTATTGAGCCACGATCACTCCTCCCCAGCCAAATAATTTTAAGAAAAATACCCATCAGCCATCATCTGAACCTGAGTTAGCTTTATATTAGCTTTTTTAAATTGCAAAGCTGCAATGACCAATGCATGAAAGAGGAAGTCTTATCTGCCTGTTACACCAAATCAGCCCAAAATATTGACCCTTGCCTCTAGACGCTTATCATCATCAGACAAAAGCAGGTGGGTTCCGAGATTTCCAGATTGATACTGGAGGCTATTTCAGCTGACACTGGGCAAGAGGTGTAACGCACATGTCTTGGGTGTGGCTGAGTGGAAGCCAGAGCACCCGGAGAAAACACATGTGGACACTGGAAGAATATGCAAACTTTGCACAGAGGGGCTGAACAAGGAACCTTCTTGCTGTGAGGCGACAACACTAACCACTGCACCACTGTGCCGCCCAATCACACATATTGAATCAAATAAAGTTTGTGATGGTTGGCTGCGAGCCAAACTATGCAAAAACAATATATTTTTCTAGATGTCGGTACAAAAAGGATCAAATGCAGGTAGGGCTTGACTCAAGAAGTTTCAATACTAATACCCCAAAGGTATTCAGTACTGATACCCAGCCCTATGTACGAGCAAGTATCAGTTATAGATGATCTAAAAACTAAAGGACAACCAAATTATTGCATTTTGTTACCACATCAAACAGAATGAAATTTCTGGTGGTGCCGTATTCCCAACAGGCGGTTTCAAGGTCAAAGTCAAGGTAAACTTTATAATCCCTAAGGGACAATTCGTTGCACTGCCAGCAGTAAAACATTACAAACAACAATGCACAACAACTCACAACACATACAGAATGAAACAAAGATTACATTTTACTGTTAAGGAATACAACACTAGCAGGGACAAAGGAATTTGTAAATCTATTTGTCCTGTATCTGGACAGAGTGTATCTGCGACCAGATGGGAGCAGCTTGTACTCACTGAACAGGGGGTAACTGTGGTCAGCAAGGACTGAACGGGCCTTCTTTACAGTTCTTACTTTGTAGAAATACAAAAGCTCTTCAAGATTAGAGCCAGCTATTTTAATACACAGTCTCACTATGCTGTCTGACCTAATCCTGTTTTTCAGGGTTTTCAAGTGACCCGAACCAGCAGAAACTCAATAAAAGAGGAAGAAAACATTTTCATAAAAGAGGCGTCAACATTAAAACTCTGAGCTTTTGACAAAACTTCATACGCTGGGGGGGCTTTAACATCAACACTGGGATCTAATATTGAGGCATTTATTGATGCGATTTAGCTTTTATTCTGGATATATGTGGAATAAAAGCATCTATGTCAGCACAGCTAGTGCCAAGCTATCCCATACACACGACCTGCACAGTAGACCTGTGTTTCCTCTGTGCTGATAATATCCATAGTGATAGATGTAGGGTGCCCCTCGACTCTCTGTTGTGTCTCACTACAACGTCGGGCACTAGATCCCTTTGGACTGCCACACACACACACACACACACACACAGTGGTGGCAGCGATGAGCATGATTTGAAGTGTCCTGTCTGCGGCGGTGCAGCTGCATAAAGGAAACAGCTGCTGAAATATCACAGGCGGCCCCCCCGTGTCTCCTAGTATCTATCACACACACACACAGTGGCCAGCTCAGCCCGCAGAGAGGGGACACAACAAAGACATCTGCAAGATGGCCTCGGACACACAACCACACTGATGTGTGTGCACTGCTGTGATGTCGTCTTCGCTGGGTGGATGACAAGCACGGCGCTGTGATGTGCTCTTCTCTGGGCTTTATCCCATTCCTGCTGTTTTCCCTTTGTGTTGTGTGGTGAGAGGCTGACACGCAAACAGGACATGATGTTCAGAGTCTTTGTTTGGAGCATGAAGAGGCATATCTGATGCTGCATCTTTGTCTGGTTTAAGCATCGGCCATGGCTTCGACGGTCACTCTGATTCCTGTCCTCGTCCTCTCTGCTTCGCTTTGTCTGATTGTTACAACCTGTGATGGTATTCTAGACCTCTTGGAGATGTCACTGCAGCTCATGTGTGTTTACATCTTGAGTCTGAATGCAACCCTGTATGATCCTTGGAGCTAATCTTGACCACACGGTGGGCAGCAAAAAGCAGATGGTCAAAGACAAGGTTGGACACAAATGGCGTCCAGCTTAAGAAAATTCAAAACAGATACAATACAGAGACAACAGATAAAACAGATATAATCCACCTTTCTCCCTCTTAATAAATACTGGCAGGTGTCTGTAATATGTATTGCACTGTTATAAATCTGTCTTTCACCTTTTCAGCCCCTCTAGAATGCTGCAATGTCACGATTGCAACGATCAGCGCAAATTCTGTCCCAGCCAATCCCTGTGAATCCTGCGCAACCTTGCAATTTTGTCCAATTACATCAACTTTTCCTCAAATTTGACCAATCTCCTAGTTTGTGAGATGTCATAACCAAACACAAGGAAATGAGTTTAGTGACATTATGCAGGAGACTGCTATGACTGACAAACTCAAGGCATTTAGCAGCAGGAATTACCACTAAAGATTGTGCAAGGCAATTCCTTGATGATTTGCACAAAAGCGAGGGTAAACTGTTGGAATAGATAACCGAAACACTTTTCAACTACCAAACACACCCGCAAAATAACTGAAATGTGTGGACAACGGGCAAAACAAATCACCATGACAGACAATGTTGCATCCATATCTATTGCACGTGTTGAAAGAATCAAGGTGAGTTTGAGTAAATATGCATTGTTAGTGGTAATGGTAGTGATTAAGACACAAACTCAGAGCACTGCAGTTCTATTCTTACTGGAGAACTTTAATTTTTAATATCTTGGTTCCCAGCTGGTCCAGCCACGGGGTCCGGACTCCTTAGTCTTTAGTTCAAGGTTAATATATTCGGCGTCATACTTGCGTTTGGCCATGTCATTGAGCCAACTTGCTGGCTCTGTCAAGTAGCTGTCTGTTATGTTTTGTTCACACCGGCCGTGGATAAAACAATTGCCGAGAGTGAATAACATGTTAAGTAAATGTAAAGACACTATGGACGCAAATTCCCACCGGGCAGCACGATGCACTTGACACAAATGACGCAAAATATGCAAATTAAGTGAGGAGCATGATTTTGCGTCATACACTTGTTTGCGAGATTGAATAATGTGAACTTCATACCAATTCACAATGCAATAGTCAAGCAGCACTGAGATCCTACGGGGACACATGACGCTGAGGACGTACCAGTGGAAGTTCATTCATCGATCCAGTGATTTCACGGGCGTATGATGCCCAAAATATTGTAGCTTTCAGCCTTGCGAAAATTCACGTTTTCATCATGTATAAATAAAACATGTTAACTTACTCATCTTACATGTTTACTAAGACGATCCATGTCTGTCAACTGAATCAGAAGACGGCATTAGTGAGGCATCACTCAGTTTCATTTGATTCTACATATGGAAAATTGGTGGTATTAAAGCACTATAAAAGGTGTTCTCCAATAACAGTGAAGAAGACCTGGTGTAAACATTAGAGTTTATCATATATGATTTAATATTAATATGATTGGCTGAGAAACATTGAATGTAAACAAAACCATATTTGAATACAGTGAAAACTCCTCTGACGATACTCTGCTTATCTGGCTGATGGAATTATGACCCCAGAGGGATAACAGTGAAAAATAACAATTTACCACCAAGCATCTGGTCACTGTCAGTTAATGATTCATGTTCCATTACACCATATTATGGACCAGATAAAATAAAGATTAGATTTCTTCAGGAAACACTCAAGGTTTTCTTTTCACCTCGTCAGCTGTTTAATTCTCAGTGGGAGTTTCAGGTTCCTGGAGTCCTTCAGCTCTCACAATACCGTCTTATCACACTTTGAAGGGAAACAGAAACCTCTGCCAAGTTATTTCCCATAGACGTCCCATACACCCCCACACCTGTTGCCTTACAGCTCCTTGGGGGATGTGCCATACTGCTGACAATTAGAAGACATATAGAAAAGTCAGTGGCATATGGATCCTATTTGAGCAGCTCCGGTGGAGTTGAGCTCAGCCAGATGTTTTGGCAATCTAACATGCTGAAAGGTGGAGTGTGTTATTTGACAGATGACCCCGTGGTCCCTTCAAGCCAACGACTTCAATAATCTCTGAGAAATGTGCTTTTCCACGCATAAAGGTTCCTCTCACTTTTAGCAGGACTGTTTCTTTATTGTCTGAGAAAACCAGCCATTCAAGCTGCCATCCATGCGTTTAACGTTAAAGAATCTGTCCTGCGTCTCTTTTACTGACAGAAACGTCAAACTTCAAAACTACATATCAGATATCAGCTACCAGTTTTCAGATTCTCCTAACTACTGTGTGCTGAAAAGTAACTTACTTTTCTTCTTCTCTTGATACAAATGTAGAGCTACCTTTGGGTTTAAATGTGGAGTTTCTACATTGGGTACAAACATGGTTTCCAGCTGAATGAGCAGTCAGAGGTGGTTTCATGTACCATCTCTCTGGCAGCCATGTTGGAGGTCTGTGGCAACAAAACAGCAACACATTCATGGTTTTGCTGTTTTGTTAAAGATCGACAGTTGCCTTTTAGTTTTGCAACTTTTACAAAATTAGTGCAAAGTGTAAATGCTGCTAGCGGTATGGCACACTACAAGGAGAGAAAACTGGCAGCAACCAAGAGGGTGTAGGATACGCACTTCCAAAAAAAAAACTTTACAGGTGCTGGATAAAAAAATCGAACTATGGCAAGAATCAGACAAAAGATCTGCACACTGTACTGAAGGCTCCCAGCTATTTTAATTGTGCAGTGTTTCAATCTAACAGAGCTCTTTGTCAGGCATAAGTTGGGTTCCCATCCACATGTACTGCAGATTTCAACTGAATTTTCAGAAAAATCAGCAAAAGAAAATGTGAATTTCTGAGCTTTTCCATACACTACTGTTATGTGAATATTGGGAGTTGGTTCATTGAGATACGTTGTGAACAACTAATATAACAGCTCTGTGCTGTTGGGTTAGGGTTAGTTGCATTTACATTTTATACTGTAGATACAACAACTTTTCCTCCTCCCCCGAGTGTAAAAACTTTTTTTAGGATATTATTAGACTTTTTTTTCCCAATTTTTTGCGCTGTCACTCAGGTGTTTGAGTGGACGACCCACTCTACCTCTGAACCATGCTAACCATGGAGTTACAGTAGGCTTGCACACCTTTTGGTCTGGCAGTTGTTACAAAAAAGGATTTATCTATCTATCCATTTATCTCCTATATCATCTTACCACCTAGCATATCTATGTTTTCCTGCTCAGTATCCACTTGATATGACATTTTAAGGAGGCCTTTCAAATGGTTTCAGGTTCTTAGCAATGTTTTTTACTCTTGGTGAAATTTTCAATAGATGTGTCCCTGGTTCAGTATGTTGGAATCACCCACCTACAGCCTACAACCTGCTTACATTATATTCCTTGAAACCTACACCCACACATTTGTGGGTAAGCCCGTTTTCTTGACTTCAGACACTGATGTCACCACAGTGGCTGAATGAATCTTTAAAGTTATAATTGCTTTTAAAACAAACATCCATATCCCTATTTGCTTTTAAAAATTGAAGTCCAGCAGATGCTATCTGTGTCTTTTGTGTTATATTAAGGGGACACAGAGCTGAGGAACATAGGACCTTGGGAACATAGGGATGACCCTTATCTAGTTAGCTATCGAACAAGTGTGTTCAAGGCCAACGTACACAGCATCAAGCTCCGCTGCGGCAGCTGGAGACAATCTGCCACGACTATAGCCAGTGTTAAATGTCGTCCTACACACGGCTCTATTCCCTGCCCCACTATCTTCATGCTCCGGCTCTATTTTTGCCAGAGCAGCTTGTGCCACTGAAGCATGAAATCAACATGTGAATGTATATAAATGCTTAACACAGCTACACAGATCTGAACCTACAAAGTCACTTCTGGTGTAACTGCACAACTTCATGGAAGTTTTAAAACAAATATTTTGACATTAATACATATTTAAATTGTATATATATTGTGCATGCACAGTAACCTATCAGCTGCCCAGTATGTCAGAGATGTATCAGGGAGACTTGTACACTGTATGTCTGTGTCCTAGAGGACCATTTGTCTCCCGTCTGGTAATCTCTCCATGCTACTTCTCACATATGGCCTTCTTCAAAGAACGAGCTCTCTGCTGGAGCCGGTTTCCCATCTGGCAAAGTCATATAGAGCCTCTCAGAGCGGAGCTCGCAGGGTGACGCTGAGTTATATCAACAGTGACAAAAGTATATTGAATAATTATCTTTGGAATTAATACATTAGCCCAAACTTAAGTAAATGTCAGCAGATCAGGATATCTGCGAATGAGAGGGAGAGCGGAGGAGAAATGTGAAGGACGCTGCGCTTCATTAATCACGTCTTCCAAGTAATGTAGGCAGATGAAATGATTCTTACAGAGAGCTGTCATTACAATCACACTGGTCATTTTAGATATCTAATTCACCATTCACCATCGCAATCTTCTCAACTAGATGGGGATCAGGAAATTAACTCATTCAGTGCCAAGTACATCCGAGAAAGGTTTCTATCCTGTTGATACACAGGCATGTGTGAAACAAGGAGTTTCCATTAAGCAATTCACAATCATAAAGGCATGGCTACAGTAACATGAGGGTCCATTAGGGTTTTTTGTCCCCTTTTCTCTTTACCTTTGGAAATGTTTTCTGCTCATTTTTAAATTTTGTTTGTCTCTTCAATCAGCTCAAAAACAGTTTAGAAAGATCGGTTTAATTTGGGTGCTGACATCATCAACATTTGACCACTGATACAGCGTGATAGGCCCCACCCTTTTCTCCCTACAGGCCATTTTGATTTATTTTTAAAAACTCTTATCACCACTCCTTTCAAAAATTTTATTCAACCATTTTGAAATTTGATATATAATTTTTGCGCATGACATCCAAAAAGTTATTTGTTTTCTGATACTGTCACTTTCTTTTGATTGGTCAACAATAAGTTGGTCAAACAGGTTAACAAGGCGAAAAAGGTCTTACCTAATTATAGATTTCTTCACTTGATGTAAGATACCAATTAAACTTGAGTTTTAGGAATAGACAAAAGAACTGATCCTTCGTTTAGATTGAGATTATTTTTAGTGATTCTAACTACTATTAAAAAGACCTACATTTTGGTACATTTTAATAAAAAAACACTATTCTCTTTGCTTTATTCTAGCGGTAAAAAAAGAGACAAAACAATCTGATGCACAGAGGCACCTTTTGCAACTGTACGCACTGGACAGTGGAAGTTTTTGATGCAGCAGGCAACAACCCAACTTGCCAAATATTGCCTCTTTGTCAGCTAACATCACAGTGCTCTACGGTGTCCACTATAGTTGCATTAACACCTCTGACAATGTCAGCAGTATCTGAACATTATAATCTCACTGAGGTATCATTTGTGGCAGATCTGTTGTTTTGGATTGCATTAAATTGTGTAACAGTAAAGTGGTGATGGAGGGTATATCATGCTTTGAATATCAGTAAGACAACAGTAAAGAGACTGGACTGGACTGGACTGGATCTGAACCTTGCTCTGACTTGGACTCGGCACTGACTCAACCTAAGTGTTCTTTACTACAGCACTGTTTCAAACGTTAGACAGCACGCGGTGAAAAGACTGAGCCTCGGTGGCTAAAAACACACTACTGTTGTCTGCATCTGTACAATCATCCAGCGTTAACCCCACAGTGAAACGTGATTGATATTTCCTGTGACACCAACATCAGTTTGTCGTGAGCCGAGCTGAGTCGCACACACCCGAACCAGACCCTGCTCACGAAAAAAGTGTGTTTACATTATTCACTGGTATGAATAAATCACTCCCAACTCTTGATTGTGCAGCATATGTGAGGCCTAAGTTGTGTTCATCTTCCATTCCTAACATCTGTTCAGCCACAGCCTCAGTGGAGCGCTGCTCTGTAGTGACCCAGTCTGTGCCGCTGGGACACCACGATGAAATATACATGAAGAGTATAGAAAAGAAAACATAGAGTGAGTTCAGGGCGGTGGGTTATTGATGATCCTCCATCCGTGCTCCTGAGCTGCTCTCCCTCTTATTTTCACTTCCCAGAACTTCTCCATATTACATGATGCTTCCAGGGTCAGAGGGTCTTCCTTACATTTGTGATTACACTTCAGTATTGGCTGCACGCAACCAGGTTAATCTATTATATTCTGCACATTGTAACTGTTGCATTCATATACTAAATTTGTACATATTAGCTTGATCAAATAAGTGCTGAATATGAATGCTATATAAAACAAAATGATGTAGTATGGTGTGTTGAATGTAGTGGTGGGTAAACAAAAATGGCACTCAAGTAGAAGTAGTGATACTTCATAATTATATTGACTCAAATAGAAGTAGAAGTACTCATAAGATTAATTATTTGAGTAAAAAAGCTACCTGTGGGTAATTTCATTGGATGCAATTAGTGTGGGCTATTACATTCAAGTGCACGTTAACTGTCATTGAAATCCCACATCCTGATCGAGACAAACAACAAAACACATGCTGTTATGTGCTTTTTGATCTCTTGAAACAAAACAACAAGAAAAAAGCAATGTAAAGCATCACGACACATTTCCACCAAGCTCTCCATCAAATAAAAGGCAAAAAAACATCCGCAGGCTTTTTTATCACTCACTGCCGGAGAATTGCTCTCAAACGTGTACGTCCTCACCATGTTTCTTTTCCCAAACCTAACTGTACTGTACTTGCCTAAATCTAACCTCCATAACTTTATGTTGATTACATAACTGTAGTTTATGGATGTAACATCATTCATGGGGTGCAAATTACGTAGGATATTATACCAACTGTTGTGCATTAATTTTTCGTCGGACATCATGCAAACCGTTCATATGGGCATACATGATGTAGTAGATGTACTATATTTTTAAACAAATGTACTTAAGAAAGAGTATTCTGCAAGACAACAACTCTAAAAGTATGATTTATTAAAAAAAACTTGAGTAGGTCTACATGTTACTGTAACGCATGTAACGCACAACTACCCACCACTTAGATGTCACTTAGAACTGCAGAAAACAAAAGCCTAACTAGCTGTTGCAGTGGAGAAAGACATGGACCTAGCTGGGGAAGTCTGTTTCCTCCATATTTAGTATTCCTCATCGTTGCAGTCACAAAGAATATACTATTTTATTTATTGAACTGACCCAAAAACCAAAAGGGACTCAGTTCAATCTGCTTAAGAAAACCCTCCAGTTGGGAACACAAGTTGTGCTGACTGAAACAGAGGGCCAAAATAAAGACAATTACTTTACATTCTTCTACAATATTCCTGGAGGCGTAAGAGACAACATGGCCCTGATCCCATAAGATAAAAGTGTGTCTGAGAGAGCAGGATGAGATCAGGGACACGGCAGACATCCTCCTGGCTCAGACTGCACTGTTAATTTATCTAGATTAAGTTGTCTTGATCCTGTTCAAAGTGTGACCTCCTCCATACAGTAGCAGGTGCTGAGGCAAGTAAAATGGCCCTGGATGATTGATGCCTTTTCAATTAGTCACAATGTGAGACCTTCACATGTCACTCTCCCTTCCTTATTAATGACGTGCTGTGTTAATACTGGGTGTGTTACGGAGCCTCTGAGTGAGGTTTGTAATTAATGTGCACGGCCTTAAAGACATAAGATGGCTGAGGAGTCATCTGAGAAGAGCTCGAGGTGTTTGGGTTAGACGTTTCATTTTATATTTATGTACTTCATTATCTACATAGTTCATATATGCACACAGTACATATACAAAGATTTCTGTTTCCACACAAAAGTTAGTATTGAAAGAAACTCAATTTGATCTTTCCCTGAGGCGTACTATAATTGTGTGTACATGAGACAACGTCCCTGACGCATTAAAATTAAGACATGCTTTTAATCCCCATTACCTTATTACATGTTGAAGCCAACAGCAACACCAAACATTCTAGGTAATTTGATTTTTGTGCTATAATTAAGAGGATAAGGCTGGTGATTTTCTATAGTTTTGTTTTAGTGAAGAAATAAAAGACCAAAGCACTGACACTGAACGCTGCCTGCTGCCTCAAATACTCACAAGAGCATCAACTGTGTGTTGATCCATGACTGGAAATAGCCCCCAACAAATGAACCTTAACCTTCAGTAATCTGCTGTTTTAGGAAATTATTGAACCTGTTTTAAAAATGAAACCACATATCTGAGAGCTGTAACCTATACTTTGCAGCAATTGTCACCTACTATTTGTACACAATTTTGCCATCAAAAGTGAAAGTGAAACTCAAACCCAGATTCACTCTCCTTTGTTTTATTCGCATTTTTTCTGCACTGTGTCCGTGATTCTTGTAGCTCCGATCTAGTACCTGGTTGCTACCTTTTTATGGGTCTAACGTTTGGGCTGTGCCCAGGGTCGTTCTGAGCTCAGAAAAACAAGAGGAACAGCAGATGTGCCTTTAACGTCCGCTTGATACAGTTAGTTTAATGGTGCTCGGCGGCGTCAGGGGGAATGTGGCAGGCAGGAGGGATGATGGATGGGTCCAACAAACAAAAACTTTCACCTGGGAAGTCGGTGTTCATGTCCTGTAAGATTATGAAGCTAAACCCTGTTCTTTTTCCTAAACCCAACCACTCGCTGAACTTTTGAAAGAGACTGTATGTAAACAGTAAATTTCCTGTGAAAACAGAAGTGTATTTTGAAAGAGGACAATGCATGTAATAGGCAGGTCTTGAAACAGCGTCCCAGCACGTCAACAACCAACGCCCCCAGGGTACCTTGCACGTTGTATCTGGATGTGGAAAGTCCA
>JAPZEB010000022.1:9152228-9174829 GCA_029783705.1 Chaetodon striatus | reverse complement strand
ACTAAAGATCTTAAAAAAAAAAAAAAAACCAACCAAAAAAAAAAAAAAAAAACCTGAAATTCTTCTCGTGTCCACAGCGATCAGCACATGTTGGTTTTCACACAGTAGTCCTTCTCTTCTACTGATGCGGCACACGGCTGAAATTAATACACCGACCCTGAAAAACACAGAGACAGAGAAAGACACACGATTACAACTTTTATAATCAAAAAACACTTCATATTTTATTCATACACAGTTATTCAAATAAAGTAATTAAGCCATTGTTTTTTAAATGTACTAATATTTCTGATGATCATCTTTTTCCCTAAAATTTAATTAAAATAAAAAGTTAAGTCACGATTTGATAATTGAAACTTGAAAACGGACAAAATAAATAAATAAAAAATAATAAAGAAAATAAATTAATTTTAAAAAATTCCACAAAATTAAGATTAAGAAATAATTTAAATATGTATGTATATGTAAATAATATGTCATTTGATATATACCAACACAAGTAAAAACAAACCAAGAAAAATAACCAGAAAGAGGTAATATTCAATAAATACAGCATAATAATAATAATATTAATACTATTGATAATAGGAGGTCATTTAGAAATAGCACATATAAAACATACAGAGAGCATGTTTTACTTCAGGATAAATAAAGTTCATTAATACTCCAATGTCAGAAATTATATTTTAATTAAATCAAATGAAGTATCATCTGAACCTCAGCAAATGTTCCTGTTTCCACCTGTCTGGAAAACACTGACAAAAAAGACATCTCACACTAGTCTCCCTGTGCATGGTCTCACCCAACATGTGTATTTATGTGTGTGTGTGTGTGTGTGTGTGTGTGTGTGTGTGTGTGTGTGTGGAGGCAGCTGTCTGAGCCTCTCGGTGCAGCAGCAGCAGCATCAGCAGCCTGCTCACCAACAGTAGGCCGACTGGCACCAAGAGGGAGCTCTCGCACAGCGAATCCCCAGCAGCCAGCGGGGCCTCCAACCTCACACACACACACTGACTCTCTGCACCTCTTCATCATCTCTCCCCGTCTCTGTCTGCGTGTTTACATGTGCTCACTGTAACCTGCTCACAACATGTGTACGAGTTAGAAATGTTTGGAGGCAGAGAGCAGCAGCCGAGCTGAGGACACTGAGGACTGCTCGACAGCGACAGCAGAGGTATTCCTAAAGGACAAAGACCCACATTTTCTGGTCCTGTCTGTCCATGCAGGTGACCAGCGCTTTGACGGGGAATGGATTTTGTTTGTGTTGCTCAGTGCAGTGAAAAATTACTCGACAGCAGCATGTTTTCCCATAAACAATGTGTGTTCTCACGTCTAACTGAAGCTCCTTAAAAGTTTAAAATCAGGAATGCAAAGTGAGATAATCTTTTCTTGTAATTTAGGTGAACTGACCCTTTAATATCCAACATGGATGCCCTTTAGGGTGGGAGGAAAGCAACACAATCATGGGCAGAAACTCCAAAATAAAAGCCCACAAATTGGCTTTGAAATGAGGACCTTCTAGCTCAGAGTGTGACCCTCTGAGCCACCATGCAGGGTAAAGGATTCAAGATACCAGGTGACTGTAACAGAGCAACATTTCTTCTTCTTTTCATTTTTGTTTTAAAATTTATAAACGTGTGTAACACGAAAACCTACAGTAAAAAATAATTGACCAACATGAAAACAACAAAATGACAAAGGACAAGACAAGTGGAGAAATTAAACTAGCAACAGGCCTTCCTGTTTTCTTGGCCATGTAGAACCATAACTTAATTTCCACCTTGTCTTTTGTAAATGGACATGTACATGACCAAGACTTCGGACAGAGTTTCCCTTTGGCACAATGTGCCAGGATGAAAGAAGATCATGACTCGCAGCGGTGCGTCCCTGCAGCCAAAATAAAACAATCCAAAGTCCCACTGAAACTGAAATAAATCAGTCTGAATATGATAATTTTCACAGCTCAAAACATACGAAATCCAATAAGAAAAAAAAATAAATGTGTGCTCGCTTTACAAAGCCTGTCCTCTCACTGTGTCACTGTCCAAACGCACTGGCCAAAACGAGATCAAGCTGCAGCGTCATATCACAAAAACAGGGTCCTTTAACACACTAAAAATACAACAATCTTGTCTCAAAAATAGGAAAGAGGAAGGAGAAATGTGATTACTGACCAACTGTGTGTACAGTGAAACAACCGAATCCTGCACATGTAATTGTGTCGTCTGATTTCCGACCTGAACCTTATTTCCCTCAGTAGCCTTATGTGACTGTTACTGTACTCTGGGTGTCTCCTCTGTCTCACTGTGCCTCTTGCTCTCTGGATTTCCACGCTGATTAGTCCTTATTGTCCGAGCCTGATCTCCACAGACTCACCGTGTCTGAGCGTTTGCTGATAGTACTACTTTGGTTGTCATAGTAATAATGCAGACCTTGTCGCAGTGAGAACATCATCATAAAATAGAACTTTTGCTTCGCTATCACAGCACCAGGATGAATTCGCTGAAGCCCTAAAAATAATGTGTCCACACACTCCGGATTTCTCATCCTTGTCCCAACAGGTGACTTCAAATATGTTATTCCATTTATGGCTGCCCCCTCTGAGCCAGCTACACACTTAATCTGTATTTATAGACTGAGTGACTAAGACGTTTTAAGACTTTCTCTGGGATGAGTGTTGGTCATTCGTCATTACTGAAAAAGTATACAGATAGTCACTGCTCTTTAACAACAATATTCATCGATACAGCATGCTTTGGTGCTTAATAAGCTTTACAGGATCCTTCTACATGACCACACTCATGTGCAGAGGGAGAATCATACTGAAAAAGATGATTTGTCATTATTAGTTGGCCAAAAATGTCTTTAATCCATCACAGCCCAAGTTGCACTAGTGTTGAGGGACAAAACTAAAATTTCAGTTTTCTCCCCTAACTCAAATTAGCACAGAGTCTGACGTAGAAAACAATCTGATCTGAATTTGCATTAAAATGTGCACACATTGGAGCTGCACATCTTTGCACAAAAGCACATCCCTGCACATACAGCCCTCACACAGTCCAGGTGGATGCCCCCATTGAGGTATTATGGACAGAAATGATGAAGGCACTGGCTCCTGAGCTGCAGAGTGAATGCAGAAGTCAGCAGCCAGTTCCTCTGGTGTGGGAGCTCTTACAGTATCTGCACTACAGTCTGGCTCGGGAGCAGAAGTGTGCAAGGACCGACTGTGACGAGGGCTTTAGACAAGCTGGAGAATCTTCCATTTCTCATTATTTGGCAGGGCTGGTGGGTGTTTGATGGAGGGGTGGGGGCTTCGCTCCATCTCTGCATGGTAAGCCCCTCGACGTGTACCCTCTGCAACTAATCTCACACAGTCAACAAATAAGGCACATCAGATGCTGTTTTGGCCGCGGCCATCAGAGCGGCTAAGTTCAGTGGATTTTACGGGTTTTACGGCGCGGGGGGCTCGGTGAGGGAAGAAGTGCTCTCTGCGGCGGCAGAATGGCAGGCGAAGCAGGGGGATCTGGTGCGAGGGCGAAGCAGGTGCAGCACAATACGGTCAAACCCATTCCAGCTCCCCTGTTCCCGGATGAGCGGGGCCTGACTTGGCAGGGAGCGCCGCCTTGTAACTGGGCCATGTTGGAGAGATGGAGGCCCACCTGTGCCACCCGGAGCGGCAGAACAATAGTCTGAATATGTCAGCATGGAATGTCAGTGAAATCTCATCAGACGGACGGGAGCGTGACTGCAGATAGACGGGTGGATGAGTCAGGTGGAGAGACGGAGAGGTGAAGAGACAAGAGGAGGGGGTGAGGCGGGGGGTCAGAGGGAGGCGTCCACTTCCAAATGAAGACTGTGATTAATAAGGTTCATTACAGACACTCCACTGGCCCTCTACTGAAACAAATGGAAATATATTGAACCTGATATCAAACTAAACTGATTATAACAACATCTACTGTTGATGCATTTGAGAGGTCTAACACACAAAATAACAGTTTGCAGCAAAGATATGAAAAATCAGTGCTTATACTAATGTTAATCCTTCTTAATGCTCTGTTATTATTATAATTATATTATCATTTTGTCTGGAAATGTCAGAAATATTATAAATATTCACTGTAAAAAAGGTTCAGTGAAGATAAAATGAGGTGCAAAAAGGCTGTAAATTATCACACTGAAGAAGCTCGAACATACTGTCAAAGTGTTTGGCAGTTTATTGGATAAACTTTTAAAACAATCAATAATTAAAGCTACCGATTAATGTTTTTATTAACTCATTTACTGCCCATTGCAACTCTGATAAAATATTTTTAGTAAGACCTTTTTTGAAAGAACTCAAAACACAACAAAGAGCTACACTGCTGCCAAAAGTGACTAAATTCTTGCACTTTTTATTCCACTCTTCTGTGAAATTGTTGAATTTTGTGTTGTCAATAATCTCAACATCTGAAATAATCCTTGCAAGTCCCAACTCTGTGTGTTGTGGACTACATCACTATCTGACCGGAGTTTAGCCACCTCCACTGAAGTCTTGTTAGCGGGCCCTCGCTGCGTGTTGACAGGAGCTGCAGAGGTCCACGTTTGCCCAGTCCTCAGACAACATGTTTGTCACTTGGACTGTTGGCTTGTAACTTGAGGCAGAGCTCCAGAAGTGAAGTGGAGAGAGAGTGTGACAGTGTGTGTGTGTGTGTGTGCGCGCGCGCGTTTGATTTTCATTCTCATCTCTCGCAGTGTTCGCACCCTGAGCAGCTTGAGTCCCCCAGAGCTGCGACTCTCTGAGGAGCTCAGAGAGACAGACAGTACAGCAGAGACTCAGAGCTCAGACCAAACTCTGGGACATGTTGTGTCTTTTAATACAGGAAATTTGTAAATAATAATTATCACAGTCTTTACAACGTTATTTGGGAAAGTTTCTGGGAAAGGATCGTGACAATACTGAGGAATATTTCTCTTTCTAGTAGTTAAAGATTTGAGCCAAACATGCATGACCTAACTAGAGATCAGTTTCCATGAGGCTGGGTGGGGTTTTATGACCTATAACAAGATAAACTGATCAAATATTTACCATTTGGCTCCTTCATCTCATGACAGAGTATTTTATTACTTATATTCTGCATAGTATTTGGGGTAGGTGACTGTTTCAAATGCCCAAAAACCAGAGATGTTTAGGTGTGAGGGCCACTTTTCCATTTCCTGACCTCAATGTCTCACTCGGGGAAAAGATCACTTAAGTCAACAAAGGCTGGAAGGTTGTGTAAACGTTTCAGAAGACGTAATGCAACCACAGGAAATGCTGGCGAGCTTAATGGTTTTTATATTAATTGTGTACACCGCAGTCATGTCCAAACCTCACTGCTCCTGCTGAGTGCACCTGCATAAAAACATCTGCAGACAATCATTCCAAGAAATGACCCAGAGTAAACAACATCTCTGTTACTGACATGGATACAGTTGAAGATGAAACTGAAATCTGCAGTGTTTGTCCTGACGTCTTCAGAGTGCATGAAAAGCTTTTAGTGAGCAGGCACAGCTGAAGGTTGCAACCGGACACGTCTTCCAATGCTCCAAAGAAATGGAAATATTTTTAGTCACAGTTGAATCCAGTCATTGTGTGCAGGTTCTGAATCTGCAGCTCCATGATGGATGCTGCCCAAACTGTCAGTTCAGCTTAAAATCACAACACTTGTAGGTCATTTTATAGCCTGGTAGGATCTGGACCAGAGCACGAGTCAAGCCATGGAAGTTTACACTCATGTTTCACTGCACATTTTTCTCGACTTTTCTTCTACAGTTTAGAGAATAATCTAGAAATCTTCAATAATCTATTAGTCCAACAAAACTACAAGTGAAAACTTAAGTTGCCATGTGTTTGTCTTTTCTCAGTTTGAAATAAGTCTCCACAACAAATTTTGGGAGACAAATGAAAGGAAATAAACACAGCTGATGGCGAGTTAGCTCCCTTCCAAATATTTGTATTGGCTTGTCGTATTAATTGATTGTATAGTTTATCATATTAACAATATCAAAAACCAAAAAAAAAAAGACGCAGGAAAGAAGGCATCCATTTAGGTTACAGAACGAATCTCCCATCTGGACTGTAGTGTGAAAACACTTGCAAGCATGAGAGTTGTAATCCAGTTGCAAGATGCTTATTTTGCAGTGATAAGCTACAGGCTTTGAAAGATTTTATTACCAGAACAGAGACTTTTTTCCACATTAGAGCTTTGCAGCCTATACAGTATCTTAGTTAATCTAGGGCTTACTTAATCCAACAGCAACAGGACGACTGCAACACTCACATTATTCCAACACGTGTCTGTTGTTCTGACAAAATGTTAATGAGCTCAACAGCAAGTCCAAACTGCATCATATAGCTGTTGTACTGTGGATGCTCCTCTTTTTACTGCATCAACTACCCTCAGTAGATTCTGCTGGTTAAGTTCCACCTACAAGTGTTTGCAATAGGTTTTGGTTTCTAATCAGGTTTCAGAAATCATAAGAATTGTTCTGGTAATGACACAGAATCATTGCTCTGTATGTAAGGTAATATTGGGCACATCACTTTTTAAAGCATTACTTAACTTATGAAGGATTTCCCCATGGCAAAGTGTTCAACTCTTTTCTGTTTAACTACTAGGAACACACGATCATTGTTGATTTGGGGCACATTTAAGCTACTAAAGAGTGCGATGCACCAAGTTGCTCCAGACCTTTAAGCTTCAGCTTCAACACTGATCTCTGTTTAACTTAAAACTCACAGTTGAGATCATTTAACTTCATGGCAGCATTTTGGAGATGGACAAAGAGAAATGAGCAAGTTTCTGGAGAACAATAACTTAACATCTGTCTGTCATGGAGGCCAAAGGAAAAGTTGGACATGTCATTAAAAATGGGAGTGTGCTAGTTAGAGGCGTGCGGCTTCATACTGGCTGAATTCTTTCTTTGTCTTCCAAAAAATACCAAAAAGTCCATTAGCTCAATAATGAGACTCTTCGTTTTTACAAGGAAACCTTTCTGGAGAGTTGCGGTGGCTAGGGAGCCATAATGTGTTGTTGCACATCGTCCCTCTCTGTCTCCCCATCCATTACTTTTGTGAAGTATTAGGGGCCAACATCTTCGATCACAGTATGTTTAATTTTATATCACAGTAAATGATATTATGATACAGTAATTGTGCTGTAAATTTAATTAAGAAATGGCTTAGTATAACTATACTGTGCTCATCATTTAAGTATTTTCTTCTTTTATGTAGAACTTCCATACAAACAATGAGAACAACTGCTTCACATAAGACAACACGACACAACACCAGTTCAAAACGACTCAAAACACTAAAATTACAATTCCCAAAGAATGGAAGCGTTAAGGTTCAGGAAACAATGATTTCAAGTATTACAGGTTTCTGTATTACAACTTCACTCCTCCATCACTGCCCATATCTGTACCTTGTGAGGCAGTTAGATGATCGAGATCATGCGATGACCCAATGATGCAAGAATCCAGCTTGATTTGCTACATCGCCTACCTCGATTAGCTGCCACAATCACAACAGTATTGCCAAAAATGACTGTTACATTACATGGAAGGTTACCAATGGAGACTACTGTCACAATTTCATTAAACACAACGAAATTCCATGCCTTTTCCAAAACTTTTAATGATTCGTACTGATTTCATGACTTTTCCACGCCTGAAAAAAAGTGACTGTGAAAGTCCACGACTTTTCCAGGTTTTCCATGACCTTGCCACGGTCACGGTCTAAAATTAGCTAAAACTGATTACTGCTGGTACAATCCACTTATCTGGGTCCAGATCTTTGAACCCTTCTACTAAAACAAGTTGACAGATTCGTCTGGTATCTTGAAATGACACAGCTGTGTTTTGGTTTAGAAACAATAAATCCAATGAGCGCCACGTATGTTGGCATGGCTATGCACCAGTGTGGACTCAAAATGACGTTAGAGTTAGGCAGATATGGTGGTCTCTCATGTTTGGTTAGGGAAAATCGAATCTCCCTTCACCTCAGAAAAAAAGTGGACGCAATGTTAGAGTGAAGATGGAGACTGAGTGTAACACGTTGACAATTTTGTCTGATATCAGGCAAGCAATCCACCCTAAGCACAAGAAACCAATAAAAGTGTGAACTGTTCCTTAATCAAACCAACAGCCCTCCTCTGCAGTGGAAGCAGCAGACTTTTACAAGTTAAAAAAATGACTCCACACAGTGTCATCATCCCTCTTCGAGTCCCTGCCTGTCGAGCCTCAGCCACCAGACATGTGTTCTGTTTTACTCCGTGTCCTCTGCCACATATTGAACAAATTAAAAGTTCAAGTTGGAGGGAGAAGCACAGCTGCACGGGACAGAGGAGAGAGCCAGGGTGTGAGCAATCCTCCCTCCACGAGGCTGCTGGCCCTCTTCTCACAGCCCCTCGTCCACACACACACACTGCCCACACAGCGCTGCCATCTGGCCTGCTGGGAAATCAGAGCCACCTGAGACTCGGCCAAATACATGATGCTCGCTGACAACTCGGGCAGTTCTTCTCATTGTAAAGAGATGAATAAAGATTATACAAGCACATAAGGTACATGGGAGGACAACATTTATAAAAAATAAAACACTCCTTTTTTTTATTACGAAGTTTAGCAGACACGTTGGAAGATGCTGGAAAAGAAGCCATGCCTTCAGGATTACGGTTTTCCTCTCTATTCTTAATATCCATGTTATACATGCCTCCACGCTCATATGTATACACCTGTATTGTTACCAGGAAAACACATACTACATGGCCAAAAGTATAGGGATGCCCAATCATTACACCCTTATGTGATCAACCAAAACCAATGGGCAGTAATGTGCTGCTCCACTCTTCTGCTTTCAGGCTTTCAGGCCAGATTTTGGAACCTGGCTGCAGAGATTTGCTCCCATTCAGCCGTAAGATCATTAGTGAGGTCCAACACAGATGCTGGTTGATAAGGTCTGGCTCACAGTCGGTGTTCCAGCTCATCCCAAAGGTGTTGGATGGGGTGGAGGTCAGAGCTCTGTGCAGACTAGTCAAGTTCTTCCACAACAAACTGAGGAAACTATTTCTTAACGGAGCAGGCTTTGTGCACAGGGGAACTGTCACATTGAAACAGAAAAGGACCGAACTTGATCATGCTTTGCTACATCAGTGTAATACCTATAAATGTTAGTATTTAATCAGACACAACAGTGACCCTCTTAATCCAAAACCTGAGCAACCAGCAATAACAAATTTACCATCAAACCGTACGATATGAAAATCCAACCTCTGACACTTTATTTACGTCTCATCCCTTTCAAACAGCAACACTGCCTCCAACAGAGAGTCTCAGTGTGAATAAAGTGGTGGCTGATGGGAAATCAGGCTCTGATGGCTACTTGACTGACCCAGGGAGCAGAGAGGGAGTGAGTGACAGCTTGCAGTAAAAAGTTATGCTAGCAGGCAGCAGCATATGGTCTGCAGACTGTCAGAGCATCGCTGGCTCCCATTTCCTGCAGACAGGAGAATATTTTACTGAGTGGAGAAAAGAGGAACTGATGGTGAAGAAAAAGGTCAGGTTCTTTGGTCCGAACCATCGCGCAAGTGTTAGTGTTTCTGCAGTTTGTTGTTTTGTAGAGGTTTCAACGGCCATTTGGAAATAATGTTGATCAGACTTCAGTAACTTTAGCTTCTTGCTGCAGCACTCTGTTTTGTAATGACTGTATGATAGTTAAAATGGATTCAAGTGCTTTTGATTCAGCTTTTCAGGGAAGGAGAACTAGATCTTTCTCCTTAACCTCTCCAAATGTTTGTATCTTGAGGTCATGCACTGTATTTATGTTAATAATCAGATAAAACTGAGCTGTGATAGCAACTCCCTTCTTGTGCCACAGCATGTCCTGTAAAGCCAGGCTCAGACTGAGGAAGTTTTATCTCTAATCCACCTCTCCTGGAGGAGAAATCCAGTCTGGGACCTTGGTCGATACTGATGTTCGGCCCAGATTATCTGGTGATGTGAGATCATTACAGATCCAGTCTTAAACCTCTCAAACTGCTCTCAGACTCACCATGCTGCCCTGATCATTTCAAACACAGTTGACATTTAATAGTTAAAGTCTGGATGATCTGGATGATTATAGCTACAACAGAATGGGGCACCTGATGGTTGTACTTAAAGGTCAAGTGTGTAAGATTTAGGGGGTTTTAGTGGCATTTAGCAGTGAAGATTGCAACCAGCTGAAACTTCTCCTGGTTAGAATTTCCTCAGTGGTTCAGATGACGCTGAATGATCCACAGAGGTCTTTCACTTTCACGTAAAAAAAAAAATCAGTGTTTTTCTGATGATGCTTGTCAAAGCGGGGCTGCTAACTACAGTGGCCGAAGCAAAAACACAAATTGCCCTATCTGGAGCCAGTGTTTGGTTTGTCTGTTCAGGGCTACTGTAGAAACATGGTGGTGCAACATGGCAGACTCCGTAGATTAGGACGTGCTCCCTGTGTAGACATAAACGCCTCATTCTAAGGTGACAAAAACAATTAAATGTTCAGGTGATTATACACTAAAGAAATATAGCTCCCTAAATCCTACACACTTGACCTTTAAACGAGCCGTATGGACTTTCGTGAAGTTGTGATGTCACAACTTTCCCACAGAAAGGTAGACCGTGCTGCTACAGTGTCGTTACAGTCATTTCCAGGCTGCAATGACAGTACAGAGATGATGAAAGTGCAGATGTGCAAGACTTGAAAACACTGATAATCAGAGCTTTCTCAGGAGGGTGGCCTTAAAGAGACAGGCACTAAAACAGAGCATTTCAGACGGAGGGTGAATACAGGTATATTCAGGTGGACAGTATGAGGAAAATAAAGTGTTTTTTGGAGGTTAAATGATGTAAATATCTTCTGGTGAAACCCAGAATACAAGTATGATGCTGAAACTGAGCATACTGTGAGACCTCTCATGCTACAAGGTCAGCGCCTGGCTATACTGTGGTATATCAAAGTAATTACTCTCTCTATTCTACTGTCCAGTCTCTTTCTGCCCCTTGAGGCCGATAGCGAAGAAAACCTTCCTATATTTCACTTCCCTTTCTCTCTTTACTCTCTCCTTTTGTTACCGCCTCTCCATTACAGTAAAAGCGCTCCATCTATCTCTCTCCTGAGCGAGTTAGTAGTTCGTAAAACAGTCGCACCAGCAGTCTCAACGTGTCCGTAACTACGAGTACCATCTATATATCACTCTCCTGTTCCTCAGAAGTCACGTCAGTTTTCCATTCGCAAAAAAAAATCCCTCTACATGGACATATTTTACCTATTAATTACTTTGTTTGTCTTCCAGTATTTTCCTGCGCTCTTACTTTCTTTGGATCCTGTCTTCCCCCGCAGAACACGGCCAAGTAAAATATTCTCACCATCTGTCGTGGTGTGCTGAGAGCCCCACAGCGTCAAGGATGCAAATGACCTATGAAATCCCCCCCGAAAGTGAACGCACATGGCGCTCGCAGTATCCATAACTGGATTTAGATTATAAACTTGGATTATGATAGATTACACCTGGCTGATTCGGTCTGCTGCGGAAATTTAAATCAAGATATCAAACTTCCCTTTCACATTGTGTTTTTGGGAGATGTATGAAACAATGGATGATGACTCGAGGCAAACTGGCATGAAGTTGGGGGATGTTTGAAAGGCACTTCTCTGCAGTCTAATGTCAACAGGGATAGAAACCAGATGGGTGAAACTGATGATAAGAACTCACCACGGGGGGAAAAGACAGGGAAAAAAACACACCTCAAAGCTGTTCAGTTTCTTGCTTCAGTCCCCTGCTACGAATTCCAGCAGGGAAAAATGTGTTTCGTATATTACTTTAAAATTCCACCATTACTGGATGATCTTTACCCGTAATTTAGCAGCAACCCCCCAGAACTGACCGTTACAGAAGAGAAAACTTCAGGAATCTTCAAGGTGACGTGACAAGGAGACAAAAGTGAAAGATAATGGAGGGGAGAAAACAACAGAGATGGTTACACCCTGCTGAGGGAGCGCCAGGGAATCACCTGAACTCCTGCCCGGCTGTGAGTGTGCACACTAAGCAGTAATTTGAGCCGTAAATCTGTGCAGGTTTTTTTTATTTTCACAGTTCGACCTTATCGTGAAACTATGAAGGTTTCATTGCAGAGAGAATGTTGTGTCCCGCTGCTTTACTGCAGGTCAATGGGGCCAAATATCCACAGAGAAGACGGTTAAAGTTACAGCAACATGAAAGGGCACAATTTGTCATCATTGTGATGTCAACGTGGACGATAAACACCTCCGAAAGACAAAGAAAGAGAATTTTTGAGAGAGCTGAGAGAGTATCGGTGCCTTTTGTGTTCACTTCAGTGTTCAATAAAAGAATGTTGGAGATAATTTCCTTTGAGCTGCAACGTTAATTGATTCATTGTCAACTCCTGAATTGACCGCCAGTTAAACTGATAATGGATTTATTGGTTTGAGTATTGTTTAAGTACAATTTAAGTCTAAATTCTTAGTTTTCAGCTTATTTAATGTGAATATTTTCAGGTTTCTTTCCACCTCTATGACACAAAACTGAATATCTTTGGCTTATGGACAAGGCAAGATATTTTAAGGGCATCGTCACTGATCAATATTTTCCAACATTTTCTGATATTTTATAGACCAAACAATTAAAGGCGTATTTTATCCTTGTGCGTCAGCTCTCTGCAGACCCGACGCCGTGGCTTACGCTGTTGTGAGCATTTATACTTGTGCTGTAAAGTTTAGTTGTTTTAAAACACACATTAAACACACATTAAACATGGCTTATTAGAGACGATTTCAAACACAAGTACACAAATCAGCTTCACTATAACTCGCAGCATCCACAGACAAAGACTTGTCTTTATCTGGACACATTTTCCCCACAAATACAACATGCTAATGTTTTTAGCACAAGCATATGGCATTTTACATTGTATAAATTAGCCTAGTGGCTAGCAGACTTTTCCTCTTCTCATATGAAGCCGGGGACAACAGCAACATTTAACAAAGTTCAGTTTCATTACTACTCACAAGGTTCACAGACAAAACAATTGTCTTATGCCAAACACATTTTCCAAACAAGTATAACATGCTAATGTTATTAGCACAAGTCTATAGCATTTTTCATTGTATAAATTAGCCTAGCCACCACAAAACAGGCCAAAAAAATGTTATTTTGTGGAGGCTTTATTGCCTTCACAATTTATTGTTTCTTATTTAAAATAAGTAAAAGCTTTGTGTCCACTGAGGGAAATGGTTTCAGCTTACAAAAATAGACAGGAGGTCTGCGTCGCCGCAACATGTTACATTTGGTGCACGTCAGGCTATGGCGAAGGGTACAGTGTAGGTTCCACATCGACGCAAAGCCCATGCTGCAGGCACGGCATTGATTCAACGCAGAAGTATTGATCTCGCATACGTCTGCGTAAAGTTGGAGGAAGGAAAGGTAGAGTTAATATTTTCTCAGCGCTGCCTAGTTTTATCTTTCGAGCTCATTATTTTTACACTTTTTTACTGATATTTCTGTTTTTACAAGACAGGAAACAGTATGGCACCCACTTCCTGTTCACAAATCCTAGTTTCACAGCCAAACAGTACACTAAACTCCTTGCATCTGTGGTGGCAGGTATACGAAAATGCAGAAGTACATTTGTAGTTTGAGCAACAGCCCAAGAGCAAGCAAAAATCTGCTGGACGATGCAACGCATTTGAGCTGATAAAGGAGATCTGGCTGCTTGTAAAATGGATGGAAGTTTACCACAGTTTATTTACACATACTTCCCACATTGTTATGATACAAAGCTGGTTGAAAAGCCACAAAGTATATCTGTAACGCACAGCGTGTGGTGCTAATTTTCTTATTTATTTGCAAAAAAGCATCAAACAGTCTGGTCCTAAGGTGTCACCCATAGGTGTTTCATTGTGTAGGTGACTGTAAAGGCCAAAGCATGATTCACATGTTGTCATACTAATGGAACCATCTTCATTTGTTATGTTTCCCACTGATTTATTAAGGTTTTCATTTGATTTGTTACCCATCTGTGTATCATAGTGGTAACATGTATAAATGTATTTCTTTTTGGACAAAAGTCATAAGTTATGAAATATATAAGTAAATATGAAGGTGTGAAAGTAAAGCGTGCAGGAGCAGGGACACTAACAAAAACAAACTTGACATTTTATTGGTTGCCGTTAATGACGAAGACTCCCACTGCTGTCAGTCCTGTCACGCCTCATCTGCAACTCAGAATGTTACTTTACTGCAGTGAGACTGTAACGTGCTCCCCTTCCCACACACAGGAGGTCACAGGTCTCTCTGTCGCACATAAACACACACACACACCAAACCACTTCCATCACTTGTTTCATCACTCTGTTTTTTTCTTGCTTGGTTAATTACACTCGCTGTTCAAATATCAGCGTTCTGCCAAAACAGCTCCTTTCACTGAGACAAAAAGAGTTGATCTTTAAAGCCACGCCTTTCCGTTAAACATCAAACTCTGCCAGAAACTGGAGCCAAATCATAACAAGTTTAAGTGTTCGTTCTGTAAACTGACCAGAAAAACCTGTCTTACTGTGCTGTGCACCACACACAACTGCAAACAAAGCTTAACACTATTTTAAAAAGTTAACAGCGATCACAGCTGAACCATGAGTTGAGTCATTGTGGTGCAACATTCAGGAGCTGAACAAGATTCCCTTTATTGTAAATTTCTTCTCATGCAAGCGCCAGCAGTGTGAGCATGTTTTACATCATACAAATCAACAGATTGCATGGTTTCAGATGGATTGAAGCATCAGTATTAGATGAAATGGATACAGTCTGTGTTGTTTGTTTCAGCCTGAGACCATTCTGCCAATAAGCAGCCCTGTAATTTAATTTTTTGGTTGATCTTTGGTGGAAATGTCAAACAAGAATTGACATTTTCTAGAAAATGTTTGCTGACATTTGTATTTAAAAAAAGGTTGCATGAGTTTGGTAATACACAAGTAACTCCGGAAGAAGCTGAAGCTCATCTGCCTCACTGGCCAAACTGCCTTACTGTTTATACAGATCTCCTTCATGCCTAGATGCCATGTCCTGAAGACGTTCATGATCCTCTGACTTTTCCCCTAGCGCCAACAAAATATTGAAATTTATGAATCTGATTGAAATACCTAAATAGTTATTGGATGGATTGCTGAAACATTGGGACAAACATTCATGTCCCCCTCAAGATGAATTGCAATAACACCATCTGGTTTAATTTTACTTTTTCCAATGCTTTGGTTTATGACCAAATATCTGACATCCCCATCAATCTTAGCTGCACTTTGTCTGAAACATGCTCAGTTAAAATTGTAATCATGGTTAACATACATTCTGAGCATCAGCATGTTAGCGTATTCATTGTGAGCATGTTAGCATGCTGACATTAGCATGTAGCTCACACCACCACTGTGCCTAAGAGCTGCTAGCGGGGCTGCAGACCAAGACCCCAGGAGCAGCAAGGGCTGTTTTGAAGCATGGATATATAAAGAGAACTGGATACAGTGTTGATGGAAGGGCTCAGTTCATTCCTATGAAAGTTGTTCAGTGGCACATGAAGCCAAAAAAAAGTTCAATTGCAGGATATAAAATTACTCAGATGAGCAGCACTGCCTCCAGACTGTGTGGCCCATAGAGGAGGTGCAGTAGGGACTTCCTGCGGCTGAGCTGAGCTGGCTACTTCCATGTAAGCCATGGCATCACATGACCGACATAATTGCACTGTTTGACCAATACAAAAATTGGCTTCAAAGTCCAGCGCACTTCCTGGAGGCTTGCTTCGAATCCAGTTTTACACACAACGTAGACTTACAACTTCCAGGTGTGTCAGCTGATGCCATGGTGCCCAAAAAGACTTTGCCCTACAGACTATCACAGTGAAAGAGATGTCAGTAAATCAGTGGATACATTTTTTTGACCGCCACAACCCTTGCAAAATGACTTGTCTCACTATCAGGATTTGTTCTGATAACATTTCCAAAGTTGAGAAGAGCCTCACGATTCATTCATTTCATTCCCATTCAGGTTATCAGAAGGCTAAACCAGAATTCAGCCGCTGAAAGTCTCTGGTGTGCTTACTCTATGGGCCCCATGATACAAAAGATTCAGTTCATTTTATACCCGATGTCAAACTTTTTTTAGCTTCATGCACCACTGAGCAACTTTCAAAAGAATGAATGCCTCTGACACTGTATCCAGTTCTTTTCATACATCCATGCTGTGGTGTCATAAAACTCCAGATGGTAGGTTCAGCCACAGGAGCATCAGTAGTAAGCAGAAAAGCTTCTTTGTGATTGTCTAAACATTTGATTGCATGCATTCAACCCCACCCAGCTGTCACTGATGGGTCTTTAAATGTTATGACTCAGGTCTGCTATGGGAGCGAGGGTCCAGGAGGCCCATTACATTTGCTGTGATGTTTATGCAGACAAATTGCAACAGAATCACAGACGAGGGGACATTTTTGTGAGTCATATGTTCCAATGGTAACTAATAAATGATCTGCAGACTTCTTTTCTGGATCTGTCTTTTTAGTCTCTTCTTCATCTGTCTCTTCATCTTAACTAAAACAAGATTAATACTAAGTACTGCAGCCTCGTACACTGTGTGGTGCAGCAATGGAAAAACAAACTGTTTCTCTACTTTCTTTTTTTATCTGCTTCGAGCTTGCATAAGGCACACATTTCAACACCTCATTCTTCCATCTAAAAGTGAGACCCTCTCCCAATAAAACTTTGCAAAGTAATCATTTCAGACTTATTTCTCGCCAAGTCACCATGCAGCCTTGATTAAGTACACGTTAAAGTGTTTTTCTTTTTTTCTAGTAGAGTCATCCCCATAAACAAATGACTGTTTCTTCCAAAGCTTTGAGGAAATTCGTTGTGGTGGAAACAGTCAGCCTCACAGACACCACACTAAACTGATTTAGCTGAAAACCTACATATTTGCAAATGGTCATTTTCTCTTTCTTGCTTGAATTGAATCTAAAACCATTCAAACCGCTTGGTGTAATTTATCACACGTGATGACAGTGGTTTCATAGACTTTACGCATATTTCTTTGATTTGTAGATTTTTATGGCTTTAATTTAGGGAGAAGAGATGTGGCAAAGAGAAGTGCACACACACCAGATTCTACTTCCATACTTGTGAGAACCTCTAACCATAACCGCAAACATTAGAGAGAAATGCTTAACCCCTAACCTCAAAGTAATTCAACTCAAACCTAGATCTAAGATTAACCCTCGAACCAAGTCTTAGCCCTTAAATAACGATTTTGAAGAAAAGACGACAACACGACAGGTAAAATTGCCTCACTTTCCAAAACTGTCCTACTTTTGTGTGTGTGTGTGTGTGTGTGTGTGTAAAACTCAAAGTGGTCCTCATAAAGACTAATACTGCATCCATACAACAAATCCTGCCTTTCATGAAGATTATGATGTTCAGTTTTTGTTGAAATGGTTGAATTATATTGTTGAATCATATTGCAGTATACTGGGAAGTGTTTTTAAGATTTTATACTTTATACAAATGAGGGTAAATTTAAAAAAGAAAAAAAAAAAAAGCATTGAGCATTATTTTAATATTCTCTGTTGGTAGAGTATTTTTCTAACATTTCATGTACAATTATTGATGGGGGGAAAGGGGCGGACAAAATATTCGAAACATAGAAAACATGGAAAAATTTTGAAAACCCTAATCAGGGACAGGGGTTAAAAATGAGCAATGGCTAGAGACCTGTATGTATTGCATCTGCTTTGTATTTTACATATGAAGTAATGTCTTACGCATTTGTCCTTGTCAAATAAACAGAAAAAGAACACCTCTCCCTGAAACAATTCAGCAGCACCCCAAACTGAAGCAAAGTTAGTCAGTTAGCATTAAGCTGAATCAACACCAGTCTAAAACTGTACATGAAGAGACAAGGACATGTGCTCACTATACACACACAAACACACAAAATATATACACACAAGGTAAATGCTCAGTATTTGAAGGTCCTGACACACAAGCCACCAGTTAGCCACTGGTCAAAGTTGGGCCGCTGGTGAGCGTGTGTTGCCCTTGTCGGTGCAGTGAGTGCTGCACCTTGTCCCTTGTTGGTCCCCATTGGCTTTCTTTTTGGCCAGTTTTGGCGACAGCGAAGCCCAGTGGTAAATGAAGTCACTCTGACTGGCAGTGAAGCTCAGCGCACAAGAGGACAAACAAAAGTGAAACAAGGGCACAAAGAGCTAAAGTCAAGAGTGAGTGAGATCAAAACAAACTTGTTACATAAAGTAAATTATTTTTCTTTAGCCATTAAGCTCTCATGTGCAACTTTTTTAGTCAAATCACAGTGACGTCAGACAACACAGCAGGGGGCCTTCACCCTTAGGTGGAATTTACTGTCATTCTCTCCATATTCAAAGCTCAGTGTAAGGGGAATGAAACTGCCTTCCCTGAGTGCAGAATAAGAACAGTCACGATAAAAACAAGTACAAAGACAGTAAGGTGCAAGTAGAATAACCATCCTTGCAATCACTGACTCATCTCCGGTTGTAAGGACCCATTCAGACTGACTACAATACTACCGCAAAACAATGTCGTCATGTGAGCATGTTGCTACAGGCAGAAGATCAAACTGGAATCACCGCCTTGTGGTCGTATGCCTCAGCCAGTCAGTCAAGTTGCAGTTGCATCCATGTCTGTCCAGACTCATGTGTCGCCCTGACAGCTGATAATTCTTCAAATATGGATGCTGCTGCAAAGAAGCTACATTTTCTAAAACGTACTTGCTTCCAACACGTCTTAAACCCGGCACCACAGGAGATCTATACAATCACCACAGTTTCGAGGTGGACACCGAAGATTAGTGTCACCAATTCGGTATCAAATTAAATGTCTACAATTCTGTTCCGCAGTTATGGACTTGAATAATGGTCAGAAAACATATGATGTCACAGTGACCTTTGACCTTTGACCACCAAATTCTGACTGATTCATCCTGAAGTAAACATTTGCGCCAGATGTAATGAAATTCTCTTCAGGTGTTCCTGAGATATCGCATTCACAAGAATGGGATAGACATGAGGTCACAGTAACCTTGACCTTTGACCACCAAAATCTAATCAGTTCATCCTTGAGTTTGAGTGGAGGTTTGTGCCAACTTTCAGGAAATTTCCTGGAGGCACTCATGAGATATCGCCTTATGAAAATGGGAGGGATGGACCACTTAAAAAACATAATGCCTCCGCCCACAGCTGTAGCTGTGCTTTTGCCACAGTAGTGTTGTCAGCTCTCTTACACGTCTGCAACAGGAAACTGGAGCCCCCTTGTTCCTAAACATTTCACATGTGTTTAGTTAATGTGTGTACATGCTTTTTATGAATGCTCGATTGCTGTCAAAGTTGTTTATCTTATCAGGATGAAGTTTTAAATCAGAACACTGGAATCTAAAGAAAGAAACACTAGCTCGCTGAAGATCTGATATAATGAATTATACACATTTAAAAGCAAAACAGTGCTGCATTATAAGAGCAGTTACAAGATCTGAACTTCTTAAGAACATAAACTGTAAACTGGCGAAGCACCAAACCATCCATATCTTTTTCCATAACACTTTTCTACTGCTTCTAACAGCTGAGAGGTCGAGGTCATACCACCTGCAGGGTCACCACTGAACTATTTGTGGGTTATTCTAAAAAAGGATCAGAGGTGAGGAGGGTAGTCTCTCTGTCTACATGTGGAATGATCAGGAAAAAACAACATTCCTCTATTTTTATCTTTTGAAAACAAACTGGACGGCAGAACTGTTTTCTCGGAAAAACGCTTTAAGAAACATCAATCTGACAAAGCCGTCAACCTTCATACTCCCTAACTATCGTCTGATCTCATCTGCTGCACTGCTGCAAAAACAACAGAACCCCTAAAATTAGGTTTAACACGATAAATTGGCAACATTATTGCAATGGCCCCTAAAATTAGGACAATTTTGGAGGGATACTCAGAGCTAAAATTACTTAATGATAACAGTGACTTTGCCATTTGTGTCTGAACAGTTTTGTCGTGATTCATGGGCTTTACGCCACACAAGAAAGTGGAGAAGGAGAGATAGCTCAGCTTTAACAGGATGGAACAGAAAACATGCAAAATCTGTGACAAGAAAACTTTCTTTTGACAAGAAATAGTAACAAATAGTGGATAATGATACTCCTCAAGAAATAGTTTGACATGTTAGGAAAGCTTGTTCAGTTTCTTGCTGGGAGTTAGAGAGATCGATACCACTTTCATGTTTGTACAGTAGGCATGAAGCTAACATTACAGCCAGCATGGTCAGTTAAGCTTGACATAAATACTGGAAACAAGGGGAAACAACTAGCCTGGCTCTGTCCAAAGGTAACAAAATCCATCAAGCAGTAAAAACCAACACGCTCTCATACGTAAATGACAGAATAGGTTGATTTTCACTGACTTCCAAAACAACTTACATATATATGACAGGCCCCAAAACAAAATATTTTACCATTTTAACGGTCACAATTTTAAACCTGTCCTTACTAAAAGACATGGTCGCAGCTCTGCTCAACCTGGTTAGGTTTAGAAAAAACATCATGGTTGGGCATTAAAGAAATACTTTTGTCACTTACAAAACATGATGTAAGTCACATATGAAAGATCATATACGTCACTAGCATAGCATGCTACATATGCTAGCAAACTAGGCTACATTGTTATTAAGTCAATACTGACTGAAATACAAATAACACAACAATAACAATAAAAAAAAAATTTAAAAAGTTCAAAGCGAGCCAGCCTTATGCCAGGGACTCGGGGCCTTAATGGCAAAAGAAACCTTTAGTCAGTCACCATTAGTTGCCAGCCTCGATCTAGGGACAACTAGCGAGGGTAGGCTTGAAGATTTCAGGTCACAACTTGGAGCATAGCAGAAAGTCAGCCATTTAACTGGAGTTTACACCAATAATCTTGGTACTAATCTCAATCTGACCTCACCTCTCAGCAGGAGATACTCAAATATCCAAATTATTCCTTTAATGGTCACACACCGTGTCACCGTACAAGACTATTGTGCTGTTAGGAGAGCAGCTGACCCTGCTGATGTGCTCTTGAGGAATATACAGAGTAGGATTGCTCTCTGTAGCCGACTGAGAGGACCGTTAATTAGAGCATTAATCATTGTGATGTTTTTAATGTTTTTACAGCTTTCACCAGCCCAGATATTAGGTCATGCAAGTTTCTCATTACATGAAAGAACTTTTTATTTAATGCAAGTAAAGACACGACAACGATACCTTCAATAAGTCCCAGCACAGACAAACAGACTTCCTCACAACAGCTTTGGCTTATTAGTGTTTTTGAAGATGAAACACACAATGAGAAGAAGATGGCAATAACAGCGCAGCCGATGACAGCTTTTTGTTTCATCTCTCCTCTCTCTCATCCTTTATCTGTTCATTTGTGGATTTGAGCTGTCAGAGCACTTCAACGGCACAGCAACAGATATCTAACTGTATGTACGGATTGGACAGATAAAGACATGGATCATATGAAACGGATGAGTGACTTGTGGTTGGCTGAAAGGAAAGAAGACAGTTAAGAAAAGATGGGAGGAAGATGATTTTGCGATGTGTATGACAGTTTTAATGTCCCTGGAAAAAAGATGGAAAGAAAAGATAAAGGAAAAGACGGTATATGTGAGGAAGAGAAAGATCAAGATAAGAATGTAGTGAGAGACAAGAAAATGTGAATGGGGATGAGAAAGAGAGAGATCAGACATATTGCTACCACATGGACTGTGCTGAAAAGAGAAAAATATCATTGTCTTTGAAATGCAACGGAAAACATTCAACTTCAGAGCAACTTCAATGAATTTAAAACACATTTAATTAACTAAATGAATCGTCACAAAGCTGAAGACAAGGCTGTTTCTTTTCTTAGCTCATTAAAGTTGACATTGGCTTTGAAAATCTGAACAGAAACAACAGAAAATCACCCCTTTGCATCATCTGTGCGATTGACCACTCTGCAGGAGGAAACATTAAAACACTGGTGTTTGTACCAGAAGGGACACTGCAGCTCAGACACTTTAGCCACTGAAAGTACCTTAAAAATATGTTTCCTCAAGAAGCAAACACACATAGGACTGATGTTTAGACTTAAACTTCTTTAAAAAAAAAAAATCCCTTTTTACTCCTGCAAATGTGACGACAACCAAAACCTGAGCTTTGATACCAGTAACTGTGGGACTGAAACATAATTTCAGGCCTGTTTCCATCATGGAGTACAGTACGGTTCAGTTCAGTTCAGTATGCTTTTTTTCCGTCTCCACTGTGAAAAGTTGTCGATGATATCAATGGAACCACCGTTCCGTACCGTCCCCACTTTTGGTCCCCTCTGTTGGGGTACCTAACACACAGATCTGGTACTAAAAGGTGAAGCTGTGAACACTGCAGCCCATTGATTGGTCAGTAGAGGACGGTCACTCTGCTCAGGGCTGAGTTGTGGCTGGTTTGGATACTTACTATACACTAAC
>JAPZEB010000022.1:9131032-9143789 GCA_029783705.1 Chaetodon striatus | reverse complement strand
TTTTTTGTACAAGTGATTCTTTAAAAAAACAAAAACGATTTTCTGTTTCCCAAATCTAAAAAAGCAACATCTCATATTTGTATCATTACTGAATCATTGATCCTTCAGACGCAATTAGCGGGAGAGAGATCACAACCCTCGTTTCTCTTTTAAGAGTTAATCAACAAATTAAAGATGCAGATTTGCAGCTAATGACGCGCCGACGTGCACTGCCAAAAACATGCAACGCTTTCCTGCAGTTGACATGATTAACTACAATTACAAAAAAGGTAAAACAAAAGAATTAATGGGAAATTGTGTCTAATCAAAGGCACAAAGGAGATAATTGCGTTGCGAGTTGATGAATTAGTTATTATTAGTTTCTCTGACAATTTTGGTTTATTTCATCTTTGCCAGGACATGAACATCTGTAGCTGCCTTATTAGTGTTCGGCTCTGACAGACAGAAAAGTTACTTCTGAAACACATCAAGTCGTTTTTAAATTATTTAATCAATTAGTCTGCATCATTTGGGGTATTTGAGGTTTTTTCTCTATTATTTTGTCTTGTGATAATTATGATAACTCCCGTTTATTCTTGTTCAAAAATAAACTGATGTTTTTTTTCAGTTTTGAACCCACAGTGTGAGATTTTAAAACGTGCACATGTGAAGTATGCTGTTTTCATCCACTAAATTTTACTCAACTTTTGATATCAGTATGAAAAATCATAAAATTTACATTTTTATTAAAAAATATCAGTTTAAAATTGCATGTGTTGTGACAGATCCATCAGAAAAAAAAACAAAACTTAATAAAGCACAAAATTTCAACTAAAAGACACAATTTCAACGACCTAGCTTTACACATTTGACAAGATTTTTTTTAAACATTTTGAATATTACCTCGTGCTGTGTATTTCAAAGCTGTTCTGCTTATTTAGCAGAGCTCAAAGCTGATTTACACTAAAGGTTCTGTGTTCATAACTCACAACCCAAATCTGTCTTCATGTTCAAAGTTAAATCTGATTTTACAGCAAAAACTCCAGCTTTAAATCTCAACAGGAGAAAAGTTGTTATTTACGAGGCTGTAAACTAAGCGGATGGAAGCAGGAGCGAGCGGCGGCGGCGGCCTGCTACGCCGGGTGGAAAGGCTCGGTGATAAAGCATCTTGTTAGCTCTACTGAGGAAAATATGCTTATCAAGCCGCATGTTAATACAAGCAGTAAATAATGTGATCATCGGCCAGCGATGCTGGAAATATAACAGCGTGAAGGAGCCTGAAGCCACGCTGACAACAGGGAGGTGTTGTGTGTGCTTGTGTGTGTGTGTGTGTGTATTTTTTAAACATGGGCTACAAACTGTGAGAACTGGGTTAATGTGACCTGAGCAGTGAAGACATGAGCAGCAACACACACTGGGTGGACCGACAACAGGCAGTTTACCAAACACACACATAGGCAGAGCTCACAAACCTTTAGACAACAGAGTAAAGGCAGCATGATGAATCAATGCACAGGACAAAGTATAAACTGATGACATCAGAGTTTTTACATCTGCTGCTGCCCTCAGGTTTTGAAAAATTAATAAACTAATGGAAATTTGCAAAATCTTAAACTGAATTATCTTCATATCATTTGTGTATGTGGTTACTTGGGTGTCTTCTCTTTGTACATGTTTCCTTGATTAATGAAAGGTTATTTATCCCTACAGATTGGATCCTTGTTTCACTACCCTCCATGTTTGCACATTTCATGAGACTAATTAAGCTCAGAGGACGACATAAGCACAAGATTTTTAAGGTGAGGCACCCCAGGTAAAACCGTTTTTAAATGCACTGGTCAATTTTGAGATTTGAGGCTAGTTTGCACGAGTCTTTCAGCCTACTGAAAAGAAAATGTCCAAAATATACATTGAGTTTAATTAAGTTCAAATTTCTGTTTTGGAACTTTTTGCAAAAGCCTAATTTAATTAGGTAATGCCTCATTTGCATATCTAAACATAAAATTTCAGAAAACTTGTAATAAAAAAACTCCTTGTCTTAATGTAAATAATCAACTGGGGAAGTTTCATGATTACATCTATTTGTTAAGGATTATGTCAGTTGAATCAAGAGTCTGCCTTTCAATATGAATATTTCATATTTCATGTTTTTTTTTATTTTATATAAAGTTTTAAAGTTAGAACAGGTCTCAGTGGGACGTTAAGTGTGACAGCGACATTCATGTAATACAGTAAACAAGCTAACGGCGCTAACAACGTATTGGAATTGTGCAACAACATTTTTTTGCTGACACTAAATATCAAACAAAAGCCACAGACTGTGTCGTATTAATTATCTGTGCGCTTTTAATTCACCACTCCCAAACAGAGCAGAGAAGATAATGTTATCTCAGAGTCTTATGGTGCAAAGTGTCTCCTCCTCCGTGCTGCTGCATCATGCCTGCAGCTGTCTGCACCAAAGAGTAGCATGAACATCAACAGTGCTCGCTCCGCAGCCAAATTAGACGTTTTGGTCGACGACTGCTTGACTTGAAGTAGTCTCAGTTGACCGAGGGGTCTCCAACTGACGACTCGAATCTGGGACTTTGAATGGGCACCCCTAAAATGTTTTACCCCTTAACCCTGAACTCTTTTAATCCCAAATACTAGTAGAAATTAAGAACTATGAAGCTGCAAACGACACTGATCAGTGTTTCCCTGAGGATTTTTCCCAGCAGTGGTGCTTAAGTGTGAGAGTTTTATTTCGCACCATCTGAAGATATGTAGGTTCAACAGGTAGCTTCCCATACCCCATAGCTTGTTACAATCACCCAGCATGTGGAGGCAGATGTATTATGACCCTAATATTACTTGTAAAAACAACTGCTGACTGTTAACAAGTACAATACAGATACAAGATACCAACATAAAAATTGTATCGAAACAGTTCACAAGGATTTTGCAGCGATGATATCAAAAACAAAACTGTTACAATTGCTCCCATTTCTAGTCGCAAAGACCAAACGATGCTAATCCTGGAAAAACGCAGATGAGAAAAAGCTGGTGCACATAAATATGCCACGCTGGTCATGTGGCCAAACACAGGACAAAAAATGCTAAATGTAAACACTGTCAGAAAACAGTGCTGTGTGTGTGTGCTCGGGACAGGCAGGTGAGCTGCACGTCAGGTTAGCAGCACCATAAATGTAACACTGAATGTCCAGTGCAAGCTAAAGCTATTTTAGTGGCGCATACAGAAATCATGTCACATGTTTTGCATCACCTGATCAGCCTTCATGCTCTCCTGAGACCCGAGCTTTTGTTTGGTATGCATTTTTAACTTCTCCAAGCTATTTGGGATCAGTAGGACCTGATGCGTATACAAATCTTAGCATTGTCTCTGAAAAGTAAGTAGTTAATGAAAAAAAAATATTTCAATGCCTGAAAATTGTTTTGCAAAAACAAAATTATGAGCAATGCAACATTTGTTAAATGTTTTGTAACTCTATGGGTTAGGGGTCACCAGTCGTTAGACACCACTGATCACCCACCTACAACACAGTCTTGGGATCCCTCCCCAGATGACATCACACCCATTCACACCTGGTTCCATCCAACCCTAACGACACACATGATGGCCAGGTGGGTAAACGACTCACAGGTGATCTTAACGACTCTGAAACTCAGAGCTCATATGTGACCCCAACGACTCTGTAAGGCTTCACACCCACTTTGACTACCGAGACCACTTTGACTACCATGACTGAGAATCTTCACCAACATGTTATTATTGACTTTCCTTTAGTCCTCACCAACTCCTCCTCTTTCAAGGTTTCACTCATCTGATATATTCGAGCCTGCTTTTTCTGCAAACAGGTCTCCCTGCAGTGTAGCAAGATGAGTCTCCTGCATCCAAAATGCTGTCAAAACTTTCATTCATAACTGCCAAAGCAGCTTCCATATTTGTCGACCAGGACAGAGACGGACACAAGGCGTGGAGAAAACAGATCACTGAGATGCTGATTTGCATGGGACTAATATTATCACATGACCTTGTGTTTGGCCAAATATGGTCAGTCATTTGTGGTTTATTTTTTATTTGACAAAGTACAGAAATGGCAGATTCCCATGGGATCAAGATCATAGATGACCTCTGCTATTATTACAAATGACCAGCAGTCCACAGGTAATAGTAGTCCTGTTTGAATAGGGCTTTGGTTGGTGGGAATCTGAAAGACTCATCATACAGTCTTGGTGCAGCTGCTGCGACATAACACGGAAGCAGTCTCTGTGTAGAGCTGCTGACTGACTGGAGCTCTTTAGTTTGGATGAAAATAGCCCCACTTCCTCACTTGTGTCTTAAGTTAGGCTCTTTTACTCATCGTTTCCTGCCCAGCATCCTGACATACTAACCTCCTATCTTCTCAGCCTGACCACTGTGGAGTCAGTTTGCACCCTTTCAGGTGAGACAGTCCCCCTTTATAGAAACTCACCTGTGTTTGGGTTTGGTTTCTGGGTGAAAAATAAATGCAAACCTTACATCTAAAACAAAGTCCTCACATTTTTGCGTCTTATTGGTCTTGTTTGCTTCATATTTGTGGTTATTTTTATGAGCCTGAATAAGAAAAACAACCCTAAAATGGAGTCTAAGTTGCTGGTTTACTTTCTGAGTTTCGATCCTGGGGCTGTTATTGTTCTGAGATTGTTTGGTAGAAAAGAAGGCCCTCCTGATGTTTTAGATTTTTATAGTACCCAATAACCCCTCCAAATCTTTTTGGAGCTCACTGTTGATGCTCTGAGACAAAACTGTGTTGAGTTAGTGCAAAATAAGGGAGTGTACCTTTAAGATAGCCACAGGGTACCACACACTTAGCGGAGGTCTTGGAGTGAGCTTCATCTAAATCAATCTGGATATAAATAACACATCTGCTTTTTTAAAGGACCGCCCTATAAGCAGCACTGCCGTTCTCACAACTGTCCTTAGTCAACGCTCTTGGCTACGATCATGGAAACGACGACTGTGAACTTGAGTCAACTCTGGTTGACCTGGGAGTTGGTAGAAGAATGGGGGTGGGAGTCTTGATTTGCAGTATGATGAATCGTCGCACAGCATGCTCAAACCTTCCCCGAGGCCCAGCAGTGAAACTAACAAGTTTGGCAGGCCGACGCTGCCCTCTCAGGCGCTCGCACAGTGCTGCTTTGCGAGAGGAGGGCGGGCACTGCCTCTTTGTCTCAATGGAGACAAATCTTGGGCGGACTGTTTGTTTGGGGAAGGGGTGTGAACGGCGCACAAGTCCATCAAATCAATTAGAGTCTTACGCAGAGACGGCCTGGCTTGGCCTGGGCTGAAGGAGCCGGGCCAGATCTTTTGTGAGGGGTTATGTGAGTCAGAGTGTTGCCACAGCCAACAGTCATGACTCGTGTACTCACAACACCAGTATCAGTGCAGGGAGGAGGGGTGAAAAGCTTGCATATGGCCAGAGCCAGTGTGTCACATTTGGGCTGGAGTTCACATTGGGCTCAGATGCTCACACCAATGAACTTGTGAGAATTGTCGAGCTGCGGCGCTGCGGTCGTGTTTGAGGGTGAGATTTACCAGCTTAGAAGCCATGGGTAGAAAACTGTACTGCATGTACACTGACATCCTCTGTGCATGTCCAACTGCACGCATTTATCCTCCATCTTTTACGCTTAACACATACTGCAGACAGTGTTTACATTCTATGGTTAAATCTTATATTGTGAAAGAGATGCAAAACCCTCAGAGAGAGAGTGGACAACAGGCTTTCTGTTATCTGGAATTTTTATTAAAAAAATTTTATGGGAAAATCTGTTGAATTCCAACACATTAAATCTCTCTGGTCATAATGTCCACTGAAAACAATTCCTTTTGAGAATACACAGGCCTCAAGTTTCAGTTATGTTTTCCGCATGGACATGAGATGATGCTTAATTGTGACGAGGAAGAGAGGATGAGGATCTTCTGTGCTCTGTGCGAGTTTCTCCCTAAAACAAACTGATATTCTGCCAAACTGCGGGGGGCAGTTAGTCAAAAACTCACATCTACAACATGTGTTCTCCATTTTCTCTGCCCATGGGTGTCCGCGTATTAAAAAATGTCACTGGACCCCCTCAAAGGGCCGTGTCCGTTGTTGTGACGTCACTCTGGCTGCATGGACACTTGAGGCCCTTACAGATGTGTCGCGCATAAATCGAGCATTTCACTGTGTCCGAACAGCAAACAAGTGTCCAACTATCGCATTGCAACAATTTAACATTGGAGATTTGTCCACATGTAATCTGTTACATATACATTTCTGTTACGCACATACTTGCTTTCCTCCTACACTTATACTTTTTAGCACACAATACAGCCAACAGCAAATAGGTTGTTATTAGTGATGTTTATTTACCAGAAACTTTCAGCTGCCTGGGGATCTCCCTTCAGCCAGCTGCCACCTTACTTAGGTGTTTTGGTGAAATGAATAGGTATCATATTGATAACGCTTCATTACAACTTCGCAAATCAGCCCTTTCTTTTCTTTTGTGGTGCTCACAAAACAAGTAACAGGAATAAACAGAAACAGGGCATCCAACAAAAGTTCAGATCAAAACAGCAGAGCTGTGTCGTTCATGGCCAGTTAGGACATTCCACTAGAAATCAATTCAATCAAACTGATTTTGTCGCCGATGTTCGTTTGCGTAGCATCCAGTTAGGACACAGGAAATTCTATGTTGTTTTAATGTTAAGCCTTAGTGAAGGCTTTAAAATGACAACAACAAATTTTCTTTTCAGAGTCAGTAGTAGAGAAGAGCAGAATGACTAGTAAACAATTAAGCTGAGAGTGGGCAGGAAAGTGCAGTGGTACCATTGTATTGATATTGCAGAAAATTAGTATTGAAACCGTTTCAAATATTCAATATAAATATGCATCAATAAATTGATATTTTTGACAATTTTATCTGGGACACTGTGACCACCTGACCTAAACCCTGGGACAGTGCTCTTTTGTATCCTGTATTTGCACAACACCTGCTCCTGATTATGGGATAGGGAATAAAAACTGGAACAAATACTATTGTGCTGGATGAATGTGAGATAAAAACATTTTCTGGGTGCATTTCCATATGATCAGCATGATTTAAAAGCAAGGAGAGGAAGGAATGTAGGAACTGAAAACAGCTATGAAGTGAACTGTGTAAATTATAGCACCTGCAAAATGATAGGTCGTCTGAGGTTAGGATTCTTTATGCCAAATCAAGCATAAATGTAAATTTTCTGTGAAAGTACAAAAGCTTTTTGTTTATATCTCCTTGTCAAAGCTCCATACTTTCCTCACGTTTGGATGTAGCACTCACAGTGATCCTGGATGACTGGAGGGAAGTAGTACTCCTGTCTGTCAATAATCACGCTCGGATCCTCTCCAGATCAGTGTCAACTTAATACATCAACTAACCGCCATGTGATTTCTCAGGTGATGGGAGCCTTTCTCACCTCGACTTTCTACTTTCAAATATACGCAAAAAATCTGTTCTCACTTTCCAACGTGTCTGATTTTGTTTTTCTCTCTTTGAAAATGTGGAATCAACAGACAAACATTATTCTGCTACGAGCAAATGGCAGCGTTTCATGTGCAGAGGTGTGTTTTAACAGCAAAAGGAGGCAACGTTTGGAATGTAGCTAGCTATTAGTACAAGTTATTGTGACTGGTAAACACTGGGGTATATTTAAAAAATGCTTTGCTTCCTCTTTCCTACAAACTTCCAACAGAGCCTGGTAAAGAAGCAGAGTCGGTTGCTGTTGAGTTTTTCTGCCCAGTGTGCAGTTAAATTGGGCACATGTGGTTTTATTGTTATATTGCGGTGTCAACCTCAACCCTAAAAGGTTTTGCGGCACTAATAACAATAGTAAAATCACGCCACTTCGACCTTTGCTCCTGACAGACAGTCAAAATCCACTCAGTTACTAGATCTAAGTCAGGTAAACATACTGTACACAGAGGTTGAGTTAGGCTTATTTACAATCACTAATGTTTTCCTTGAATGGGGAGTCTTAGTGTACATCAGGGCAGGGTCTCCCACACATTTGTGGTGGCTCACCATGATTAAACATCTGCTGCCACATTTTGATTTCTATTTTTGGAGCTGGACTGTTCATTAGCAGCACCGCTCAAATATATATATACCATCCAGTTATTTATTGCACCACGCTCTGGCAATGCAGAGTGACTCTGGGCGCAGACGGAGCAGCAGAACATCAGGCGCAGTGAAAGTGAAACTTAACCGTTGGTTACACTGGGTCCAAACGTTTGCCTCTGCAGCAGCTGCTCCTCTCATCTATCAATCTGATCTGATTAGCTCTGATTGGATCAACTGATCAAATTTCCACCAAAACTAGAGCCGCCCCCTGTCAGCTACTGTCACGCATAGATGTCAATTCTTTGGGAAACAGCTATCATGCAAGTGAGATGCTTCTTATGGCACTCCAGCTACGTTTTTAGAAACTTGACGTGCTTTTGTAAACTACTTCATTTTATCTGCCTATCTCTTAAACTTCCAGCAAAAGACCTGCCACCATTTTGCGCATGTGAAACTTTCAACAGAGATGAGATGAAAGCAGGAAAGCTCACTCCTTAGCTTAGCTTTCCACTTGCAAGTGAGTTGCTGGATTTACTAGCCTGCCGTGGCATTTTACTTGCACCGCACAATCAGGAAATCCTTTTTGCTAAGCTGCGTACATGTGCTTTTGTTGATATGACATGACAAAATGTCTACTCAAACAACCTATTTTTGTGTTCCTAACCTGGAATTTGTTGTTTTTCCTCATCTGATGATGTTGTTATTATGTTCCTGTGTTTTTTAGGAGGTATGCAGACGAAGAGGGGTGATGCTGATGGGTTGGTTTATTTATTTATTTGGGCTTGGTTGAGATGGGGTTTGTATATTTAATATCTAAGACTGTTGTTTATTCATCTTTATTATTGGTTGTAAAAAGTTTGGGACGGTTGTTGACAGTTTTTTAAAACGAGACATGAATTGTGAGAAGGTGGTAGGATAAGTACACACTTCTTCTTACTCCTTTTTGAGCATGTCTGTTGGTGTTTTTTTTGTTTTGTTTTTAATTTTTGTTTTGCTTGAAATAAAGTCATTCATTCATTAGTTTATTCCTTCATTCCTTTATGCATGTGTGTATTTTGATCGTTTGTAATAAATGAATAAATAAAAAGGGGGAAAAAATAGTAAACGACAATAAATCCCACTCCTATTTTTATAATAGGTGTGCAGAGATGCCTACCATTTGCTTGCTCCACAAATTAATTAACTGAAAAAAATTAATAAATTAATTGATAACAAAATCATTCTTTAGCTGCAGTCTTGGCTTGCTTTGAAAAAAAGTCTACTAAGAAAAAACTGGATCAGATAACACTTTTTTTTTTGTATCTCTGCCAACATATAAGCAAAAATGTAAACGTCTATAATAAGGTGATATCTCTGATAAATCAGTCGGTCTCTAGCAGCAACTCAAAATCTCCAAATGTCAACTTCCACGTGTGAAAAAGAAGTTTCTGCCGCTGCTCTTTTCATGATTTAAAGCCCTGCAGTAACACTGATTGCACTGTTTAATTAAGCAGGTTTTCGAGCTCTGCAGTGGGTCAACACTCGTTTCAACTTCTGCTGCTGCCACGAGCACAAATCTGAGTGCGATCTGCATTATGTTAATTTATTTGCATATGTTGGGAACTACAGACATTCACAGTTGCCTGAAGCCTCATCTCAAACACTCAGTATTAAGTGTAATTATTCAGCAGTGTGGAGCGGCTCCGTTCTCCACCGCACGGCATTAAAAAGGCTAATAGAACTGCTGTTTTCCTAATGGCGAGGTTGGTGGCCATGTAATTCATTACTATGTGCACAATGCGAGTCTCGGAGGAGATTTCACCAGGAGGACCCACATATGATGTTACATTAACTGGCCGAGAGCATTTCGTTGCAAGTTTCCAAGTTTTTTGGGGAGTCAAGCTGTACTGTTAGGGTGACATGCATGCTAATCAGCGACGCCTCATCCTCTAGTCTTTTATTATGCGCTTTTCAACACAGTGTGTCAAGATTATTTCCTTTGAAGGAGAACGCCAGCTGTCATGTTTTATGCATTCGCTTTTCAGTTCAATTTCTCTTTCACGTTGCTGTTGGAAAATGCAGCTTGACTTGTGCTTCAGCTTTTATATTTTACAGCGTACAGGTTTCATACACTCACTGCAGATGCTTAGGCCTTCATCGCATGCCAGCAGACTAGACTACGTACAGCGGTGATGGAATATGACACCAGTGTAGTGTCTGGGTGGGAGTGTGTTGAAATGCAGTTTAATTTAATCTTTATCTAGTTGAAATGATTGTGACTAAACTGTTCTTTTTTTCCTGAATGGTTAAAGCACAAATGCTTTTCTGGGTCACTTAATAATTCAAAGATTTTACCTTACAAACAAAAATAAAACAGAATACAGAATGACAACAGGTGTGTCTTAAATGTAAATGTGTGTTTGTTGTTTGCAAAGGGAAACGTAATCGCTGACAAAATGTTTTAACCACAAAGTCTCTATTCTGCTCTGACAGTAAAACACTAATCTAAATCCAGACAGTACTGAATTTCCCAAGTTCGCAGATATTACTGTTATGTTGTGTATAACCTGAGCAGGCTGAGCTACCTCTGCTCAAAACTTAAAGGACCACAGTGGAAATGAGCCTTTGGGTCTTAGTGTGTTTACATTTTGGTGATTTGTAGTGTATTTATTGACTGCAGTGTAGTGTTACATGTGGTTTTTAATCATCAGATAAATTCACTCAATCAAAGCAGAACTTTTAAGCGGAGAACTCAGTTTTTGACAGATGATACAAATATTCTACAGCCATTATTAAGGCTGTTTTTTAAATATCTTTATATGTTAAAATGCCAAAAAAATACACTGATAAATTGGTCTGAGCAACTGAAAAATCTACCTCTCTGATAATATAATACCTGACTTTCAGTACTGATAGCAAAACACTTTGAAACTGTTTTCTAGGGCTGGAACCCCAGTACAACCATGTATTGGAAATTCATGCACAGTAAGCTGGTGTTAAATGCTTTGTCAGGTGTTCTTTACATATTCTGAAATTAAATATTTCTTTATTTGAGTTCTTGTGTGAGTGCTCATACAGAGTAGGGTTGCAGCAGTGCACTGTAAAACTGTGTACTGTGGTATGACAGTTTTCATACCTCGTATATTTCCTTATGAAGGTATTCAGAAAAAAATACAACCTAATAGAGAATCTCACCTGCGCATCTCCTTTCCTCCTCTACTACCTGTCAGACTTTTAGGGCTCCAGCTAACGATCATTTACATTAATCATTAATCGCATGTTATTTTCTCCATTTATCGTTTGGTCCATAAAATGTCAGAAAAAAGTGAAAAATGTCCATCTCAGTTTTCAAAGTCCAAGATGATGTCTTCAAATGTCATGTTTTGTCAGTCCACAATCCAGATATTCAGTTTCAGATAATATAAAACAGAGAAAAGCATGCAGAATTTTGCATGCAAAAATTACTTTAATGATTCATTATTTTTGTGTCAATCAACAAAGTGATTGGTCGACTAATTGTTGCAGCTCTACAGATCTTTCACATATGGTTCCATTACAAAATGGTTTAAAGTTTCAATAATAATTAAGAGTTTGTTCAACCTAAAAAACTACCTTCGTGATATGAGTATTTTAAGGGTCGTTGTAACTGATAACAATGATTGTGTAATGCTGTGATAATGTGATATTTTCTCAGACGGTTATTGTACTGTAAAAATATCATACTTTTGCAACCCTAGTGTAGAAAAAGTGAGAGTTGTAAGAAGTTTGACTGGTTTCTTGTTAAAGGAAAAGGAAGTTTAGAAGAAGGGTTTGGCAAAAAAAAAAAAGCTATTATTACTCTCACTAAGGTATTACAAAAAAAATAATTTTTGTATCTCTACCAAAACGTTGTTTTAAATGTTATTTACATCAGAGTCCAAACATTTTAAATGACACCCTCTCCTGCTACATTTAAAAAATATTTAAATGTTTTATATGTAGGTGCAAGGCTTTTGTAAATTTGCACGAATTAAAAGAGTGACACCTGCACACTGACTCCAACCCACAGATGTGTCTGTATTAATGGACAAATGTTTCCTTCCCAGTCTGTTTTTCCACTTAACAAAATAAAGCAAACTGTTTAATGCAGTAGTGAAAAATAAAGAAACCTGCCTAAATGTGTCCAAAAGTAAATACGTGTAAGGTTCTGATGAAGCATTTACAGACAACTTGACTCAATACTCAGCCCTATTCACAATATTGATTAGACTTTGTGGACATAAATGCAAATGAACCCTTCACACGAGCAGTCTGATAACTATTTGTTTTGCAACTTCTGTGACGAATTTACTTGGAATTAAAGATCTGAAAAACTGCATTTTGTAAAACATGAATCACACCATCATGATATGACCCCGCTGAACGTCCATAAATGATAACACTGAATCATCACCCAGCCATAAGAATGATCTTACATCATCAGAGCAGTGGACAGCAGGACCATCACATCTACTGTATGAGAGAATGGACCTATCAGTCCAAGTGCAGGGCAGCAACTCTCACGTACTCGATCTGTCTAATTGACTCAAATATTCTGCCCTGAAATCCCAAAGGCCTCTGGAGCTAAACCTGCACACACACACACACACACACACACACACACACACACACACACACACAGAGGCCACCTGTCCCCTTCGCT
>JAPZEB010000022.1:9088600-9108532 GCA_029783705.1 Chaetodon striatus | reverse complement strand
CGTGCAGTCCTCCTTCTTCATCCAGATAAGAGTTCCAAGCACAAATTTAATGTGGTTGAGGTGTTTCTTCATCTTATACAGATTATCATCACTGAAAAGTTAGTCAGCAACAATTTATCATCAGGCAAAAAATGCCAAGCCTTTCCTGCTTCCAGCTTCTCACATATGGGGATTTGTGCTTTTCTCTGTTTTATATAATTGAAAAAAATTTGATTATTCTGCTCTGTTGGTTAAAAAACATCTTGAGGACATCTGCTTGGACTTGGGAAATTGTGGTGAGCATTTTCCTTTTTTTCTGACATTTTTAAGCCAAACAGTGAATTAAAAAATGCCGAAAAGAAAACAACTGCCCCCCCAGGGTACTGCAACAACTTAGGACTGTTCTTTCATTAAATTGGGGGAAAAACAAGAGGCAGATTTAAAAAGGAATGATCAAAAAAGCAGATGCAGATATAGAGTGCTACAGGGATGACATTCTTTTTAGGCCAACCCAAAAGTTAGCTTCGCCCTGGTTTCCTTTACAAAAAGCCAATAGTATTTTTCCATGGACTCTGGATTATTGCAGAATATCTGTTACAACCAAATGTTGTTGTTCAGCAGGATAATTTCCACAAATGAACACCGTTTTTACGATATTTTTTGTCGCATAAATGCAGTTGCCAGATGTAAAAGGTTAACGCGAGGCTTTAAACAAACTAACCACAGTTGCATGACTTCAACATAACCACCAAAACCAGGCTGTAAAGGCACTTTTGGCGTGATGCCATTTAATGTCACTGAGCCACTTGTTAGCATATGTCTTTTTTAAGACCGCTAAAGGCTTCAAAATTCCCAAGTGGGGTATTTACTGACGTATTTTATGTTGTAGCACAAATCATAAAAGTCTCTTAAGCTTGTGTTAACCACTGACCTAATGTCAGGCATCTAACCAGAAATCCATTACAAAAACCACTGACTTTGAGAAGAAGGAAACAGGAGTGCTAAAATGCTTACTCATTTCCTGGTTGTAGGACTCATTTCTGCACCACTATATATCAAACTTTTAGTTCCCAATATGGGTCAAAATCCAAAAATACAGGATACTACACTACCCATGATGCAACTTGATGGTGTATTTTCATTAGGCCCTCACTGCCTTGTCTTTAAACTCCACAACCACAGTTTATAACACCGGCTTCCTGTGATTAATTTGTCTCCGAGCCCAAGATAAGATCAACCTCATGACATCACAGTGACATCATGGAGGTGATTTTCTCAGACTCCACAAACCACCTGCAGAGCCACAGAAAACATTATATGAGTAGTTTCACCTGCTCAAATAATTAGTTGCAGCCTTTAATTATAAATCAGTCTGGATATTCATAAGCACCATCTACAGCTATGTAGCTTCATAGGCTATGTCTAGCTATATCATCAATAACAGCTAATACGCAGGCTGGAGAGGTCGAACCCACTTCCAGCCACTACAGCAGGGGTGTAGTGATGTTTGTTTCAGTACCAGAGCGCACGTATGACACATGTGCATGGTTTAGCTGTGGTTTGTTTTGAAGGTTAAGTAACCGCTGTTCCTACTGTGGCGAGTTTCCACACATTAGTCAACTAAATATATAAAATGAAAGGATGTTTTGCTGCCTCTTTATTTTTACTAGTTAAATGTTAGCAGCTTTGGGCTGAATAAAAGTTATTTACCTCACTGCGCTGCTCAGGAGCTATCCGCAACTTTTAAGGTGGAATGTTTTCTTGCATGTTTCTCAATACATGAGCTGAAATCATGAATAAATAAACAATCCATAAATGTTAATATGAAAACTTTGACCATCCCCTTTGTTTTTAAATGTCTGTCTTCCATGACATACATTTTAGTGATGATTGGATCTTCAGTAGCTTAAAACATGTATATGAATTTCAACCAAATTATGTGAATTGTGAATATTCTGTTTTCTCACTTGGAGAAAAAAGTGGTGGAGCGATGTTCCAGTGCGCTCCAGCAGCACTACACCCCTGCACTACAGGAAGATAAATATGCTGATAATAAGAAGGGAGTTGGACAACTGCTATCTATATTATCCATAAGAAAGCGAAATGACCTGAAAAGCTGTTTTTGCTTTTATTAATAGGCACATTTACATGTGGTATAATGTGACATTGTGTGAGCGTGTGAATGCAGGCCTGTGTGTTAGTTAAGCTGTCCTGCTTTTTAATTGAATTCATCACATCTGTTGCAAGGAGGAGATAAAAAATCCACCGTCACATGAATGGGGAGAGGTGATTAATTAGCGACACAGTTTTCAAGCTGTAGGTTAAGCCGTGACAATATAGAACAGCTTTTCAGAATCATCTCCGGGATACATCCCTGGCCCGCCGCATCAAGTAAAGAGAGGGCTGCGATGAATAAAAGATACGTTGTCACCTCAGCCGACTCGATACGCGTTTGAAATATTGGCAACGGCAAAGCGGTGGAGGTGGAGGTGGTTTTCTCAGCACGGCGTCTTAAATGTGGATGCAGAGGAGAGGGCAGGTTGATCTTAACAAGCACCTCGTTCTCTATACGCAGGGGGGAGGCTTCAGAAGTGGAGACGGGCCTGTCGGTGGGAATCAACCTGCTGCAGGATGAAGAGAGCGACGGGACAGCCGGGCTCGCAGCTCACCAACACTCGTGGGGAAAAAAGTCAAGAGATAGGAGCTCCCTGAGGATGCCGGGAAATCCCTGCAACGCCACCAACTTCCTCGGGGCTGACAAGCGGTAGGGGGTAAAACAGCGAGGGGGGAGGAGGAAGGAGGAGGAGGGCTCGCCTTTCAAACCTGGATTCCCATCGGAGGAGGCGGATAACAAAGAGGCTGCCAAGGTTTGGGAGTTGAGAAGGGGGAGGGGGAGAGGAGAGGTGGGTGAGGTGGATATGTCAAGTTGACAGCAGCACTCAATCCTTCATCCTGCAATGACTTGATCCAATCAGGCTCGGACGGCCAAGGACGAGATGGCAGGGCCTGTCATGTCAGAGGCATCAGCAGACTGACGAGGACAGCGGCCCGGCCGGTCAGTCAGCCAGTCCCTCCTCCTGCTGCCTGTGTAACTCCACAAACTTGTAGCTTCAGAGAAAACACTGACTGTCAGCAGTTTCCTCTAAACAAACTAAAGGATAACAGCTGTCAGAAATGTGTCGCTTCCTGCTTTCTAGGATTTTATCTTTGCAGGATTTCCGTCCTTTTCCACTGTTTAAATTTAATAATAAAAGACGCCCTACTGTTTTAATATTTGCTGCTCAACTCACTTCACATCGAGCAAACTTCAAGGAGATTCATGTGTCAAACATAATGGAAGAGACGTGTCTTTGTGACTGTGATGAAAGTGTTTCATGTTCCTGGAAGCAATATGTTGGGGGATGATATTTAGGCTCTGACCTCCATGCGTTTGATCCCTCCAGCTCCTCTTCCTCCGTAGTAAGAAGCGTCCACAGTCGGCCACTTCTTCTTGGGCAGCGGCTCTGGCTCCTGAAAAAGAAAAAGGGAAATTACTCATGTATAGTAGAAGTAGGTGTGGAGCCACATGCTGACTATTCTTGTAAACGACAACTACTGCGTGGACAAAAGGAAGGTAGTGCAGGGCTGTGTTTGCTATTGTTCTGTTTTCTGTCAATCCCATTTATCAATATTTGAATGCACTTCCTTCCAACAGGAAAACTCATTTACGTCAATTCGTCAGGAAGGAAGAGGCACTCATGTCCTTTTTTCTGCTACAACCATCAATTCTTTCTACATAGTTCAAGGTTTTCATCAACTAAATATTTCCTTCACTGCCTCACATTATTTCCTTCAGTATTTTTAATCCTGTGCAGATGAATACAGTCTTGCAGAAGGAGCTCCTAAAATCTAGAGCTTATTAAAGACCAAAACCTGTTGGTGCATATTGTGATGACAGAGATATGAGTCAGAATTTTATGATATGATGATATAATTTTCCAGTAATGACAAACAGCTTATTCAACATAAAAAAGGTCATAAAAACAACAAATCAGCTGAAATTCCTCAGTGTGATCCAAGCAAAAACTTCTTAAATGTTGTTTTTAAGAAGTAGTTCAACATGCATACTTACTTTCTCTCAGAGAGTGAGAAGAAAAGGTCTCTCATGTCTGTGCTCTGGGCCAGAATACGATTAGCCTAGCTTAGCATTAAGACTAAAAGCACAGGGAAACTTCAAATACCAGTGCCTCTAGAGATCACTAATTAACACATAATATGGTGTTTGTTTTATCTGTGCACAAACAGAAAAGCAGCACATCAAGGTTTAAGTGTGAGTTAGGCCTTTATGCTAAGCTAAGCTAACAGCCTCCTGGCTCTAGCTTCATACTTTAAGGGCAACTTTGGCATTTTTCAACTTGGGCCTGCCTTTGTGTCAAAGTGACTTATGGGTACAACAACTTTTTAAAAATGTCCAGTACTGAGGGAGAGCACAGCAGCCGGCAGCGGCGAAACAGGCTGGAATGTAATCACTGCAGGCAACTAGGTACCATGATTTTATGTCCACTAAATGTGCTTGTTTTTGCCTCTGACATGTTCAGATTGTTTCTGTAAGTATCTTAAAACATTATGAAAAGCATCCCTAAAGATATCGGCCCCTTCGTTTAAGAGTAAAATCCTTTACTTTAACGAGAAACAGCCCCAACATCTCTATCTTCAAACATACATTAACACTAGTTTTATCATCGCAAAACACACTACATTCAAAGTGGAACAAAGTAAAATAAAACTGACAAGACATCCTGGTTTGTCTTCCCACTCTTCTAACAATCATCAACTCTGGTTTGGTTCAAATAAACCCTAAATTCACCCAGTTAGATGTGAAAATATGCCATACATACACACACACTAAAATTACTGTTTACTTAAATGGAGTCTGGTGGGTGATAACAATTTTGGGGCTGTTTCTGGTTAAACAAAAACCATCTTACTCTTTTACCAAGAGGTCTATCTCTGTAGGGACTCTCTGCATAATGTTGTCAGACTACAATAATGATCTGAGCCTGTCAGTGGCCATAACAGGCACTTTAAGACGACAGAGATGAACAACATGTCTCAGGTGGTTACACTGCAACATTACACTGCTGGCTGCAGCGCCTTCACTCAATACTGGATCAATTAAAAGGTCATTGTTCCCTTTAGTCACTTAGACACAAAAACATGGGAAAATAGGGTCAAGGTTGGAAATCCCTGAAATTATCCTTTAATGTAAAGATATGGGTAAAGAATTTTGTTCATGAGATTCTTGTGGTACAATAAAGTGCAGTTTTTGTTATGTGACTTTTCTTAATGACTTTTATATTTCATCTACAATATCAATGGTAAATTCTAAAAATGGCTTTGGCATCAGTACAAATATTCTGGTATTATGACAACACTATAATGATGTACTCACAGGTGGTGGAGGACGGGAAGGTGGAGGAGGTGGTGGCGGGTCTTTGATGACCTGGATAAACACAAAAAGCAAAAGAGCGTCAGCACTAAGTCCATCAGGGGATGTATACAGACAAACACACGCTCGAACCTTGTCAAGACAAGCACAGACGAGGCTGACGGAGGTGATTCGTGACAGGTGACTGAGTCAAACAGAGACGTCCCTGAGCTCGTCGCACAGCGGAGATGCAGCCGCTGCCAGGCTGCTTTGTAACTGCAACTGGCACCCCATCGCCCCGCTGACTACTGATTACAAGGATTCTGCTTGTAAACCAACATCAGGGGCCCCCCGTGCAAAATAAAGAAAAGCTGAAAATCAACTTGTTGACAGGGGAGTCTTTGGGGCGAGCGCCGCTGCCCGTTTAGCTCTTAATTAATTGGATGGGGTTCAGTGCTCCCAAGCAATCCCCCCAATCATAAAGTCCTAAGGAGTTAATTAGCTCCAATGAGATACAGAGGAGGAGGCTCGGGCTCAGCTCCAAGCCCTGTCTGCGTGGAAGATGAGCGGCAGCGTACACACACAGAGAAAGAAAAAAAGATACAACACACACACATAACCGCGACACACCTCTCCCACAGCAGAGTGACCAGCCCAGCGGCATTGTTCATGACAACACTGGATGACATGGCACCTGAGGAGCAGGTTGTCCACAATGTGATTCCACTCAAGGACAAGATGCCTCTACTGGGTTTTTCAGATGTGCATCGCAAAGCAAAGAGCAGCCTGACAGTGACATTTGTCAGGTGTCAGTCAGACGCTTCACATACTGATGTCCAACTTTTTACCGAAGGATTGCTGAAGACACTACTGCCACTCAATCCATCTGTGAGAGGGATCAGGCTGGAAGGATGGAGTGTATTCTTCTGTGTTCTCAGAGTACAGGAGATGTGAGTCATAGTCACTACAGAGAGCAGGCCTGTAGCTCCCAAAACACAGAGGTCCTGTTTATGTCTTCTGAAAATTGTGGCATTTAAGTCACCATAGATGCACGGACCCCTACGGCACAGGAGTGCCCTGTGCCAATAAATAACTTAAACTGATTATTTAAATTATTTATCAAGACAATATACCGACCATTATTTAGTTCCAATGTCACAAATGTGAAACTTTGCCCCTTTCTTTCTATTTCATATCATTCTAAAGGAGTACTTCACCCAAAAAATTACATGATTGCTAAAACATTATTATTTTAAACACTTTTACTGTACATAAACAGTCTCACGAACAGATTAGTAGCATGCCTAGGGAAGTGTGTGCATTTGACCTCTGCTCAATGGAATACATGACCAGATGACCGTATGCAGAGGTGTTGTAAAGGTCCAGTGTGTAGGATTTAGGGAGATATATTGGCAGAAATGGAATATAATATCATAATGAGCCATTTATATCTACATAGGGAGTAGGTCCTCATCTACGAACATTGGTATGTTGCACAGCCATGTTTCTACAGCAGCCCGGAACATACGAACCAAACAATGGCTCTAGATAGAGCTATTCATGTTTATGCATAAGCCACTGTGATTAGAAGCACCTCTGTGATGAACGATGACAGAAAAACACTGACTTTTTAAATGTGAAACGTCTTTATTCTGTGTTTTCACCAGGTCCATTTGTTTTGGAGAGAGAGCAGCTAATTTGGCTCCCGGTAGTGAGCACATATTAGCATCAAATAAACACTAATTTGTAATGTGAAACTGCTATATTAAGCGATTTTCCTGGTTTAAATCACTTGGCCCATTTGTTTTGGAGAGAAAGAGACATTTCCAGATAATCCGGCTCCCAGTAAAAAGCTCCCAAATAAAAACTGAAGGAATTCTAACCAGGAGAAGTTTCAGCTCATTGCAATCTGCAATCCTCACCGCTAGATGCCACTAAATCTCTCTAAATCTTAGACACTGCTCCTTTAAATAGTAAGGTTTTAGCATGACTGCATGTGTTTTGGAAGTACTGAGCATATGACAAGATAAATGAGACTTTAAACTGCACAAGTTGTGTGACAGTTTGTAAATGGATGTTTTGATATAGTTTTGCTGTCATTCAACGTGGCCCCCATTTACTCCAATTCATCAAGAATTTTCTTAGTTGTAGATTCTTTGTTCAACATGGAGGCATCCATGAAAAACAAAGTTTTCTTCATGATAAGAAGATGATAAGAAGATAAGACGGGGTAAGAAATCAATACACAAATGATCATTTTGCGGATGAAGTATTCCTTTAAACTAAATATATATTTGGGTTCTGGTGTGTTTGCTGGACAAAGGTGGCAACTGAAGACATATTTCATATGAACATCACGTTTATGGACGTGTATTCGAGATAAGATGATAACAGAAAGGAGGTTAAGTACTTTACTCATTAGCAGAAGTTGATAAGAAAGGAAACAGTGTTTCCTGTTCACTTCTCCACCCAGATTTTCCCGGGGCTGGTCTGAGATAAGCCTCATTTCACAGTCTCCCTCCTACACAATAGTGGACGTGACTCCACACAGAGCAGAGCACAGTCGCTGGCCTATAAATACTGTACATATAATTACAGTGAGGACATATCTCAAGCTGAGGTGTGCGGCAAAGTGAGACCTTTGTCCATTAGTCATCAAAGACAGATACTTCACTGTCATCACTGCTTATGCATTTGCTAAATTGGTTTTGGAGGGAAAAAAAGAGCAATGTAATAATGGCATATCATAGATCCTAACAGCTGTTTCATTCACTGTTAAGCGCAGGGATATCATCACACTCTCCACATACTGTTGTCATTAGAATAATGAAAAATAATCAATTAGGGTTAATTAATTGCTCTTTGACACACAACTGGCTGTAAGCAAATCCAGTAAAGGTCTACTGGTAGCCTCTCCATACGCTGATTAACGTCATTTCAGCCACACCTTACGTTGACAGGATTATCTCTTTTTATTAAGTAATTATGCAGCAGATTTCCTGGACATATTGTGGGATAAATAAAGCATTATACAAATGACGGGGCTCTGCTGCTCTTTCCCAGCTACCTGATGGACAGATGTGAAGAGGAGCGCTCAGCGACGTAATTAAAAACTAAAACCGCAGGATACTTAGCCGTCTGACACCAGGCCCAGCGGCTCGCCACCGCAGTCACGACTCCGGGGGGAATCAGACCAATCAGAGAGGCTCGGGGCATCGTCCCCATATGGCTGTCTCCGTAACTGTCCAACTGGACTCCATAATCCGTCCGTTCCCAAACCTCAAGCTCAAACCGTGTTGTGTCAAGCTGTTTCGAGAGGCTTATCGTGACGGATCAGTGGCAGGTAGCATATTTAGAAATTTAAAAAATGCTTTGTGCTTTTAATAACTACAAACAGATTAACCTGTTTGTTGAAAATAAAAATGATTCAGAGGGGAACTGAAACATAAGGAGATAAAAGTTCTGCGTCGGAGAGCAACGCTGACGACTCCTAACATGAAATAACAGAAGTAATCTAAGATTATTAAACACCAACTGAGTTGAAAATGTGTCCAAAAGTGCATCCAATTCAGCAGTGAATCTTTTTGAATTTGGATAAACTGGCGATGTAATTCAAAACTACATCTCCGATCCCGAATCCTTTGATTTGAACTAAAGGCTACGCCATTCTGAGTTTAATTTCCAAACAAATCATAAACAAAGAAATTACCACTCCACAGCTTGTATGACCTCTCTCTTGGCATCAATCCATGTGGGAGAGAGACACAGAGAGAGAGAGGGATTGTGGGAAAGAGGTTGTGTGTGTTTGTGTGTGTATGTGTGTGTGTGCGTGGCCTCATCCCGACTGCTGAAACCTGGCAGACTGGGGGTTTAAATATTAACAAGCCACACATGGCCCTCCTCTTCTGCCGCGTCCCTCGATGGAAGGCAACAGCAGCTCTCTCCACCAAGACAAACACGTCCGCGGCCAGACATGCTGCAGGGGGTTTACATTTTAATGCCTTTGTTGGTTTTCCAAAATATGCTTCCATCTCATCCTGGATGGGCTCCCTTCAGGTCCACAAAGCCAGGTGACGTCTATCATTTAAGGGGCGGCGCGGGTGAGCGGGAACGCGGCGGTGGAGGGTAAATTTGCCTTTATCAGATCTCGGTAGAAAAAAGCAGAGAGACAGAAAAAGACCAGGGTGCACCATCTGCAGCCCCTCGCTTATAGCCCCAAACGATAATCTGTTGTGGATTTTTGTAAACGGTTAAGTGGGTGAGGCTGTTTTTCCAAAGGGGATGAGAGCAGTTTTCATGAATATCCAGACTAAAGAAAAGTTTAAACAATGGATTAAAGACAGAAATACCTTCCATCAAGTGCAATCAAGTTGTTCAAAGGGAAACAATAAAGGAGAGCTCAGAATTTCATTGCACATTCAAGATTCGTTAATTACACACAGCCTCAAGTTGCACCTTAACAAACACCCTGTTCACATGGGACCGGCAGCATGTGGCGATCTGTGGAATTAATGAATAACCTTCTAACCTCCACATTCAGACAAACACATTTGCACTAATATCATTCTCTTTAATCACCAGAGCCGCTGAACTTGAGTCGATATTATAGATTTTGCCCTTCCAAGACTATTAACAATCATTTTGTCTCATATCTCTCATGAGTGGTGGTAGATTTTATCAATACAGGTATTAATACCGCCTAATGGCATATTATTTATTAGTGTTCTTATCAATGCTACTTCAGAAGTCTAGAGGTACACCTGGTGCATCAGTGCTGAAACAGCCCATTCTACAGAGCATTTAATCCGTCCTTCATAACTAGTTAACAAAATGTAAATGATGACATGATCATGCAACACTAATGAACACATTACGAGCTGAAAATGTTGTTAAATTAATAAACAACCAAGGTTTAAGTACCTATAGGTAGTCTGACTGCCCTGGAGCTGATCAGCATTACAGTTATGATCAATTAAAGGGAAACTTTGTGGATTTTCAACCAGCTCTGGATCATAACACTGTGGGTCGTATGTGTGAATTAACTGTTAACTATCCTTCAGTCTTATCAGCGTCTAAATCTCCCTGCTCATCTCTCAAGGCAAATCTGCTGGGTGACGTGACATCCGTCATCCAGAGGATTTTCACTGCTTCTAGGGCTGTTGCTTCAATTATAGATTGTATTTCCACATTTTTGTATGCCCACCACCACAGACACAAAGAGTATAGAAGCAGGTCCAGAAAGAGACCTGCCTCTCTCTAAAGTAAAAATAGGCTGTGCTGATCAAATATAAACCAAGATTCTGTTACTGTATTGCCTATTTCTCTCTAAAAATGTTTTCAGAAACTTATTTAAGTGCACTGATCGACAGTAATAGAAAAAAGCGCCATAGTGTTTCCTGTTTTGTAAAGATGGAGGCTGAAAACACTGAGATCAAGCAGCAAAACTAAGCAGCGCTGGTCAAAGATATTTTGATTTCTGATCAGTAATCAGATACTGCTACTGTGTTGCCTATTTTTCTGCCTCAACTGTTTTCAGAAACAATTTTTAACGCACTGTTGAACACGGTCGCCATGTTGTTTCCTGTGGAAAAAGGGCCAGTCTGGAATTACACCACTCACCAGCAGGGGAGTTTATTGTTCCTGTGCAATGCAGTGCATTCTGGTAGTTCCAGGTTTTCCACCTATCAAGCATCAGCGAATGCCACAGCCCCTGTCTTTGGTTTTCTCAGGTCATGTTGCACCAATTTCAAAGTATTTGCATCTGTGAAAAGCTACTTTACTACTGGGCCAGTTTAAAGTCCCAGTGAAAAAGAAGTTTAGCCTCTACGCTGTGTTTCCAAGTGAAGCAATGAATTAGACCTCTGCCACAATATTTTGTTTTTGAAATGGAAAAAAAAAAAAGTTTTGCCCACTGATATCCAAATACACATTTCCTCTTACCCCTCTTCATATTGCTCTGTTAGCTACGACAGCCAGAGTCAGTTTGCTACTGTACAACTCATAAACGAAGAAGTGCAGTTTTATTTGACTCATGTGGTTAGCTAGCCGCCTTAAGTCTCATTTTATGTGATGAATTTTTGTAAACGCCCCTGAGCGCAGAATGAGTCATCAAACATTTGAAACCATTTAACCGATTCAACGGAAAGAGAAAAGACAGGGATTTTGATGCAAAGATTCTCTGATGCTGATTCTTTGACATGTATTTAGAATAAGACAAAATAAATAATCAATTAACATGGACACAGTATTAAAACTGGGAAACTGTATTTTTCATTTCATTGGGTCTTTCAGACTGCAGTTTGAAACCCATCCCTACCCCTGAGGTAAAATCCATTTAGTCAGACAGCACTGGGACCATATATACAGCAACAGCACCTCCCTGCATTTACACAAGTTAGGCTCAATAAGCTGTAGCATGAAATTTTAAGCCAAAATTGTCCTGTTTTCACTGTCTTTAAATATCTTAGGGGCCATAAAAACATATTTTCTCCAGCAGCCTCTTACCATGAGGGATGGGGTTATTTCACATGGGAGATTTATGCCTGTGCTGTTTTCCTCTGCACTATTCTAAGTGGGCAGAACAGTTGGGAAAACATGATGTCATGTACCCTCCGTGCACCAATCAGGACTTAAAAATAATATCTGAATCAAAATGTTGGTGGGTTGTTTTCTTATGTTGCCAACAGCATCAATCAAATATGATCAAACCACGCCTACACAGTCCCCATGATGCAGATTAGCTCAGTATTTTGAGTAATCACTGAGAATGTTTTGTTTTCCTTTAACTTTAATTGTTGTATATTTGGTCAGGAATATTTAAGGTTTAAGAGAAATACTTAAGAATTTAAAGGTAAACTAATCAGAAACGTTTATTCATAAAATACATCATTTTTGTGGGTTGATTGGTGCAGTTTTTAGCAACATGATGCAACATATACTTACTGTTTGTTTACAATCAAAAGGGGGCATTGACCTTCATTTGAATGAATATATGGTGCCAGTGCTTTTTGAAAAAATCTTACTTGATGAAGGACTGAAAAGTCAACAACACTTATGGTGTTCAAGAGCAAAACCTTGGTGTGATGTTTGACAGTGAGCTCTCCTTTGAAAAACAAATTACAAACATTGTCCAGTCCTCTTTCTATCATTTAAGAATCATCTCCAAACCGATCACTTTCAGGGTACTTAAAGCTACATTGCTGAGTTGCTGCTGCCCTATGAGCCAGGGTGTAGCCTCAGATCCTCAAGCAGGGCTCTGTTGGCTGTTCCTCTGTCCCGGCTCAAAACTAAAGGTGACCGGGCTCTTGCAGTCAAGGCCGGTCAGCTCTGGAGCTCCCTGCCTGACGATCTGAGGCTGCTGAATCAGCAACATCTTTTAAATCCCTTCTTAAAACTTATCTGTTCAAAAATTATTATTTCAGCACACTGCTTATCTTATATATGTCTCATTTGATTATTTTTCTTGTTTTGATCTTGTGCTGTCAGCAGTCTTGTATTCTTTTATTATGTAGTACTCTAATTGTTTGATTTGTTGCACCTTAGTGCATCTACAGGGGAATTAGTTGCCAACGTTGCTTACCTGCGTCAGTTACGGTGTTTTATCTTCATTCATTTTTTGTGGTTTGTATTTTCTTAAAATTGCCTCACTGTATTTGCTTGAATTCCGCATTGTTTTAAATCCAGGATCAACCATGTAAAGCACTTTGTTTGTTTTGAAAAGCGCTTTATAAATAAAGTTTGTTATTATTATTCTTATCATTACTGTTATTGTTGTTGTCGAAATTGTTATATTGTGCAGCCTCTTACTTTATCCAACGCTGATTAACAAAGCCAAACATGCATTCTGCACTTCCTCTGAGATTTAGATACTGCCTCTGTTCTTGATGAAGGGAGGAAGTCAGCAATCCACAAAGAAAAAGAAAAATAATAATACTAATAGGAGAAGTTGGAGAGAAAAAGAAACCAAGGGGTAAAAACAAAGTGCAGCTGAAATAAAACACCGTGATTGACAGGATTAGTAAAAGAAGAATTCTGTTTACCGAAACAGAGTAAGTATTTTAAGCTGGCGCATGAGCATGAAAGATTCAAATGTGATTAAACCATAAATAATCTCTGTGATTATTATTAATCACGTCAGTCCCCAGGTAGGCCCAATGTTAGTCCTGAGCAAACAGAGATTTTGTTAACTTTCATGCAATCTGTCACTCACATTATTCTCATGCTAATCTTTTGTTTTTAACAGTTTGTTTGCATAAAATGACTTTATCTCTTCTGAGAACTTGTGAGTGTGTGATCAGCCACTGATGAGCAGGATGTGGGCTCCTCACTTCCTGTTTGAGGTTCTTCCTCTGTGGTGTTGCTAAGCCACCGTGGATGATCGAGGTAAACGGGAGGTGACGGGGTTGAGCAGATGTTCGACACCACTTCCCTTCAGAGACTGCTGTGTGCAAGCGGCCTCGGACACAGTTAAACCTGACACTGACGTGCTGTTTATCACTGGTTTGTGGTGGCAGCTTTGAGCTTTAAAAGGGCATAAACCTCCCTCCCTTTGGACCGCTTCCCCAACTACAATATGATTTTTCGGTTTTCAGCTGAACTCTGTGCTTACAAAATGATTTCTCAAGCCGAGCTGCATTTGCAACAACAGGATGTTTGTCATCATGAGCTCTAGAGAAGGTAACACTGAGTGCTATTCTTATTATTTTGGATTGCAGGCAAAACAGGCAACATATGAGTTATTTTGGCATGTTTGCCAGCACAGAGCCTGCTGTTATCTCCATGCAAAACAAGAGTCAATGAATCATCAGTTCTGGTTGCCCAAAGTTGAATATGTTATGAGCAGTGTAGCAACACTCACCACTGTGCAGCAGAGAGGCCAGAACCACCACATGAGAGCCAGAGCTACGAGGACCAGCAGCACCAGGATGACTATCAACACCACCAGACCACTCGACTGCAGGAGAAATGACAAAAGTAATCAGGTTATTAGTGTTATTATTTTTTCATTATTATAATATTTTACCCAATTTCCTGACTTTGTTTTAGTAGTTTGAAAAGGCTAGGCCTAAATAGCAATAAAGCCATACATTAATACTACGTGCACTACCCAGGCATATACAGATAAGCAAACTGCTAGTACGTGCTAACTGTACTCGCTTTGTTAGATACTAGCTGCATATGCCAACAGATCACACCATCACATACAGGTATAAAAATGAATTACCGCGATACTAAGAAGCCCGCCGCGGTACATGGTGGGCCACTGTCACCACCGCAAGTGACGGATCTGCTGTCTGGCGAGACCTATGTCATGGTCTCATCCATTAAACCCGTCCTGAAACATCCTCATCATGATAAAAAGATGATTAAGATGTGCAGTGTTCTCGAGGAGAAGTAAAGACCAGCTGCCCTACAAAAAACTTTGGCAAAGGCCTGCTTGCTGGACCATAGATATCGAGGCAACAATTTTGATGATGGCACGGAAGCGACAAAGTGCGCGCTGATTGAGGAAATATTAGACATGGAGGACGGAGGGAGCGGTGTGAGTGCGTCAGCTGCTGCACAACAGGAGTCCTCGGCGCAAACAGCGGTGCCACCAGCGGCCAAAAAGAAAACCCTTGGAGATCTGCTGAAGCCACAGACAACCACCTCTGCAACCATACCCAAGAGAGTTCGAGCCGACTCCGAACTCAAGTTCAAGTTTCAGAGGAAACATTGCAATGAGTTTAGTAATTTAGTAATTAACAAACAAATTTGCCAAATAGATAGATAAAAAATGAAAGGGGGGCGGTGCAATAACACCGCATACCGTGCTATTGAGCCAGCCTAACTCACCGCAGGGGGGGAATTCCTTAACCACAACAGCCCTAACAAAGTAAAGTGTATTTAGAGTTTTTTTTGTGGCAAAATTGATAGCCAAAACCTTTTACAAGGTTATTATCATTATTATTATTAATAATAGTAACAATAATCACATAATCATCACTAGTACTATTATTATTATTATTACACAAAATAATGACTTATGGTTTACTTTTAATTTTCAATTCAGAGGGTTCCCAAACAGACAGTTTCAACACTTTTCCATGACTATTCAAGGACCCATATTAAAGTTGTTTTTTTCTTGCTCAGTTAGTGGGCATACATTAAGGGAGAGAAAATACATGAAATGTATGTGATGGCAAACATTCACTAATTTGTTCTAATGCCATGACTTTTCAAGGCCTGGAGAATGGCCTGGCCTGTGACCTAGCCAGGTTTACCATGACCGTGGGAACCCTGAATTTATGACAAAAGTTTAAGTGTTTCAATCTTCTGTACACACACACACACACACACACACACACAAAACACATTAAGAAACTATGAAGTCACTCCTGGAGAAAAAAGACTCATCACATGATTAACATGGAGAAGAGGATGAGGGAGTTCTGCTTATAAGGACAGTGACTATCACGTACTCAAACCACAATATGAGCAACACAAACTGAGACATGAATTGAGGAAATAAGGCTCAGGTTATGAAAGAGAGGTGTGAGAGTAGGAGAGCTGTTTTCAACTCAGAAGTGTGTTATATAACGTGTACAGATGGAAAATACAGAGAAGAAGATCAGAGCTCAGAATCATCGCAGATGCTTTCATATTGTGTTTCACATATGAAGGTAACTGAGACTCACACATGTGGTAGCAGTGATGGTGTAGGCGCTGGAGATGAAGGACTTGCCGTTGTTTAGGCTGATTAGAACATCCATAGTCCTGAAAAGAAAAGAGTTCATTAGTGTGACAGTAATATGTTTAATTAACTATATCTGATATAAATAAAGTGAAATAAATCAGGCTTGGGCAGTATCAAGGTATCACAGGATATCGGGGTATTTAGAAATCCTGAAGGTATGATTTTCAATATCATCGAAAATACACATGCTCCTCTTTCTATTAAACTGTGCGGAGATGCTGTATTGAGGCGCTGTATTGTAGTGCACGGCATGCTCCACCAGAGGTCATACTCTACTGGTGGAACAGGCAGTAGGGCGGAGTAAAATGGCGATTGTGAGTGGTGGGGATAACGTTACAGGACTAGTAAAATTGTAAAATGATTAATGATGACTGATGACTAACGCCAAAATAATAATCACGATTATTTTGATCAATATTTAGATTGCGATATTTTTTCATCGATTTGAAGGACATATTGCACCTTCACTTTTAGATAAAAAGAGCACTGCTCTCACTTTCATTTTGTGGTACATTCCTGCTAACGTACTAATTTTTGCACCAAAATAAGACTTAAAATCTTCCATCTTGGATACTATCTGATGTTTTTTTGTTTGTGTGTTTTTGGACATGGATCACAGCACTGTAACACGCTGCAGCACTGCTGTCACAGTATCTGTGTTGAAGCTTGACAAGGACGGAGATTAGCAGTAACCATGCAGTAATGTTAGCAACATTATTCTTCTTGGCCTTCATGCATTTATGGCACTGCAGATTTTTTCAAGTGGTTAACAGGTTAGCTGTGTTGCTTTGCTGCGCACACAGGCGTCATGCACTGTTTCCATGTGATTGTCCTCTCCTAAATATGAAATACTTCCAAACAACAAATGATTTTCGTTTTGCCCGTCTGCAGTCACAGTCCGGAAAATTTCCCGCATAGTGGCAGCTTTTAAAAGGTGGAGGCTGGCTGTTAAGGAAGCACTTGATTTTAGTATGCAAAACACGCATGTTAAACGCCAACATAACAGTCGATCATGATCATTTAATTGTGAGAAGCCAAAATCGTGACTGTGATTATTAAAACTTGTCTAAGTAGCTTTTAACACAAACACAGCCACAGACAGTATGCCCCAGTGAAACGTCAGGAAGATATGACAGTATGGAAAAAGAGATACTGCCCAAGCTTAAACAAAATGGACATTAGAGAAAAATTAGAAATATTGATAAATCTAGCAAGATATACACTTAATGACAAAAAAAAATACACAAAAAATAAACATTAATATTTCCTGCCAAAATCAGCTTATCAGTATTGGTGCATATGTCGGCTGATATTCATGTAGGAACTGCAGAGCAGAAATGTTTCTCTGCATTTTTGACTCTTATTTTGCTAAATAAAGAGGCAACTCTGGCTCAGGACATAGAGCTCCTCCTGTCCACATGTCCAAGTGTCCTTAGGGCAAGACACTGAACCCCAAATTTCTTCCGCTGGTCAGGCCAGCACCTTGCACGGTAGCTCCCTGCAATTGGTGTGTGAGTGTGTGTGAATGGGTGAATGAGTGAATGAGAGGCTGTAAACTGTAAAGCGGGTTGGCTAAAAGCTCTACATAAATGCCGCCATTTAAAATAGTTTGTTGTGTTTCATCCATTTTTTAACTTTTTATAATGATTTAATGTACTGTGTTAGAATTTCCTCTGATATTTTTGCTGTCATCTCTGACAGTAGAGGTTACTCTTCACTTGATTTTTTCAATTTTTATCTTTTTATAAAGCACAAAAAAATGTGAATTTCTTTTTCTTTTGGACAGAAACAACATCACTGTCCAACATCAGTGGACTCAGAGATAGAGTCCACTAATACTGGGCAAAGAACGTTGTTATTCATATCTAGACAGATTTAAAAAATAAAATAAAATAAAATAAATAATAATAATAATAATAATAATAATAATAATAATGATTGGTAATGAACAAGGACAGTCATTCAGTAGACATATTTGTCACAACATTTCAGCGACAGAAACATGAGGGATAATACCAGATTTTTTTTTAATGCTTTTAAAAGGAACATCAGCTAATGTCTTGGCATTAAATTTACTTTTTTTTTCAATTTCCGTAATTTCCCCAAAGCCCATAAATCAGTAGGATTCTACAAATGTCTCTTATGACTTCCAGTGACAGAATAATGAGGTTAATTTTATTATTTCAAAAGCAAATCCTGTTTAAGTAGTAACAAGTCCAGCGCACGCATTAGCACAACGCTCAGTCAAGAACACAATGGGTACAAACTAAATGGTCAAACTCAGAGGGAGGAAATCCTCTCATTATCACAGCCGTCAGCATGTGTGGATGAAGTAACCTGACTAGCAGTAACAAGGCTCGTGAACTCCTATGACTTATTTAGAGGAGGAAATGCAGAAGCCAAAATGGGCGCAATTAAAACCCTAATGATGAACGGCACCGCAATTTCCATATGTCTATTACGCCCAATCCAATTACCACAGGTTTAATGAGAATTCAGGATATGGAACGAGCGAAGAGCCCTGAAATCCTCCCTGCAAGTGCAACACACAAAAAAAGAGGAGAGAAAGGAGTACGCAGAGCGGTATTGTGTGTGAGGGGCCAGCTGTGAGTGTGTGGTAGCGTACAGGGGAGGCCTGCATTAAAACTGGTGCTGCGGAATAATAACAAGAGAGCTCTTTGCTTTGCTTCGGATTTCGCCTGAGGCAGTGCCTTGGGCCACCAATTCTCCTGTGGTTCAGAACAGATGAGCAACCAGACCATGTGTCCATTACTATGCAGCCGATTCTAAATATTCTAAACTGACTCCTTTGCACCTTTCTTAATTTACCCACACTGAATATTTAAAATACGATTCATGGAACTTTCAAACCGGATGAACTTTGACACTTAACTTGTTGATGCCTCCACTTATCTTTTCTCCTCTTTTTTTAATTAAATGTTTATTCTATTATATCTATTATGCGATTATATAAGTCACTTTTATTAAATCAGGCAGTCTAAGTCAAAATCTCTTTTTCATTTGCACCATTTAATCTTTATTTGTAAGGGATGGTTTCGTTGAGCAGAATCATTAATCAAACAGACAATAAACAAAGTGCCGGCTCAATTAAAGCAGTGACAGACACAGGGTGTCCACAGGTATCACACACTTAAATTAAATGCTTTTCAAGTCTAACCAAATTTAAGACTAATTTCTAGAAAAAAAATCATCTTAATCTTATTCAAGCACTGCAGATTATTATAAAGTTAAGTAGTATATAATATGTGGTCCTGTGCAGAGATGGGTTTGATGTAAAAATGGTTATTGGAGTGAGTTAGCTTAATCTACATTTTGCTAACTAAGGTTGTAACAGTTTGACATTTTATGGTATGATAACCATCTCAGAAAATCTTGCGGTTTCAGGGTGTCACGGTGTTACAGAATTTATATTATTATCAATCAGAATGACCCTTGAAGGAATTAAAACAGAAGGGTTATTGTAGGTTGAACAAACATTTATTACTACAACTGAAACTGGAAACCATTTTGTTACTGGAAGTATGTGTAAAAAGTCTCTCCTTTATATCTTGGATAAGCAAATGTACATGGTATGATAACCGTCAACTTTTGTATCACCTTATACCTTGAAAACAGTGTATCACTGCATCTAAATTGCCAAGAGGGCAGTGCAAGTGTAAAGTAAAGGTTCAGTAGAAGGTTTAAAGATTTGTAACATCAGAGATGTGGACTTTCATACAGAGGAGTGCAAAAAAAGATGGATAAATTAAATTAGATAAAATGTTTATGGCATTTACGACCACGTGCAAAT
>JAPZEB010000022.1:9021041-9031185 GCA_029783705.1 Chaetodon striatus | reverse complement strand
AAGGAAAAATATGTATTTTGATTTTGGGTTGATCTTCATCTTTAAATTAAATTAACAGACCTTTGGAGTAAGGAACAAGTCTTTTCACAATAAAAGCCAACATGAACAAGAAGCTTTGAAAGAGCTCAGAAAAATTTCTGCTGATAAAAATGATTTAATATCACTAAAAGCTCCAGGACAGTGACTAACTTGACTTTGTGGTTGGATTTGTTTGTCAATAAGGAACATGTGATTTGATTTGGGGCAAATCCTGAGATTTTTTTCACAAGGATTTCATAACATCTAAAGATTTCTGAGCCTTTCTGCTTCTTTCACATGGACTACAGATCTAAAATTTTCAAAACTGGGCAGATTATTTCCATTATTTTCTAACACTGTGTGTGTTTGATGCAGATCCAGTTTGACAGTACTCATGTCTAAATATGGTTCATTAGAGTAATGTGTGTGGAGGTACGCACTCGTTTTTTCATGATTTTACCACATTCTATTTTTCTAATACTTCTAATAAGTTGATTGGATTGCTGTTGAGCTAGACAAGGAAGGTTATCTTCCATTTTTTGTAGCGTCCAACACTGGAACAGCTTCTGACATTGCTTTAAGGTTGTATTACAGACTCATTCCTCAGTTACCCACACACTTCCTCAAAAGCAACCTTTCAAACAAGGGCTGTCTGAAAGGTGTTCCAGAGTTTATTTTCCTGTTCCATATTTATTTGTATAGTAGATATGTCTCTAATATTTAAGGTACAATGGGATGTTAAACGTGATGACACATTCATATCATCTGCTCCCCTGTCTTTGGCTGAATAAATGAAGAAATCCCCCCTGTTCTCAGCGCTTTAATGGATTTACCTAAGCAGTCACACTTGAGTTCACGCACGGACATACCTCCTCACTCAACTTGACAAGCTTGCCGGTCTGCATTTACTCTGACGACCAGGAGTATCTAACGCATGTGACAAAGTCCTCAGACAGACCAGGGCGGCAGTGGGGGGGTCGGACCTCGCCTGCTCCCCCTCAGCGTCACATCTCTTGACAGCTGCCATTTTCAGTACCGTGCTTCGCCCTCGTAGCCAGCCGACCGCCAAGTCCCCATCAACTTTGCTTTCTCGCCGCCTTTTCCTGCTCAGGTTTCCAGAGCGCAGACTGGAGACAGTGGAGGCAGTTGCCGCAGTGTCGCCAGAGATTAGCAACATGGGCTTGAGGGCCAGCAGGCCTCCACCCGAGCCTGAGTGATAGCTGGGGAAGACAGAAAAATGAAATGAAAAACATCCTGAAGTTGGAGGCTGAGGTGGAGAGGATGTTCCGCCTGATGCTGAATAGATGATGATACGACGGCTGCCACCAAGTCCAAAAATGAGCGTCACTACAGAACTATAACGTAACAGATACACAATATGTGTCGTTTGTCAAACCTGGATCTGATATTTCTGCTGGAGAGTTTTCAGAGGTTTAATACTAATTTTTATCATGCTGTATTACATGTATGTAACATTTCAAGGCTTAAGTTCAAACTGATAAGGCTTTTTAACTGAGCCAGAAGAAAAAGAATACCTTTCACGTATTCAGAGTAAAGGATGGAGGCTGAATTTACTCCACTTGATGGTTTTTTAAGAAAGGGGAGTAAAGCAACAGGAAAATTATCACTGAGTTTTCTGATGGTCTGAGGGCTGTTCCACGAAGAAAATTTGTGGAAAACAGAGCCAGGCTCTCGTTGCCCCACCTGGTTTGAAAAACCCTAAAGCCTCAGTCAGAGATAAGGAGTACCACAAAGGTGGATATGAACTTAATCTGTTAACACGGGCTTTCTTCTTCATCCTCTGTATGTGCTCACATAAAAGGAGTTGAATGACGTCATTTGACTCTTAAAATGATCAGTCGCGTGCCGCCTACTTCCACCTTTGAAGAAGATTTAAAAGTATTACTTAAGTATTAAAAGTGTTGCTTCAATCAAGATGAGAGAGGAAAACAGGGAAGTTAATAATCCTGTGAATTCATTAGTGAATGCAATTATTTTACCACTCCATGTATTTTCAACTTGACAGCTGCACGTTCTACAGCTCTGAAACAAAAAACCTCGATGCAGCAGATTTAAACTTTATACTCAGGAACGGCATTTACATACACTGACACTGTCCCATACTGAAGGAGATGTGGAAATCATTTTTGTGCAAATCAAAGTGAAATGAATTTTACTGCTTGACTATTATCTGTGATAAATACCAATAGACTAATCAATTTTCTTATCAATGTTCCATCCGTTGTAATACACAAACATAATACCAACATAATCCAAAATAGTAATGTTATGTGGTTTGCAAAGCATATGTTTTTACATCTTGGTGTCAGTTCGAGCTACTCTGTGCAAATTTGCACCTAACCACACTTTTCTATTGACTTGTTTGCAAATGTGTGTCCTTTCTGATCATACAGTTATTACTTTTTATCTTAACTTTATCATCATGAGGTGAAACTTTCAGTTTGTCCAATACTTTGGTTTAGTGGGCTACTAATTAGCAAATGTTAGCGTGAACACACTAAACTAAGACGTTATACCTTACTGAACCATCAGTCAGTCAGTGTGTTTGTCATTGGGAGCATATTAGCATGCTAATGTTGCTGCTGCTGGACATAAAATGATTGTACATGCTTTTATCTTATCTTGCATTGACTACTATAATGCACTTTTCCACTCACTGAATATGTCTGCTCTTGCTCGACTGCAAGCAATCCAGAATGCTGCTGCAAGACTACTAACTAGATCAAACAGAAACTCATATTACCCTTATACCAAAATCCCTTCATTGGCTCCCTGTTGAGTTTCGGATCCAGTTCCAGATTCTCATTCTTACTTACAGAGCATTACACGGTGAGGCTACCTCTTACCCATATTCTTAAGCTTGCACTTCTCGATCAAATATCCCACATTTGCTGTCTGTCCCTCGCACACTAAAGCGCCAACATTTTGGAATGCTCTGCCTGCTTCCCTACAATCTGCTGACTCTGCAGTTAATTTTAAAAGCCAGCTAACAACACACCTGTTCAGACAGCGTTTGGGTCACTTGTATGCACCAGAACTGTGCTTTTTCAAATTTGTGTATTGTTGTTACGTAGTGTGAATTGTTCTTTTTTCTTGTGTGTGTGCAAATAGTTTAGCGGGTCACACACTTTTCACAACATGGCTCACGTAGTCACTTTGTCTTTACGATTTCTTTCTTGTTGTTAATGCCCTTGTGACACACTTTGTGACCTATGTTTGCAAAACATGCTATATAAAAAAATACTTACTTACTGATGTTAACATTTAGCTTAAAACACTTTTGTTCCTACAGGAAGTGGGCTCACAAAGCTGCAAGCATGGCTGTAGTATCTACTCTTTTTTAAGAAAACCACCCACTGAGGACAAATAATATGAACATATATATATAAATATATTGTGGTATTCACCTGATTGTAAGTAGCCAGAGTAACTACACATGAATCAAGAAGTGATGCAACAGATGTGTCTAATTAGTGAATGTGCTGGAAACATACTGTTTTGGAAATAAAAGATATATTTGTCCTTCTTTTTTCATTTCGTGCGGCTCAAAAGTAAAAGGCCGAGCCAAAAATTGAGCGTAATATTGGACAAAATTTGACAGAAAATTCCCCTGCTGTGACAGACTGACAGTGTTGATTAGGAGAGTCATATGAGCTAAGCTACACTGGCTGAGACACAAGTGAATCTCTGCTCACTGCAGTTCTCAGAAGTGTAATCAATAACCTCAGCTCATTCCCTCTTCGCCAAGCCTGAGTGAGAGAAAACACATGTTAGGTATTGTAGAAGTATCAGAGCATTCATGAATAATCATGCCTGGCCAGGCCGCGTAAGTGAATTCAGCCGCTGTGTGGGGAACTTATTGTTTGGAGGACAGAAAACACAAAGATTCATCCAACGTCAACCCTTGTAACCTAGAAAGCAGCAAAACAAACAGAAAACACAATGACAAACCGTACCTTCCCTCGCCTGCAGTCTTTAGTTCAGGAGGAGGCAGCATGACGGGAATCATTGTTTGTTTATTCGGGGGACTTTTTTGTTTTTCTTTTGCTACGATAGCATGAAATTGTTCACCTCAGGTTCTCTCTATCTCCAGGAAACCACAGATTTCACAATATGGTGTGATCCTCTTGTATATCAAGTTCTAGCTCTGTTTATCTTCAATCTCTGCTGTGTTCAGTGTTACAAAGTATTAACCCAGTATTTCATTTTGATTTGATGATGATGCTAGAAGAATAGCTAGAAGATCACAGAGACATTTCAGGTACACTGCTGGGCATAATGAATATCCCAAATATCAAAAATTCATGGATATCATTTTACAGAAACCTTCCCTTTGACCAAAATGATGTTCAAGTTGAATTTTTGTTCTGACAGTGGCGCCATACGGAAGGTTTGTGGTCACCAGAATCAAAAACATCTGTGAATGGTTCCCCTGAGGATGCTTCCTCTGGCCAGCTCCCCAAATGTAATGGCAAACTGGCCAAAAGATGATCTGATACCTTGTTTTGGGCCAAGTCTTGGATCACCCAAATGTCTGTCCAGCAATGGTGTCCTTAACCCTGTCTAGCATCAAACCCGGGTGAGGGCTTCTTCTACCTGGTTGACAGTTAAAAGAATAGTTTTGGAAAATACATTAATACACTTTCTGTTTAAGAGTCCGATGAAAAGATAAATAAAAAGGTATGAAACTAGATCCAGGAGGTGATTAGCTTTGCATTGCATCAAGAGTTACCATTTTTGCGATAGCCCATTATTCCGAAACCCCAATAGTCTGGAAAATGTCCCATTGGGTCCCAAAGGGTCCAATCTGGCCCACTAGATGACTTTGCACATTTAATGTTAGAGCAGTTGTGAAGGCTAAGAGGCGCAGCTTTCAGAAACAAGTTAAATGAGTATCCTATATCATGTAAAATGCTGCTTCAGAGGCTTTTTACCCTGACCAGAAGACAGTTCTTTGAAAAAGCAATAAATACTTACTGTGGTCATATTCAAAGATACTGAACAATGTGCAAAATATTGTCAACCACCAGTTGTTGGTTAGCTGTTACAGTAACAAACGCTCATGGCACCAAAGGCCCATTCCTCCAAAAATCAACACTTTCTCTGCAGAATCGGAGGCAGAGTAGAGCGGGTCATGCCTTTGCTATGGAAGGAAATAAATAGCAAGTGGGAGGGTTCAATGATGTCATTCTGCACAGTAATTAGCCGTGTGCCTCCGTTTGGGAGATGTATATTTGGAGCAATTGACCTTTGGAGCGTTTGCGTTTGTTTTTAGATTGACGGGCTGTCAGACAAATGGGCTTTCGATATCATGGAACAATTCTTAGATTACTGGAGTTCGGGAATAATTGGCCGTCACCACAATGGTCAGTCCCTGCATCAGGACTGAAAACAGCCAGCCTGGTTCTCAGTACTATAAAAACACCAACTTTGGGATTTAAAGCAGGTTATACTTGAAAAACAAGAGTTCATTCATCAGTCCAGTGCTTCTCTGCAGCACCTCACTGTGACAACATGACTGCAGGAGATATTGTGCCCAGCTGTTGTTTATTAAGAAATTATTATAGCAAACAACTTCCTGTAAATGCAGACTTCATTATTTTTCAGGTTGTTTTCACTCACTGTTTGTACGTATACCCACAATAAGTAATGAACTATAATGTGTTTGCAACAGTGGTTCCCAACTGGTCTAGCCACGGGGTCCAGATTTTTCCTTAGTCATTAGTTTGAGGTCCCATGGTTTAATACATTCAGCATCATACTTGTGTTTTTGTCATGTGGATGAGCTAGTTTTCTGTCTCTGTCAAAGGACAATTGGGAAGGCTGTGATCATGTGACCAATGTACTAAAAACTAAAGTACGAAGTAGTAAAAAGAGCAAAATAGGGAGGTAGTTTGGGGCAATGCATGGGTCAAACAAACGCAGGACTTTCCCCCAGGAGACCGGTGTTCAGGACCGTGTGAAACCAAGAGAACTTTGAGTTATTTTAAGGTACATTGTCACCATTTTTCTGTCCCTAAACCTAGCCTGTACAACTTTACTTGCTTTAACCTATGTTACTTTCCGATGTAGGCGAAGCGAAGAAAGTGAATTTTCAAAATGTCAAATAATCACTTTGCTTGAAGAATAAACTCACATTGTATTAACTGAACAATAGTAGAGCTGAGTTTCCCGACACTGGCTCTAAACTCGATAAACTTTGGTTTATCAACAGTTTATGCATCCAGTTCAAAAACCATTTGTAAGAAAGTGAAACCTATTTTCAAAGTTTGATGCTGTCAGATGCATTTTCAGTTCAGCGGGCAGCCGTATCTTCTGTTAAAGTCCCCTCAGTGTCTTTACATCACTCTGTGAGCATCCATAGGACCATCAGCTAACAAGCTCCATCTCAGCCTGGAGTCATGTCCCTGTAATGTACACCAGAGCGCCACATCATCTCCCTTCACATAGGATCCCTTTGAGGACAGCCACAGCACAGCACTGTTTTTTCATCTCGGACTACTGTGTGAACTTTTAATGCGATTACCGGCCACATAGGATGACATGAGTCCAGGCCACGGCGTCCGTTTTCCCAAAGCGAACATAAGAGGTTTGGATGGATGGTGGGCAAATACCCCTGCACATCCCTCCTGGCAATCACTCCTCCTCTCTGGTCATCCTCTAATTTCCAAAGGGTCACTAATCTAATATTAAAGGGCTGTGACAGTAATGAGCGCAGTGGATGTGTGGTCCGAGGCTGCGGGATTAAATGAGCGCACTTACAACACTAGTAAACTCGGGCCAATCTCAGCAATATTTAGCCGGACGTTGAGCTGCAGTGCCTGAGCCTCCAGTCATGTTAGCTTAACACCAAACGCCACTCAAGTACAAGGGGGTGGGGAGGTGTGTGTGTATGCAATGCTCCATTACAAGCTCAGGCTCGAACCGAGGCCAAACATTTCAATGGGTCACATTCTTGGCTGAGCAGTGAAACATTTGCTGCTTCCCAAAGTCCTTTGCTCCAACTTCCTCGGGCAGTTTCGGCGGATACACCTGAGTGCCGCTTCAGTTTTCTAAACTCTGGAGTTGAATAACCAGAGACACATCCATCCCTGCTGCAATTACAGCAGATTGCTTAATTTGCACATGAAATTAGGGAGCCTCTTGTGCCTGTGTAACAACTACTCGGCAAGATTTTTTTTTTTTTTTTTCGCACCGCATTGAACGACGGACTCCCTCTATTATTTTGACATTTGTCAGCATTGTGTAATTGTTTTATCGGATAATCTTTGTGGTTTAATTCTAAACTCTTTATTGCCAACTGAGCAAGTTTCTCTAAAACAATCAGGATTTGAGTTTTGTCACATCCTCTTCCACACTCTGATGCCTTTTTTTTTCTTCTGCACACTCTCTTTCAATCTCTGCGCGCTTGAGGCCAAGAATATGAGACCAATTAAAACTCGGAGCGGGGTCCTACAACCATCCTCTCCTGGCAGGCGTCCTGGTAACACGTTGCACATTCTTTGCTCCAGAAAGCCTTGCGCTCTCCGCCCCATTTCCCAAAAAACCACATAAGACAAACAGGGACTGGTGGCTCGGGGTGCGTGCCAGCCTCAGACAACAACAAAGACAAAGGAGATCACAGTGGGAATTAGGGGATTCCCCAGAGAGCAGAGGGGAGGATGATGGTGGTTATGAGGTAAATCTGCTGTGAAATCTCTTCCATGTAGAAAGTGCGGGGGACAACGCCGTCTGCTTAGTCCTGACGTGACAGGAATGAGGTCGATGAACCCCGGGTGCATGACCCCGGAGTAAGTCCAGGGAATAAGGAGCCGGAGGGCAACGCAGTGCTTCGTTAAAACCAGAGGTCACTCATTAAGGGCAGGATCCTTCCCTCGGCTTAAACGTCTTGAAGGAGAGGGGGGCTTCAAAGCGATTATGGTCAGACATGGTTATCCATGTCAACCAGGGTCAGAAGTTAAAGGATCCCTGGTGACTGCCGGCATGTCCCAGGATGGTGCCCCCCCCTCCCTTTAGCTCCCTGCGAGGCATCACTGGAAGTCCAGAGGGATTTATTTTCTTATTAATTAATGCCACCACTCAAATCCTGCAAGCCATATGGTACTAGAACAATTTCTTAGAAAGGAGTGAGTAAGGTTTTTATTCCTGCTCTCATCCTGGGGTTTAGGACCCCTTAGATGCTCCTGAGTTACAAAATTAAATATAAAACACGGAAAAATGAGTACATTGTGCTCAAATATATCAATAAGAGCCTCTTTACTGAGTGGTAAAACATATTCGCAGGCTTTAGATGGCCCACAAAGAAAGCTAAAAATCCTCACATATGTTAAAGTTTTCACAGCTGCAGCAGGGAGCACAAATCAGCATGATTTGATCTGAGGATTAAGGCTGCTTTTTAAATAACTGAAATAATAAGTAACCCCATTTTATCCCCCATTCATCCCACAGACAAAGTCTTGAGAACATGTGGACTTAAAAAACTGATTATTGTTTTTTAATTTGTCACCAGTCAGTAACCAGTAACTCCCAGCAGCTTAAAAACATCAAATCTTAATTTTTTTCAAATTCCTGATGAATTCCTGCGTGAGTTCCTGTTCAGACCGGAGCCAGAGCAGAAATGTGGCAATAACATGTCACTTCCACGACAGCTGCATCTGTGCTGCACATCTCTTCGGCCACATGCGTTTCTCACTGTCAGTTTTGCACTTGCTGCTCATGAACTTGCACGATGGAGGTCCTCCTCGCCGAGGCCGCTTTCATGTCACTGTCAAAACAGCTCGTTAGCTCTCAGAAACAGGCACTTTTAGAGTATTTCTCCCCGGACGGGTTCTGAAAGAACCTTCCCACCCTATGTGACAGTCTTAAGAGTCTGCACAGGTTTTCATTTTTTGTTTTAATTCAGTTTTTTAGTCTGTCAGCCAACCCTCTACCCCCCTGAATTCTCATTCTCTGTTCTGTCTCTGTGTTTTTGTCTCTTTGAGATGAAACTTTGATGGAACTCAGTGCTCTCCCTGTGCAGGGAGTCTGAGAGGGGCCACACACCCCCATACACACATCTACGCACACACACTTCGAATGCCCTCCACCAGCAGCTGTGTCCCACTATTTGCTTTAAAGGAAGCCCCCCCCCACCTACACACACACACACAAATACACACACACACACATTTTATAGGTATAAACATGTTCAACGTGTTTATTTTAACATACCTGTCTCTGTCCCTGTCCCTGTCCCTGTCCCTGTCCCTGTCCCTGTCTCTGTGTCTGTGAGCAGTCTCACCTGTTTGTCCTCCAGCTGGTTCATCGTCCGTCGGTCCGTTCGGTGCTTCAGGGTCTGATGAAGAAGAGGCTGCTGCCTGCAGAGCATTGTGTCACTAAGAGTACGTGTAATGACTCGTTACCTGTCTCACTGTCACTCAGCATAGTAATAACTCCAGCAGCCAGAGGTGAGGGCCGTACGGGCCGATGCTAAGGGCGCCGTCATCCTCGGGGAGAAGAGTTAGGGAGCATCCCACGCTCGCCTAGAGCACCAGATGTGTCAGGACGGCCCCTGGATATCACATGATCTGAGTCGCCTGTCGTTTACTGATCATGAAGCTTCAGTAAATATTTTACATCCTCATATTTGACTCTGAAGTGTCTCAGTGTTAATGTGAATGATTTCTCTCTGTGTCTCAGTAAAGAGGAACTTCAGCAGCGGTTCGATCCCCGGGACTCCCGGGTTAAATGGAGAGGACGGCGTGGAGCAGACGGCCATCAGAGTCTCGTTGAAATGTCCGATCACTTTCCGCCGTATCCAGCTGCCCGCCAGAGGTCACGACTGCAGACACATACAGGTCAGAGCGCCACAGCCAATCAGGACGCTCCACGCTCTGTGATGTCACAGCGCCAGGGACCGTCATGTTTTTATATAAACAGAAAAAAAACATTAAAATCAAGATGTTTTAATCACGTAAAAATGGCTTTAAATATGTTTCATAAAGTTACAATGATTGATCACTGTCTGTCTGTCTGTCCTTCTGTCCGTCTGTCTGTCTGTCTGTCCATCTGTTTGTCTGTCTGTCCGTCTGTCTGTCCGTCCGTTCTTCTGTCTGTCTGCAGTGTT
>JAPZEB010000022.1:8968805-8979652 GCA_029783705.1 Chaetodon striatus | reverse complement strand
CATTTACGCTGTTTCTCTACAGCTTTTGGTATGAACACAATCAGAAACAGGAGCTAACTGCATGATTTGTTTTTTACACAATTCAGAGCGACAGAAAATGAACCAGCAGTTTGTGTGTCTGTGTCTTGCTCAAAGGCACATAGGGAAGAAACTTGTGACCCTCCGCTGCCTTCTTTTCAGATTTATTCTATTTGTTTTAAGCAAAATATGTCAGTAACTCTCATTTCTCACTCCATTCAGCTGTTGTAGGAACATTTCTACCAGAATACTTTTTCATTTTAGACAATTTCTGTATTTGTTTTGGTTGTTTGGGATCATAACTGAGACTTCACATACTTTATTAACACGATAATGTTGATTATGAAACTGTTTAATGGCTTGAATCAGAGGAGATGACGGAATGACTCTGCACTACATCAGTTTCAATTATGTTTGTGTTACCTGTGGATGAAATTCTCATCTGGAGCAATCAGTGTTTTACTAAGAGACACTTTCACATGTCACGTGTGTGTTGCTGGGAGCTTCAAAAACTGCCATCCAAAATATTTATTTAGTTGGTTTTGAGATGGTTAATCTCATCAGGTAGCAAGGGGTTGAATATTCTGGAAGGAGAGAAAAATTAAAAATATGTAACAGATAAAATTGCAAAGAAAATTGGAAGACTTGTGTGTTTTAAAAAGTGCACAGTATATTTTTTCTGCTTAATTTTTTTTGCATGAATCCACAATCTGGTGATCACAGTGTCTCCTCTGCCACTGCACCCTGCTCAGAGTACACGAGGCAGCCTGACAGACGCTTCTCCTGGAAGCATGTGGACGTATCAGATGATAAGGTGGACTAAAGCCTATAAATACGGCTGCCCGAGTCTCCCGGTGAGCCAGTGTTTAAACTCTGCTGCACCACCTGATGATCTCTGCTGTCTGAACCCCGGCGTCCTTCCCTCTGCGTTTAACGTGTCGTTATTTGGGTTCAACTCTTCGTATATGGAAAGAAGCGCCGTCAGAGGAGACACATTTTCACGTCTTTTCGTGTGTGAATTAATCGCGTCCTCGATGTATTAAAACGATGTTTCCCTGTGCGTAAAATGCCGCGCTTAGTGCGTCCTGGCGCGGACGATTCCTTGGAAAATGTGCGGTGTCAGTCGCGCTTCCTTCACGCCCCGCTGCTGTGGATCGGTGCTGAGCAGGAGTGGCATCTCGGCGACAAAATCTGGATGAAAGAGCGTCCTTTAGAGCTCAGGCATGCATCGAGTAGTGAGATCATTGGCGTTATAAATATCCCCGTGCCAGCAGAACAACTCCAGCTACTGCAGCCGGGGTAATGCCCAGGAGCGCTGCATGCGTGTGTGCGCACGGTTTGTGGTGCCCAGACCTGAGGAGCGACACCAAAATGCTAGAAGTGGCCTAGCGAGAGTCTCCTTTTTGGAAGAATGAATGTTCCTCTTTACCTTCTGACCGTCGCTCACTTGATTTGCGCCGCCGCCGGAGCAGAGCACGTCTCTTTGGAGCGCCAACTTCTGGAGGAGGGGATCAGCTCGGGACGCAGGACTTGCAGGCTCTACTGTAGGGTTGGCATCGGCTTCCATCTCCAGATTCATCCCGACGGCAGAGTCAACGGCAGCCATGAGCCCAACCAGCTGAGTAAGTCATTCACTCCGGTTTCACGGTGCACGGAGAAGCCGAACTACTAAATTATAAACGTGTGACGCGCACATGAATCCTGCGCGTCCCGCTGAGAATGCGCACTTGGATCTACATTCCTGCATTCGCTCTAATTGATCCCCTTGTGTTTGCAGTCGTATCTATTTTAGATGTCACCCCAGGAAGTTGTAACAATAATGATTTACACAGGAAGAGAGTGAGGACCGCGCGCCTAAACTTAGGCTGCCTGACCCTGTGAAATATCTGAGCAGCGGGCATCTGCCTGACGAGCCTTGTTTGTGTCTCTCCGGGATGTTGGCAGGTAGACTATTTGTGGAAGTAACAGGTGCAGCAGTGAGACACCAGGATGTGTTGGATTGCCAATCAGCACGATTGTCATCACAACAACGGTGCTCCTTACACTGCGACAAATATCCACCTTAAAATTAGACTATTATCAGAAAAGGATTTATTGCCAAGTTTCACTCGTGAGGAATTTGCTTTGATTTTTGGTGCATACATTAATCAAACAATAAATGTAGTGAGGGGAATGAAAATAAGGCAAAGTACTGCACTCAGCTTAAATATAGAATAGGAAAATCACGATAAAAAATTGCAAAGATGCCTTTAAAAAGTACTATAATGTAACACATATATACAATAAAGCTGTGTGTTATAATTGTCTGTTATTGAAACTGTTTACCTTCAAAACTAGTAAAAAAATCATTTGTTTTGGATGCAAATTCAATTATTTTACTTTTATACATCTCAAATAAAAAAAGTAAAGTGCAATATTCAAGTGAGTTAAAAAGTCATTTTGCGATCCAGATGCTGATATAAGAAAAATGGACACATGTTATTAACCAAAACTACAGACTTATTGTCTCATAGAGAATATCTACAGTGTGAAACATTATGTGAAGTATAATCTAAACAAAAGACAAAGATCCCTGTGTTCACAGTTGCGCTCAGAAACATCACCATTAGCCTCAGAGACTGGGAGGTTTAATGAGGTTTGTTCCTTGTTTTACTGTCCTGTACATGAAGACATGAAGACTGCACTTTTCAGTAAAATTACTTCTATCTACGTTTATTCCTTATAGCTGGATGTTGTTTGTTTCAGAAAGGAAAGCTCTGTTGTGGCTGAATTTCTTTGCCAGGCCTGGGATACAAGGCAGAGCATTCTGTTTCTGGACTGGAGTGTTAAATAACATGTACTTTGGATTGTTACTGCAGTGCCATTGTAATGGTGTCTTGTAAACCCATGAGGGTTGGGCACATGTGAGTGTGCACGACACAAAATACAAACACTCAATCAATTAATCATGGTACCCAAAGTGATTTGATGTATTTCTGCAGAGTCCAGTCATTTAATCAGCGTCGCCCTGATGATATTTTGGGGCTGATATCTATAATCAAAAGTTTAAAAACTCCAATAATGACACATCAGCTGATATTCAGCTTTTTATATGAACAGACAAAGCATCATCGGCCCATATACTGTGTATTGGCCTGGATTTGTCGGCCAATTTATTAGTAGAAAAAAGTGACAAAAATTCAAATGTAACTTGAGAATAAGAAAGAGACTGAAACATTTCAGTATGTTACCCCGTCAGAATCTGTGACCCAGCCCCTCACCCCTAACCCTAACCCTAACCACTCGACAACTCAGAAAACTCTACGATGTTCAAGGCAGCCTGCTTCTGGGTCACAGACTTTGGTGTTTTGAGAGTTTTCTTACAAGTGAGGATGTCTTAAAATAATGCAGATGACAAACATCCACATTATTTAAGATGTTTAAATTGAAAATTATTTCCCTCCATTTGAAAACATCCTTGACCTCATGTAAAAAATAAGATTTTTTTTTACACTTAAAGACACTTAAACAGCTCCACAAACTCAGATGAACTGTGATTTAACAGTTTACAGCTGCATCCAGAACAAGATAAAATAGGATTATTAGCATGACTAGAAGCATTTATTTATTTAAAGCTAAAATATATTGTTACAGTAGTTTTTAAACTCCAAAGCTTTGAGCATCTTGTTTGTGAATCTTGGTCCTGTCTCCTCTTGGCCAGAAGACAAAAGTCATAAATCAGATTTTCAGCTTTTACTGCCCCATCAGATCCCTCATCGCTGCTCCGCTGACGAAACAGCCGAAGCTCACCGTGAAAGTGCACTTGTGCCTCCATTTCATGGTCCCCTTTAGAAGAGTTGTCAGGTTACATGGATTTCAACACGACAGCCATGTGGTTTTGAATCCTGCATGACAGCGCTGGAGACGAGCAGGAGACTGGCCGTCTTGGACTTGTAATATGAAGATTCTCTTACCATCACACTGCATTACATTTCATATCACTGCCTCACAGAATACCTCAGATAGTACTTGATACACAGTTGAGTCACCACAGAGACAATATTCATCTGGGATAACACTTAAGTGTCCTTTTATTTTGACCTGTCAGTCACTCTGGGGTGCTTAACTGACCTTGGTGCAGCAGGCAGATTTATATAATGGTTTTACAACATTGTGTCAGTCGATCTTTGTCCGTCATGATGAGTTGTTGCCTTTAACCAGTGGGTTGTTATCCTGATTTTCGTCAGTCTGGGTTTCAGTTTGGAGTTTTAATGTCATGCAAAGGCCTGAATGTTTCAGAAGAACTCACACTGGCTCAGCCCACTGTTTTGCATTCCTGGCACCAGAACTCACCCTACAGTCAGTGTGCCAAGAGGTTGGGGCAGAACACTACAAGAGTTATGGTCTCAATGTTTTACAAAGATATATAATTTGGGAGAAAAGTACTGATGCCCAGATCATATTTTTTTAATCATAAAAGACAGAGTGACATATTTATTCTGATCCCTCTCATACAGTATGTACTACAGATCATGATTAAAGAGCACCTATCATATTCATTTTCAGCTTCATATTTGTTCTAGTAGAAACCCAAAATACATGATTCAGTGGTCAAAAACCACATAATTTACTGTCTGTGTAGGAACCCACACATTCTCACTCCGACCTCGTCACATATCGACACTTGGCCATTGACCCACGTCCAGATATGATGTGCAAGGTACCCTGGGTGCGTTGGTTACATGCATTGTCTTCTTTCAAAATACACTTCTGTTTTCACAGGAAATTTATCGTTCACATACAGTTTCTTTTAAAATAAACACACTACGTCATTACAACACCGTAAATGGACGTTTTTTTTTTTTCCTTCAACAACAAAAGCACATAATTAGGTTTAGGAAAAAAGAACAGGGTTTGGCTTTACAGTCTTACAGGAGGTGAACACTGCTCTCTCAGGCGAAAGTTGTGTTTGTTGGACCCATCCATCCCTCCCGCCTGCCCCAGTCGGACTTTCGCCTTAACTTATGTTGTTGTTCCTCTACATTTCCCCCTGACACCGTCGGGCACTGTTACATAATAATGGCAATCAGCCGCATATCGCGCCAACATGTAAGGATGACTTTTTTCATTGCTGTCTGACGCCAGGAGTCACTGCCCAAGCATTGGTATTCGACAACTTCAGAATGAGACCAGGTTGCTGCAACACCTGTATTCACCCTCTGTCTGAACCACTCTAAGTACCTTTAGCATCTGTCTCTTTAAGGCCCCTCTCGGAAAAGCCCAGTCTGCTCTGACTGTCAGCATTTCAGGATCTTCCACAGTGGATGACTGAAACGGAGAATAGTGATACTTTTTACCATGAAGACTTCTCACTTAAAGCTTCTAAACACAACCAGACAGGCTGCAAAAGAAATATAGTCAGAAATCAGGGAGAAATTATGAACTTGGCAACCAAGATAACATGTTTCCCTGACGTTAGCTTGTAGTTTAATTTTGGTTTGAGCTATGTAAAGTAAACACTCAACGTATTCTTATACAGTGGCTCCGATGATGCAAGTAATTAGCACCCCACGAATGATGTTGCATACTTAACGTGAAGTTATGGAGACTAGGTTAAAGCAAGTAAAGTAACTATGGTCAGATTTAGGAAAGAATCATGGTGACGACCATAGACTGTATATAAAATGGACATGGTAGCAATGCCTTGCAGACGGCCTCTCAATCAAGTGGCCCCGCCCTTAAATATATGTAACTTTGAGCCTTGATAAAATGAAAATGGGTGAGTTCTATAAAAATTCACCAACCGTATGAGTGTTGAAATTAGCTATGGAGACCAAAACTGTACTTTTTTACTTTTGTCCCAGGCTCTTCATGTTTTTCTCTGCTGTAAAGTTTGACATTTTAACATCAGGGTCCATGGGGATTTACTCCGTTTTGGAGCCAGCCTCAAGTGGCCATTTGAGGAACTGCAGTTTATGGCACTTGCACGTTGGCTTCATTTTTTAGCGCCGGAAGTTGCCGCTTGCTCAGCTCTCATTACAGCTGCAGTGTTCTGATACACTTGCATAACTCTGGTCCTTTTTTGTCGTAGCGGTGATGAAACATGACGACCAAAAGCAATGATTAAATTAAAATTTCATAAGGCAGCAAACTGGCATATGGAACTTTTTCCACACTGGAGGAAGTTGCTGTGAGTGTGCAGCCAAAAAGGCCATTAAGGCAAAATGTAATTCAACAAGAAGACGCACAAACTCGTTCCTGTTTGTTCCTGTTGGATTTCTGCTACTTTGCTCGCCCATTTTTTTAAAACTGACATTCACTGTGACTGCCAAAGAAGGTTGATAAAGACATAAGATGCTGATTGCCTTATTAATTTACACTCAGCAGAACACCAGTCATCTCACTACTGTAAGATCAAGCAGAGTGCAGCTGACCTGGATAACTGAGCTGACAGGACCGCAGAGCAGAACATGTCCACTTGAGTGCAGAGCAGCGACGAGATGCAGAAAATGACAAGAGGAGTAAAAATACACTCTGTCGTCCATCAATCATCACAGCATGTTGTTTGTCCTCCCAGGTGTCCTGGAGCTCTTCGCGGTTTCTCAGGGGGTCATCGGCATCAAAGGGGTCTACAGTAACAGATTCCTGGCCATGAATAAAAGAGGACGGCTCTACGCCACTGTAAGTATCCACACGCTTCACAAACTGCTTCTGTTCGTCACCCTGAACTCTTAAACTTAGCCTCAGTGCACACATACCGCCGACTGTGCAGGGTTACTACGTGTTATTTTTACTTAACAAGTGTTGATTGCAATGTTGTTGTCCAATCATACAGCTGGAATGCCTCTTTAAAGGTGAAATGGTGAGTTTAGATTTGTAAAGGTGATAGCATCATGCTAATGTTTGAACTCAAATAGCTGAGTAAATGATGTAACATTATTCGTGGGGCACTAATCAGCAGGATATCATACACACCGTTCTATATACACTGTTATACTATGTAAGCTGCTCTGAGTGTCGAGCTGAAAGCCCGGTGCGTCTCATAAAGACGCTAAAGGGTGCCTTTGGCATCAATATCACATGCTGAGTCGTGTGACATAGCGTCAGGATTTGATGACCTGGAAATGAGACTGAGCTGAGCAAAACTACAAAAGTATTTTCATCAAAATATAGTCAATTTCCCAACGTAAAAGTGTGTATGTCGATATGCAGAATGGCCTGTTAAAGAATAATGTATATTATATTATTGGATTCCAATTAGTGATGCAGTAGTGCATCCCCTGGGAATCAGTAAAGTCTTATGCTATCTTGTCTTAGTCTATAATGATCCAAAATGATTTGTTGATTATATTTTGGCTTAATAATCTAAGATACCAAATAAATGTAGTTCTTTAACTCTGATGAACTGCAGCAGAGTTAAAGAACAAAGCAGCAGAATATGGAAATATTCAGGTAAATTACAAGCCTCAAAATGTACTTAAGTGCAGTACTTTAGGAAATGTACTTAGTTACTTTCCACCCCTGCTGGCAGGTGAACGTAGTGGAACATTTAGCAGCTGAAGAGCCAGATCGATCTCTTCCTTTGGAGTTAGTAGAGATCAGACTGGATGGTGGATAGTGGACTTATACCAACATGACTGATAATGTGATTTGTGTCTGCAGAATGTGGAAACATGCAACTGTTTGCTAACTTTATAAGCTTCTAATAGGTCAGAATATGTCTGTGATAGTTTGGCCAAACAATCAACTAGAGCTCCATACAAGAGCGCTCAGGACTGCCTCCTTATTTATTCCCGTCAGCAAGTTGTTCATGTGATCACAGCCTTTCAAAATACCTGGGAGATGTGCAAATTTGGGTTCATTAGTTTTCGTAGGAAAACAAACAGCTTGTGAGAACAGCCTGAGTATAAAGAGAGAAGAAGTCTGCATGGAGCGTGAGGCAGGGCAGGTGGATCGGTCAAACAAAACTGGACTTTCCTGCATGAAACCAAAAGCTGTATCGCAACGTTACGTAATTATGCACATCGCGCACTGAGCTCACTCTTGTGACGTATTTATGTCACGTTAGGTTACGTATCAAATGTACTTATTTCTCTGAATCCAGCTGACAGTTTCACAACATTAAACATGTGCGACAATATGTTTAAGCAGTGCATCACATAGATACACTAAACTGTGCTGTTTGCGTCGCTATCAAAGTGTGGGTTGTTTTACTTTACTTAAGTAAAAAGTTCAAGGACTTCTTCCACTACTGCCTTCAAGTCACTAACTTTGTCTGCTGCTGGTGCTGAGCAGGTCGTGTACATTGTATTTATCAGACATTATTTGCTGAGAACAGCCAACTAATGAGAGCACTGAGACTGAACCAGGCAGTAAATATGCTGTAAAAGAAAAATGATCTGCTAAAAAATGCTAAAAAAAAAACTATATAAAGCTGAAATAAAAAAAAAATTTAATTACTGGAATGCTCACATCTCTGACCTTTTTCTAGATGAATGTACTGATGTCGATAATGGCTGACTCTTGGATCGTCTCTCCATTGAGTCAGTCAAGGGTTTTTATTTGTGTGCATATGGAAAGTGTCAGAGGTAGTTGTGAGAAGGATGAAATAATCTTGAGAGAGTTCAAATCATCTATCAGCTTTAAAAAGTTACAAAAATTGTTGGACGCAGCTCCTCGACAAGCAAATTTTGTTTGACGACTTCTCTGTGCTTCAAGCTGCATCTCATGGTCAGATTATTTTGTTCTGCTGTTTCCAAAGATCAAGGATGAATTTCATTGCTCAAAGTTTCTAACTGTTTGCTCCTGATTTTGATGAACCGTTTCTTGTGTTCTGAGCAGACCTCCTGCCAGTGTCCATACCTGGCACCAGAATTTAATTTGGCCAAACGCTGTGAATCTGCATCTCATTTGCAGCTGAGATGATTCCTCTCTTTGTTGCAGCCCAGCTTCTTTTGGACATATGAAACGGGTGTATTTCTCCATCAAACCGTGCCTAGTGCAGCTATATTTGTCATATTTATTAGTTTGTGCAGCTTTGCATCTGTGCTGCATGACAAAATCCCCAAATCTGACATCAGCATGTCATGGCATACTGCTGTAATCTTTAGCCACAGTTTCGAAGACTTTCAAATCCCCCCAAACACACAGTAAGCCCAAATCTGCCCACAGCAGCTTGGCCTCACTGCCGTAAGCAGGCCGGCCGGCCAGCCAGCAGCCGGCCGCACTGACGAGTCATCTGTGGGAGCGTTGGCAGGCGTATAGATAGAAGCAGCTCCCTATTAGCATGTGTTAATGGGAAGAGCAGATTAAGTCCTGTCTGGGACAGCTGATAATATACAGAGGAGTGAGCCACAAAGTGAAGATCAATATGTTGAGTAAACAATCAGCCAGGCAAGCAACAATCAGAGAGCCGGAGAGTCTGTGAGCTGCTGCGGGTGTGCATGCTGAGCAACTGCGATTTATGCCCCCTCAGCTCCCGGTATTGTTTCATGAAACCCTGTCAACGGGGAGTGATGTGGCGTCTTTCCTCAAAGTGCATTCTCAGTCACAGCTTTCTAGTAATGTACTAATGCGACTGTGAGCTGTCCACCAGCAGATACATATTTAGTTGTCATTCCAGCTTATATGGGGAGAAAATTACAAACTTTGTTGAGGTCAAAGCACATCCCAAACAAGATTTAAATATAAACCCAAACTGGGCAGACGTGGATAATAGGAGGAAATAATGGGACACACTGCGGGGTATCGAACTGAAACCTGATCATCATTTGGGTTCTGCTGGATGTTTGTCATGCATAGCCACAGTCTGACTCAAGAGGATTTTCTTGTGGTCTTTTTGTGGTCCAACATGTCTGCAATCTGGTCTCATCTGCCGCTTCATTTCATGTCCAAACTGTCCAAATGTCAGCAATAAAAATTCAGTTTTTCACTTCCACTCCTTCTGCCCCAACTCAAAGGTCGATCATCTGTTGTTTATGGCTGGTTTTGTTGTGTCTGCATGACATCATCCGGCTGACGTTGATGCTGTTAGAGCAGAGCTGTTCACAGGTTCCAGCATGAAGAGACAGGAGGGATCCAGGGAGCATGAGCCCCTCAAGGAAAAGTCAAGGAAAAACAATCCACTTGCTGTAAGCTTATATAAGCTTATATTAATGCACTGTTAGTATGTTTTCCCACGAAAATAATGCAAGATAATTTGCACATATCCCACGTATTTATGAGCCAGTAATTTGTGCATGATGGTCATATTTTGGAGGGCTGCGATCATGTGACCAATAACTGATGGGAGTTGATAAGGAAGTGGTCCCAAGAGGTCGAGTAAGGAGGCAGGTTGGGGTGGTGGATGGGTCATGAAACACGGGACTTTTTCCAGGAGACTGGTGTTCAGAACCGTCTGAACTTTGAATCGTTTTTAGGTACATCCTCACCATGTTTCTTTTCCTAACCCTAACCTCGGCAGCTCCATTTGCCTAAAGCTAACTTTCATAACTTTACATTGATTACATAACATTATGTTGAGGATGTAACGTTGTTTGTGGGGCGCTAATTCATCATATGAACCACTGCATGATGGTGGGGGGACTTTTATTTTGATTACTTTTAATTTTACGAAATTCACTATAACTTGATGCAGGAAAGGTAAGAAAAAAAGAAAGCATTAAAATTCACCAGAATGCAGGAAATAAAGTGTTTGATGTTCAAAATTTCCGAGGGAAGGACCCTAAACCCCCCTTTCATTAGTGGGGGAGCTGGAGCCTATCCCAGCTGACGCTGGGTGAGAGGCGGGGTTCACCCTGGACAGGTCACCAGACTATCACAGGGCTGACACATAGAGACAGACAACCATT
>JAPZEB010000022.1:8957126-8968705 GCA_029783705.1 Chaetodon striatus | reverse complement strand
AGTACATGCACAAAGTGGCATATAGCGATAATAGCATACAAATATTTGATTCTTCCATCACTGGTTATAAAGTTATAAAGTCTGACTTAGTCCAAGCTGCCTGAGGAGAATCTCCACACATCCAAATGACCATAGTTTGAATAATGCTGCCATGACATTCAAAATGTGTGGTAACCTGCGACTTCACAGCCTCACATCAGTGTGTGGGGTACATTTTTTTCAGTCCAAGAGTCTGTACAGAAAAAATGGTAGCTTAAGGCAGACAGTATCGTACGTGTCACTTCAGGTGTCTGAGGTCTTGTTTATCATTCCACGGTTGTATGTGGTAAAAAAAACAAACAAACAAACAAACAACAAAAAACATAACTCTAATGTATTCTGTTTTGAATGCCATATGCAAAATGACAGATGCATTGACCTCTGCAAATTCTATGCAAATGTTTTGTATAACACTTCATAAAAATAAGAAAGCTATTAGAACAACAATTTAACAATACCCCAACAATAACAAAAATAATTTCTAAACTATATAAATTCCACTGAACGCGCCTGTTAACATCTCACTCCTTTTGTCTCAAACAGCTGATTCATGCCTTCAAGTCTTCACCTTGTAATCCAACACCCTGACCAGAGGAGCCACATTTTCCAGTAAGAGAGCAGAGTCATCCAGCTGAGTTTGTCACCTGAGTTTGTCCTGACAACGCCCTGTTATTATTAAAATGCTGAACTTTGACAGATATAGGTACATAGATGCTTGTGTGGCACGACAAATTGGAGGACACATTAGTTTGTTATTAATGCTTTCTAGTCGACTATAGGAAACTTGGCAGTGTGAGCTTTCCTCCAAAGTGTATGTAATTTTGTGTAATATATTATTTTCATATATTTATTTAGGGTCATCAAAAGATCCTTTTTTCATCTTCAGAATGATGCTGAAATACTCACTGATGCTTTTATTACCAGCCGTTTAGACTACTGCAATTCCCTTTTCAGTGGACCACCCAAAAAGTCAGTAAGAAAACTACAGCTAGTCCAGAATATCATTATTATTTTGTGTTACAGTCAGATCACTAAGATCCTCCACTGCTTTACTTTAAATGTTCATCATGTGTCCCATAAAAGTGCCAAAACGCCCCTAAACTGAAATCTTTGCTCTTGGTGTTTACACTAACACAATGGAAATACATCCTTGGGCTTTAGTGTATCATCATCATACTGTTGTACTGAGCTGAACTGAATTACAGGCAATATTCTTCTGAGGGAGTTACACTGATACACACCTAGTGCAGTGAAAGAAAGCTCAATAAGGGCTTCATTTTGTTAACTGAGAGAACAGTGCCTCCTTTTGGAGAGCAGCCTACAACTGAGAAGGGGCAAAGTAAAGCAGTTAAAAAGCCAAGAAAATAAAAGCAAATAAAACAAAAGAATAATACAAGATGGTGTTTTTCGCCTGAGATCAAAGTAAACAAATGTTAGTGCTAGTACAAAGTAGTTGTCGATCATGGAAAGACATTATAACACATATTAAATGCAATATTTAATTAAAAACAAGTAGGAAGAAGAAAATAAATACAATAGTGATGTTAACCTTTGTGAGAACAGTATCTGTATCAATAATATCTCACTGACAGACAGAAGCGAGTCAAAGTTTTGGGCAGTTTCCTAGTTAGGAAAATAGTTTCCTAGTTTTGCTTCCTTATTCCAACCTAACCACAGGTCTAAAATAATATGAAACAGGTGAGACAACATCAGAAGAACAAAAAGAGACGGATAATATAATATATAATATCCCTCGTGTGTTTGCTCTGTGTGACTCTCTTATCTATCTTATTTGTTCAGTGTCAGAAAGCGAAGAGGGGCCTTGGTGTGTCACTAACCACAGCTGCTTTAAAAACGCATCAGTATAATAAGTCAGTTATTTTCTAGATAGAAGATGACTTCACAAAAACCTCTTTTCAGCATGTGAGTGAATCAGTAACACATCCAGGTCAGAGGTCAACTTCAAGTCAAACAATGTCTCATAATGCTGGGAGACACCAAGAGTCAGCAACAGTGGCGACATAAGGCTTAGAGCTAACATGTAGCTAACCATCAGAGACATTAATTATAATAAAAGAGCAGTGTGTAGGATATCCTGGCACCTAGAGGCAACCAGCTGAGACTTCTTCTGTGAGTCAAGCGTGAACTCCCAGTTAGGATTTGTGTAGCGTTCATTGTTCGGGAGGTTTTTACAGGGACAGATTATCCACAGAGGTCTGTCTCTCTCCACGAGACCACTGCTTCACGTTACAAATGAGCTTTTTGTGTGACACTGAGTGCCTTGTTGCGGAACAGCTACAGTGGCTGATGCAAAATCGCAAATGGCACCATCTAGAGTCAGTGTTTGTTTTTCTGTCCTGGGCTACTGTAGAAACATGGTGCAACATGGCAATCTCCATGGACGAGGACCTGCTCCCTATGTAGATATAAACAGCTCACTCTAAGGTAACAAAAACACAATGATTCCTATTTTCAGCTGATTACACACTAATGAAAACATACTTATTTTATTATTGTTTCTGCCAATAAGTGCCCCTAAGTCCAACACACTGAACCTTTAATAATACAGAATTTTAGCATTTTTCAACAGGATGTGACGGCAGCTGAATGCTGAAACACCAGGGTCTCACTAACAGTCCTGAAATAACAGTTAGAAACTGTGTCACTGTATCTTCACAAAACTGGAATTTAACATATACCGTGGAAAATTCCACCGTAGTAAAAAAGAAATTGCAGCTCTGTATGTTTGCGTTATTAATTGAAGCACACCATAAAAGTGTGCTGAACTTTTGTAAACTGAGACAATATGTATCAGATGGGCTTTACTGTCAAATGCAACCAGGTGAAAAACAGGTAACAGACAAAATGGATAACCTCTGTTTATGCAGTCCTGCAGTCCATACTAAGGTTTGATGCTGCTGTTGCAAACAGTGAGGAAGATACATAAATAATACTTATTTGTAAAAGGAGGACACTGTCAAGTGTATGACAAACTCTGAAATATTGGTCAAATATATTCATGTTTTGATTGGAATTGTGCCATTTTGGTTTTATATGGACTACATTTTTAACTGTTTTCCTAAAAAAAACATTCCCTTTTGTACACTTACATTTCATTGTGTTTCATGACTTTATAAAACAGATATTTTGTTACTCATATTTACCGGATTTCATGGCACACAATATTTGATTAAGACATGAAGCTGGTGTATTAAAATGGGGGAAACCAGTGTATTTAAACATGATCACCTCACTCCCATTTTAGCTTCTTTACACTGGCTCCCAGTATGTTTTAGAAGAGATTTTAAGATTTTACTGATTACTTTTAAGGCTCTTCATGCACTCCTCCAAGCTATATCTCTGATCTCGTAGTGCCGTGTACACCAGGATGTATTTTGAGGCCCTCGGGAAGCAGAGGTCTTTTGTCTGTTCCAGAGGCCTGGCTGAAAACTAAAGGGGACGGATTGTTTGCCATCAGGGCCCTAAAGCTCTGGACCAATCTGCCCAAGGAAATCAGGTTGGACGAGTCACTGATGTCTTTTAAGTCTCTTCTTAAAACAAACTTTTATCAGAGAACCTTTCTTGATTTTACTTGAGTTTTAAGTTCATTTAGATGGTCTTTTATTCTCTAAGTTTTTATATACTAAAGTGCTTTTTATCAGTTCTTTTAAAAGTTGTTGTTTTCATGTCTTGTCTGTTTTAGTTATTGACATGTAAAGCACTTTGTAACTCTGTTTTAATTATCATTATTATACTATTTAAACATAGTTTTATGGGAGAGAGAAAGACACAAAAATGCATTTCAAAAAGAGCAAAAACAATCATAAAGCTTAAAAGGTAAACAAACAGCTCTATGAATCAAAAAGCACCAGCAGTCCCACGCTGACGATCACTGTAAACAGTCCACTGAGCTGCACTGCCTCTGATCCAGAGAAAGGAACACCTGTGTAAAGATAAAGATAACATTGGATTTTATATGTAGTTTGACACTGACATGATAGCAGACAGAAGAGAAAGCACTTAAGAGTTGTCACCTTTAACTTCTACCATCTTGGTGGCCTCTGCAGAGCGTCCAGCAGCTGTATTTTCTGCTATGCAGGTGAAGTTTTGGAAAGTACCCGGTATGGAGGGGGTCCACAGGAGCTTATTTTGATGGACAGCAAAGTAGGTTCCAATGGGGAAACCGTCCCTGAACTGCCACCTGACTGTACAATCCACATTCAAGGTACAGCTCGTCAAGCAGGTGAATTTATTCAATTTGCCGGTGAACACAGTGTCATGTCCTCTGATGCTGACAACCCACGGATCAACTACAAAATAACAGGAAGCTCAGTCTGGTATGTGATATTCTTCCCTTCATGAATACCTACAGCTGAGCAGATAACCCTGACTGAAAACTCTCGTCTGTTGAAGCGTCGGCACATAAGTCTCACACAGGTAGAATCCACTGTCAGAGTGCAGCGGTGAGTCAAAGTGAAGTGTGAGGTTGTTTTGCAGCAGCTGCATATTTTCACGCAGGGTCACCTTCTATCCATCTTTGTACCAGACCACCTGGTTCACTGGGTGAGAGGGGTCACCTGATGGAGCACCATGGCAGACCAGGTCCAGTGGCTGGTCAAGAGATGGGACAGTGTGTCGTGGACTGGGCTGCACTGACACTCGATCTGTAACAGAGGAGACCAGACACAGGGGATTTTAAAATCATTAAGAAGGAAGAAGCATCTAAATTTTGTGTCACCCAAAAATCTGCACGACAGAGGTATTTTTGATCACAAAGAAATGTTTGATTCTGTGTCTCATAAGACAGTACATTTGTACTATCAAAATAAAAGTTGTCTTGTTCTGCTGAAAACTTTCTCCTGTAACTGAAATATTATTTTACAGGACATCACTAGATTGTTAATATTGGAGCGTAAGTGCACAAGTCGCTCTGGTGCTCTCAAAAGCTCTGAAAAAAAATCTGAGGGCTTGTAAAATTATTTAAAAAAAGTAAAAATACAAATATTCCCCTCTAAAATGTAGTAGAGTAGAAGTATAAAGTATAAGTCCATAAATACATAATACAACTTAAGTACAAGTAGCCTACCTCATAATACACACATAAAGGTATTCTATGCAGCGTTACTGTCTGTAAACACACTCAGCAGCTAAAGTGAAAGTAAAAGAAAACCCAGGATTTACTTGTTTGGCGTTCCACCTTGCTATATTGGCATACTTTCGGTACTGTGTCTCTTGGATACCTGCTGCTTACTGCCTGGCACCTGGTCCCAACCTTTTCATAAAGCCTGACCTCTGTACACACCCATAAACATCCTGACCACAGAAAATAAGAAGAAAATACAAGCCAGTACATGACTTGGGTACAGTAAATGTTCTTATTTTCTTTCCACCAGTGGACATGAGATTCAGTAATAAACCTGCTGTACTTTTAATTTCTACAACGGAGCTTATACTGCTGGAGACTCCTGTTTCTGGACTGAGCACGTTGCACTGTAACACCACCGTGTTTTCCAGTTCATCCGGTGCCCAGATTAATGTGCTCCCGTTGACCGTGCGCCCCCCGAAGGTCCAGGTGTAGATGCAGTTTGGGTGGCAAGAAGAGGAACAGGTGAAAGTGGTACTGAAACCAGCTGTCACCTCACCAGTCCAGGAAATCTGCTCCCAGGCCTCCAAACCTGGCGCACCTGAGGGAGAGGAGGAGTCAGTATGGCTTTATCAATGTATGATGTACTATTTAATTCTTATTTCTTCTTACTCATATTGTTAATATGAGTTAAAGGCTGTTTTACAGGCCTCAAATAATACAAAAATAAAGGGAGTGGAGACCAGGTATGGTTGTTACAACATGATGGCTGTGACAGCACCATTTTCAGCATGAAGGAATGTCCTGTATGAGTCATGTCTTGTTTGACCACTTCCTTCCTTAGCTTGCAAAATGTGTGTGAAGACCAATTATGTTTTGATTAGTACTGTACCATTGAAACAGAATTATGTCACTTGTTAAGATTAGAGTTGTCACTTGGGTAAAACATGAGGCATTTTGTTGTTGTTCATTTCAAACCATCGTGCTGCTCCAGCTAGTTTAACAATGGCTAAAAGGGGTGTTAGGCTACAACTAAACCAAATGATAACTAAACATTTTGCTCCTTTTTTCAGCATGCCAGGAGAATCGGAGAAAAAAACCTATAGGAGTCAGCTTACACACGTATTAAAGTCTACATGAGATGAGGTAAGGCAGGGAAAGATAGGAAGGTCTGTCCCCACTGAATACTCTGTCATGTGACATCAAGCAGACACTGCAAGAAATGACAAAACCTCAGAGACAGAGGATCAACACAGCTGCCCTGTGTGGATGATCACAGCCCTCAAAGAGCAGCAAGAGTGTGTCCTGACTGATTCACTGAGGCAGAAGACTTGTATTTTGGACTCAATCCACACAAAGCATCTGGCAGATACAGGTTAGCAGGTCAGGAACTGGTTATTAGTGTATGTGTCAGTTTGGTTTAGTGCGGCTTCTGCGGTGTTGCAGGCGCTGTGCTGGACTGGCACGGTGAAGAGGGAGCTGAACCGGAAGCTGAAGCTTTCGATTTTCTGGTCCATCTACATCCCACCCCTCAGCTTTGGTCATGAGTTCTGGTTGGTGACCGATACAAGCGGCCGCAAGAAGTTTCCTCCATGGGGTGGCTGGGCTCAGCCTTAGAGATAGAGAAGGAGCTCGGAGTAGAGCCGCTGCTCCCTCTCATCAAAAGGGGTCAGTTGAAGTGGTTCGGGCATCTGATGCCTCCTGGACGCCTCACATTAGAGGTGTCCCAGGCACGTCCCACTGGTAGGAGGCCCTGGGCCAGACCCACAGACACACTGGAGGGATTACTTATCTCATCTGGCCTGGGAACGCCTTGGGGTCCCCCAGGAGGAGCTGGAAAGTGTTGCTGGGGAGAAGGCAGTCTGGGGTGTGTTGCTTGGCCTGCTGCCCCCACATCCCAGCTTCAGCTAAGCGTATGAAATGGATGAATGGATCAGTTTTTTCTGTATACTTTTTTTCAACTGTGTAATTTTTAATTCTTCACTCTTGTCAGCACAGAGGGCAGGTTGTAACTATGAAACTCCTTGTATTTGACATAAATTTTCAAATTCTGTGGTATAGTTAAAGAAGCTGGAACCTTGCAATTTTTAGAAGACAAACAAGGTAACTTTGTGTCAAAATTTAAAAGCTCTCACCCATAAATTCAGCAAGCTGTAGGTGCTGAGCCAAAAAGTGTTTGATCCATACCCAGTCTCCCCTGTAGTCTAAAGTCCACTCAAACCCACATGAAGTCATATTCAAATTCAGAGCATACAAATTACAGCACACCAAGGCTAGTCTAAACTCAAAATACATCACTTAATCCTGAGCATTAAAATCATTATATAGAGTTGGATAAGAATATATTCAGTTTGTTAGCAAAATATAAAGTGTAACACAGCACAGGGATTAATGTGTTCAGCTTCTTAAACATGTTCATAATAGAACATTAAACCATCTAACTGTTCATATATTAGGTTTTTAAATCAGCCCACTTTGTAAAAATCAGCTGTGAGTAAATAAAATGCTCTTACCTATTAGTGCCACCAGCAAAACGCAGTAGTCTCCTCCAGTAGGGTGTCATCGTGTCGTCTCTCAAGGGTCACTCCACTGTAGGTTTGAACAAGAACTACTGTGCCTCCTTCTTTATGTACCAACTACTGTTTGAGTCTGAGAGGAGAGTTACTAACTAAACCTATTACTAAAAAATCACTTCTCATCATCACACCCATCATCTTGTTTAACATCAGAATTCACGTGATGTCGAAATCAATGCAATATACAGGCAAACAGGAAATCTGTAATTACAGCACAAAAGTTAAGTTAGCTTTTGTAACTTTTGTAAGATGTAGGGTGATGTGACTTCTTTTTTAATCTATGAATACTGATTACTTTAAATTAAAAAGAAACGGTGACAAGTAAAAACAGCTGTGTTGATTTTGCACAACTGTTCTCAAGTGTCATCAGAGCACTTCTTAACACACAACACTAGATGGCACTATCTCACAGGAGTTTGTTAGTACATGATGTTCCCTCCTCTTTTTGACATGGCCTAAATATTAACTAGTCAATGGCCTGAATTAGTTTATTGCTACAGTTCCTTGTCAGGCCTAGTTATAAATGGGTGTTAATGTAATTATTAAGCAACATCTATTCGGCTCCTAATTATATATGATCACTAAACAGTCTGACATTGTTTAGCCTCAGAGACATTTGACCCCTGTTACATGGGAGATGTAATTTGAAGTAGAATGCATAAAACACCTATGAATAAATATTAATATTGGTGTTTTCACAACATTTCTTACAGCACTGATGACTTTTTCTTACATTAAAAGTTCATTATCCTTTGTGATTCCCAAGGAAACAGTACGTTCAGGTGGACCCAGTATAATAGTTGAACCATAAAAAGTTGTTGTGTTTTCTGTGAGAAAATTGTCCTTTATATATTGAAAGATTATAGAGCACAAAGGACAAAAATACCTTAATCCACACCCTTCCTGTAATCTTTGTGCACTGTTATTTGAGTAGTGTTGCTGTGATGATGTCAGGTTGGCACAGCAACACATTTATTCACCTTGAACTTTGAATTTATTGCAGTAATTTAAATGCAGTGTCATTCTGGGGAAATGGTTGTAATTTTGCATACTATTTGCGTACAACTCCTTCCTCCCCCCTCATGGTTTTTATTTTTGGATGGGTTTTTTTTCAGTCTCTCTGTGTATGTTCTTTTGAATTCACACTGTTGTCAAGTAAGAATGAAAGCAACTTTTATCAGTCAGTATGACTAATAATGAAATCATAATCTTCTACAGGGAGATTAAAACATGCTTTCCTTATTCCCTCTTCAGGTGCTACAATGCTACAATGATTATTAGTAGTATACATAGGCTACCCAGCGTTCAGTCGGGCCTCTTCAGCTGCACTTACATTGACCACAGGCTTTGTAAATATCAGACATCAACATGCTATTGTGCCTTCTGATTATTTGCATGCTCGCTGTAATTATGGAATGCACCATAAATTTTGCAAATATGAAAACAAAGACAACAATATACTGTTTAGAGTCAGACGCTGTTCGCCTGATACCACCAGACCAAACTGCAAATGAACGTTATCAGCCAGAGCAAATAAAACATGAGCTCAGATTCGCCTGGTTTCCAGGCTGAGACTCTGTGACCTCTACGCGCAAGATAAAACAAGACCAGTGTGATGTGTGTGGATATGCACATGTAATGTCTACACAAATGTCAAGAAAGTGGGACGTGCTCTACAAATACACACATTGAAATAGTTTAATCATCTGAGTGAGAAAATAAATTATTACAAATGCAACCTGAGAGTTTCAATAACTTCTTTCTTCGGTCAAACATTAATCACACGTTCACTCTAATGAGGCATGCGGCAGTTAAAGAAAAAACTACGTTCAATAGCGATTACTGATAAATCATGATACAACACAATTCACTATGAAACAAGTATTACACATACTCCTTAATGTACTCCTGAAAACTTACAATAGCCCTCAATAATAGATGAAGATGTGTAGTAAGGGATCCCTTAATTTGTCCATTCATTTGAGAGGGCAAAAACAGAAACCCCTTCATACACCTTAATTTGAAATGCACTTAATTTAAGAAAAGGGGAAAAAAGTACAATTTAAGGGCAACATGATTTTAATGGATTATATGCACAGTTGACAAAGTTTTTAAGTGGCATAAAAACTTAAAACAGATGAAAACCACCTCTTAATTTATACCTTTAATGACAAATTAAGGCCTTTTAAGGTATAAATCAGGTGTTGGTTTTCATATTTTTTGCCCCTTAAATGGTGCATATAATCCATTAAAAATACCATAGTGGGGCTAGAGCAGGCGGCCCATGTACAAAGGCTGTGTTCTTGCTGCAGAGGCTGCAGGTCTAAGTCCAACATATGGCCCTTTGATACATGTTGTCACCCCCCCCCCTTCATGCTAATAACTGTCCCATCAATTACGGGCAAAAAGAGACTTAAAATATCTTTAAAACACGCAATAATGTATTACAATCCATAAATTTAGCCATAAATTTTTCCTTAAAATATAATCAATAATACCCTACCGTCATCAATATGAATAGGTAAGTTAATTTAACTTTAAGGGAAAACATAAGGGAATCAGTGTGCCGTGGGAAAGTTAAGTTTGTAATACAAAACTTCATCACAACGCTGGTGAAATCACTCATATGAAAAACTCTCAAGGGGTTTGAGCTTTACTGATGAGTAACTACTGGGGGAGGGGGTTCTGGAGCAAAACACTGACTCATTCATCAGCTCAGGTTGGAAGCTCAGGTCTTTTTATCGCATTTGTTCAGAACCAATCGTTGTTTTAAAAAACTGGAGTCACTTAAATGTGTGTACAGTCTGAAGACAAATGACTTTCTGCCTTAAAGTAAAGCCTCGCTATTTAAACAGACACAACTGTGGAAAACATTTAGCACTTACCATACATATTATTTTATATATTTACATTACGTCTATTCTACACCTGTCTACTTAAAGCAACTATGATCAATGTATTCATACTAACAATCTACTTAATGACAATTTGAAAACACTGAGACAATGTGAAAGGGGTCACCCGTAATGTAGATGACCCTACGGAGAGTTATCACCTGAATGTGCAGCCTCTCTCGGCTTTACAGAGTTTTAAGAGTCGTTTAGCTCATTGTTTAGCTGTCTGGCCACGACTAAATCTGAAGTGACACTGATTTAATCCTTGCTCACAGCGTTTCCATCTCCTTATACCCAATATCACTGCTTTACTAACCTCAAACACAGTGTGCTCTGCTTCATCAACAAATGAGACTCTTTCAGTACGAACATACTGCATTTATTCCTGAGAATAATGATGAAGTCCTCAACTTCTAATGTATAAATGTCTTTATAAAAGACTTATGTACAGGTCTGAGTGTAAATTTTCTTTCATTAACTTGCAATGTTTTACTTCTCTGAAATACTTCCCTGTTGGCTTCATGCCTTACGAGGAGGTACGCTGACAGAGGAAGCACCATATAATTTTATCACATAGCAACCTCTGACATTTACCGTAAACTTGCCCTGAATTACTCTGATGATCTCTTACGGTAAATATTGACGTATTAGGTCACAGTTTCCGCATGCCTGTTCAATGGACTTTAATACTAACGCACTTATCGTATCTGTAGAAATCCACCTAATAGCCACTCATGTGGATTTCTTTATCTTTGGCTATCAAATATTGTTGCTTCGACTATTCAAGTGAGAGAAAACCCTTGTTGTGTTTTTCGTGCTAGTGTTTTGGACATTGTGGCAGCGGACCTACCCTTTGTGGTATAATAAAGTTTAACTAACATGGTGGAATTTAGTTATAAAGATGTGTATCTGTACTGATCTTTCAACTGCTCCTTTGGACCAGTTGAACATAAATCTTTCCATTACTGCTAGGTCATTACAGTTAAA
>JAPZEB010000022.1:8921470-8933029 GCA_029783705.1 Chaetodon striatus | reverse complement strand
CGAAGGTAACGTTACAAAATTCAGCTACATTACAGCTCACAGGGTTCACCAACAAAACAACTGTCTTATACCAAACACATTTTCCAAACAAATACAACATGCTAACGTTATTAGCACAAGCTTATAGCATTTTAGATTGTATAAATCAACCTAGCGACCAGCAGAGATTTCCTCTACTCTCTATGAAGCCAGGATAAATCACACACAAGACTTAAAATGCTATTTATTGTTATATACATTTATTGTTTCTTATCTGTGAAATAAAAATAAACAAAAGCTTTGTTTCCACTGAGGGAAATGGTTTCAGCTTACAGAAACAGACAGGAGGTCTGCGTTGCTGCGATATGGAGTTACATTTCTAGGGAGGTGCGCGTCAGGCTATGGCGTAGAGTACCATGTAGATTCTAGGTCAGCGCAGAGTCCACAGCGTAGGTAGGGTGTCGATTTGACGCAGAAGTATAAATCCCGCTTAATTGTGACCCAGAGTCAAAGCAAAATAAAACATCTAAGCATCCATAAAAACATTGTATTTTTCTTGTATTGCTGCTTTAGATGAAATAACATTTCACACAAGAGAACTTTGGCCTGTTTGGATTGAATTGGACAGGAACCATGTCCCAAAGATATTACCTGAAACAACGAGAGGAGATGTTTTGTGCCCGGTTTAAAACACTAGCTGTTTTCCATCTGCCCAGGTCATTAAAATAACACAGAGAGACTCAATGAAATATTTGGTTCAAATACAAAATAGTCTGAAAATAGCCCCTCCTGGCTCACTTGTACGGGATATTTGCCATTATCAATTATAGAGTAGTTTGTTTTTCATCAGCGGCAGACAGATGAAAATGCTCCGTTAATAATCGGACATTGCTGGGAAAGACATCACTCATAACAGTTTTACAGTCTGTTGTTCGGAGCAGGCTGGACAGCAGCTCAGTGGTTTTTGACTCCTCTCCAAGGTCATTAACCAGCGGGGTTTATGTTATTTTAAAAGGAAAACACTTTACATTCATGGTGATCTGTTTTACATGAATGATAGAAAATTAATGTGATTTTTTAAAATATTACTTTAATCCTTAAATGAGGCTGCTGTCTTTTGTCACTCATAATGTGAGCTGATAGTGAAGTATAGGTAAGGAATTTTAGTACATTTTCACCTGCTGTTTGAATTATTGCTTTAATGCCAACAACCTATAGGCGACTATAAGCTGACATGTTTTTCTTTAATATATGACATTTGGACTAATTAACAGCTTTTATTGCTTTCCCACACTTGGAAATTTGACATCCTGCAAAAGACCTTGACAAGACAGAAAAAAAAAAACTGCACAGCATTCGCAGACTTTTTCCATCAAAGGTGGCGAGTTTGAGCCGTGTCCCCCTCGCTGTCTAAATGCAGATTGCTCTTTCCTCTGTGGTTTTTCTGATTGGACTTCCACCAAGCTGACCCCCTGACCTCCTGTTATGGTCACATTGTGAAAACACGAGCCGGGGGATGCAATGTACCACCTGCAAAGTGACTGAGCACAATCAGTACAGTGTTCTGTGGCCACAGAACCTGGCAGCTGCGCGGTAAACAAACTCGACGTAGCTGTCCTTCGTCTAGCTAAGAAAAAAATCCATTTGTCTGTCCAAACTGAAAAAGTAAGGAATAATAATGTATTGGGATTTGCATTTATTTGTGTCCTTTCAGCAAATGGTAATCTTTGTTACAGAAATGTGTACTTCCCTGTAGACCTTTGCACCTGCATACTTATCCTCTCGTGGCACTGTGTAGCCATACTGTTTTGGGAATGCATTTTGCCTCCCCTGTAGGCCTTAACCTGTGTCTCCCAAGGCATGTCTTTTTTCACTGCTCTGTCACTGCTCTGTGTTTTTTTCCCCCCTTCCTTTCTCTTCTTTTCAACCTCCCCGTGCTCTCTTGGAGACCTTTAGTGCCTGCAGGTGTATAAATAGAGCTGTTTTCAATTAAGGCCTAACCTCGCCTGTAGCGTGCATCTGATCAATGAATGCCCCTGCACCTGTGGTAATAAAATACCAAGGGAGTGGAGATAGTGCCGTGAATGCTAATCAGATGTTGCCCTGTTGTTGCCCTGTCTCATTCTTGAGGACAACACGCTCCTCCTGACAGCTTGGCTGTGAAAGAGGGGGGGCTTTGCCAGCACATCACAAAAAGACCAAACAAAAGACCTGGTGCTCTCATCAGACATAAGTGAAATACAATACTTGAATGAATGGGATGCTTAGCCAGTTGTGCGGTTGTTTGGTTAGGGGGAAGCTGAACGGGTAGTCAGAATCAACAAATAGTAAAAGAACAGGGTTGGGTTCTGATAGCCGGTTTCAATTTCAAGTTGGTAAAATACCTGGATTTGTTAAGCTGAGTCTTCTGCAGTGCTATAGCTTCTTTGTTTATAGCAGAGAAAGATCCATAAAACATTTGGTTAATGAGCAAATATGGAGTTTATCTGACAAAACTTGAGTTCTTACTTTTTTGATTATCAATCTTTGATTTTTAGCTGTATAAGTTTAAATTATTTGCTTGTTTTTGTTTCTGAAAATGCCAAGATAAACCTAAACTGATCTAATGTGGGCCTGAAGTGATTTGTATCTGACTAGTGGATTCTGTACTGGATTCAGATTTAATAAAATGCTTTTAATAATCAGCCCTACAAAAGGAAAAGAACATTTTTTTTATTCTTGTCTTCCAAAGGTAAGACAGCAGCAATTTAGAGTTATAGGCTAATGTCATATCACACAGCCCTGTCTCCTACAAATTACCTTTATATACATCAAACTCATTTTGAAGGAAAGGTAATGCTGAGCAGCTTCTGCTTCTGAATCACATAATGAGGAAATGTTGTTAATTAACGTCCTTGGTAAGTCGCAAATATGTTGACACTGAACAAATCATCAGACTGTTTACTTACAAGCTATTAAAGTTGTATTTATTCAAAATAGGCAATCCTGCAATACGGTATCCACACTTAACTTAGACGTTGGCGGAGGCTAAGATGAAATCTCACGTGAGGTCACAACTCATGTAGGCAAGTTTGAGTAAGTGTGGACTTGCTGTGCAGCAGTAAATCTTGCTGAGTTGGAGCATGTTTATTAGACCAATTTTGACTTGCATCTAAGTAATTACAGCTACATATAATCACTTCAAATATATAGCCTATAAGGAAAATATTGTATTTTGTAAAGACCTACATGATGTGCTCTCTGTATCACAGCTGGTAGTTACCTGGCTTCAGACTGACTGAGAGCTGAACACCACTTTTTTGTTTTGTTTTTCACATGGACAAGCCAAAGCCTGTTTTTATCATTTATCATTAAAACATTGTTATAAAGATATATTTTAAACCCTGCAACAGTGGAATTATTGAAATACTAGTAGCCTCAGACACACAGGTGGTGCATCTGTGTCTCCACCTGTTATGCCCAAAATGGAGCCATACATGCAGCCATGCACTCCTCAATCTGGGTATATTAGAAGCTTTTATATATTATAATGAGAATAAGAATATTATAAAAATATCAATGTTATATAATATATAGGCTAATAATATTAATATATGTAGGCTATAGGTTGATACACATGGATGTATAAATTAAATATTCCCACCTCAGCTGGAGTTTGAATGTCCACGGCAACGCTGTTGACCGCAGCAGTGTTTTCTTTCCATGCTGCATTTTTTCTGACTTCCTGTGATGCCACTTTTCAGACTGCCAGATAGAACCAGTTGGTCAAATTCAACCTGGGACGTCAGCGTCTCCGTTCACCAAATCATTACATTTCCCTAACCCTGAATAAATTTGATTTGTCATTACATTTTTATTAAAATGTAACCTAAATCCAAAGCTTTCCCTAACCTCAACCGAAATGCTTTTGTTACCTAAACCTACGACAGGAGTCTGGAAGTGAATCCAGGGTTCTGGTTTTGCGCTTTGTACGCCAGCCATTTTTAAATGCCAACATTTCTGAACGACACTGTTGCCACCACAATTTTAATTAACAAAGCAGTTTAGTAACATACAAACGTAATTTCTAGGAGACAGGATTGTATCACAGGTACTTCAGGACATCAGGACTTTGTTTTTAGCAGAACATAAATGTCTTGTTCTTTTATTAGATATTCCAAACCTAAATTTCTCAACCTGCCAGATGTTGAGATTGTGTTCTGTTCAATGCAAACAAAAGACATCCATATTGGAAGTCTTGATAGGACTGTGTTTTATCTGAGACAAGAATAACATTTGATATAAAGTCAGAGACAAACAAGGGGAGCACTGCTGAGCAGACGTGAGGCCTCCGTTTCCTCTCTGCTCCGGCTCTGGCTCGGGCCCAGAAGTCCATGTCAGCATATGTCCTGACCTCGCGTGCTCACGGCAGCCCTGCGAGGTTTCCATCAGGCTCCCCGCGATCTCCCCACAGTCCAAACCACAGCCATGCTCATTGTCCATTGTGCTGCTGCGTTTTTACAGTCCACCTCAAGAATTCTCCGCTCTCTAACTCTATATTAAAAGTGAGCTATCACTTGCTGTGCCAAGTAAAACCAGTGCCACGAACACGCACAGTGAATATATTTCACTGCGGATCCAACCTCCAGATGCTTAGCGAAAATAAGATTGTGGATGTGACTGACATGAGAAGCCTCACAAAGCTGATCCCAGGCTCATTTTTAGCGAGCCAAAGCCCCGCCACTCTCCACGACTGCTATTCTGGCGAGGGCCCTCAGGCGACGAGGTTTTGCAGTCTCTATTACATGTGCTGTCAAGCCAATTGCCTTCCTTGCTCTTTGTGATTTTGGACGGGTGTGTAACTTTGGAGCTCTCCCCTGCAAGCTCTGTCCAGAGACACACATCCTGCCATGCTTAAGCACGCCACCACATCCCACCATGCAGCACATAGATCAACATGGACACCAGTTTAGACCCAACTGGTGCAGCAGATGATAAATAACAAGCTGTCGTTTGACCTGGATGTTTCCACTTTTTTTTTCCACAAGTGAAGCTTCAGTTCTTAACCATCTCACCCTAACCTGTTGTTACTGATATGTTCAAGGAAAAGACAGATTTCCCCAAGCCAGCTGCAATGATAGATATCAATTTGAACCAGTTGCAAAAGAGAAAATTATATAAAATGATCACCTCTCTCAGGACAGGACATGGTTTACAGGTCAGCCCAGTCACCAGAAAAAATATAACCACTGTACATTTCTTCAAACCATGGACACATTACATTTGTACAATTTTTGTAGCATATATGTTGAAACTTTATCTTACCCTTCAACAATGCTGTGGGTAACGTGGTTAGGTTAAGGCACAAAAATCATTTGGTTATGGTCAGGAAATGATCATGTTATGGCTTAAAATACCTCTTTTTTGGTGGCCCAGTCCCTGCTTGAAATGCAGCAATGATGTGGTAGAATAACAGCCATTTCTCATAGCACCAACCTTGCCAGAAAAAGAGTGACCGGTTGCTAAAAAGCTCCCACAACTGGGGGCTAATGACTCGCTTAAACACAGCCTGTCTTGTTAATCGTTGATCTCGAACAGTGGTCTATAGTAGCCCACAGCTTGGCTGGCATTTTGCCTAGGTGTCATGCCATTCACCATCCCCTTCACCTTAACATGACAAAGTCAGCTTGTATTCTATGTCACTTTAGAAACATTAATATAATTTGTAAAAATGTACAAATGAAATTTATTTGTGGTTTGCAAAAACATACAATGCCAACATTTTATTCTGACGACTTGTCTGTACAGCTATAGTTGACAATGCAAAAGCAAAGAAGATCTATAGAAATAGCAGCATAATTTAACATTTTATTTTCTATTTATTCATTTTTTTTTAGTATACAGTAAAGTAAGGATTGAATTTTGATAAGCTGTATGTTGGCCGTTACCAATCCATTAAAACATGCTTGTCTCTGGCCCATTCCTGATCATTAGGATTGGCAACAATCAGCAACAGTTAGTAATCTCTCAGTTATTTTTCATTAAGTTTATTCTTGCTGCTTTCTTGCTCACAGTAAAAGCTGTGACAAATGGGCATTGTAAGTAAAAATTTCCATATTTGAGTACTTGCATTATATTATTATTGAGTACTAGCAAGAAAAAAAAAAAAAAGGAAAACTATCTGAAATGAACACCCAAATGAAAATGTGGGTACAGGTTATGTGTAGCCTATATTTCTGCGCTGCACAGACTGCAGAGATTAATATGACCCATAAGTTTGACGTTACACAGCTGCTATTCATTTCGTATATTTTGTTGAAATACTTCCAAACGTCACCCTTATCCCTGGTTGTTAGATCAAGTGATGTCTGATTGAGAATGTTAAACATCATCTGCAGCTGCACAGATCTATCATTTTTGCTGTAAGAATATGTGCTGATATTCATAGATAGCAGTTACATTATTGCGTCTTGTCCAAAAATTTAAACTTGGTGTCAATACAGTGATGTAGATACTTCCTCTGGCTATTGTTGGGAAGAGGGAGCTGAGCAAAAGCTGAGGCAAAGCTTTGATTAACCAGACTAATCATCTATGTCCCAACCCTCACCTATGGTCATGGACCTTGGGGAGTGACCGAAAGAATGAGATCACGGATACAAGCGACTGATATGAGTTTCCTCCGTAGGGTGGCTGGGCTCAGCCTTAGAGACAGGGTAAAGAGCTCAGACAGCCAGAGGGAGCTCAGAGTAGAGCCGCTGCTCCTTCCAGTTGAAAGGGGCCAGTAGTTGTGGTTTGGACATCTGATAAAGATGCCTCCTGGGCCCCTCCCGTTAGAAGTGTTGGGCACGTTGAATAGGTCCCCGGGGCAGACCGAGAACACGCTGGAGAGATTACATATCTCATCTGACCTGGGAAAGCCTTGGGATCTCCAGAAAAGGCTGGAAAGCGTTGCTGGGGAGAGGGAACTCTGGAGTACCCCGCCCCAGATCAGTGGATGAAAATGGATGGATGGATGGATGGAGGGTCAATACATGTTTTAACACAAACAAATACTGATGTCCAAATCAAGTACTCGTATACTAATTCTCATCCCTATAAAGGACCCGATGTTCCCTTGGTAGAAATAAAATCCTCCGATTGCCAGTTGTGTTATGACCCACTGATGCAACAGGTACACATGAAGAGAAATGGTAGCACTGAACCCTGTTTGTTCTAACCCATCTCAATCTCCTACAATGTGCAGCAAGATTTAAGTTAGAGCTAAATCATACATCCAGTCAGGATTATATTATATAATGTTGATTCTGGCCTCCGTGCCATCTTTACAGCCAACTGGTCTTGGAGTCATTTCCTCTTCTTCACCTCCTATAGACCCAATGACTGTCATTTATAATGACCTTCTGCCACAGTGACTTACTGTGGATGTTTTCACTTGTACCTCACACATCCTGCGCCCTCGCACTCAGGTGATCTCTGATATTTGATCATATGTGATAGAAACTGCCTTGCTGTTACCTACACCCACAAAACTATGGCTTAGTGTCCTTTATAAAGGGGAGGAAGTGGTTTCCACATCATATAGCTCTTCCCATCAGGCTACCAGGCCGAGCTGTCGTCCTCTCCTTTGTACTTCTAAGTGCTGTGGATGGAGGATGTGTATGATGGATTAAGTGGTCTGTGGGTCTCATGTGAGGCAGGGTCTAGAGGACAAGGACTGTAATATGTACTTTCATTATTGCCACATTGTTTTTAATTGATTTTGGAGCATGACTCCACAAAAACTTTGAGTTTCAACTTTTGAATAGCGGTATGTAACCAGAAATAAGAAATAAATCTGTTACAATTTTGTTGCTAAGGAAATTCTTCACTAATGAGTTGAAAAATACTTTTTAAATGATTTCATATGTGTTGCTTTGCATTACAGTGTAAGCTAATAAAGTGATGAGGAAGAAACCACACTGTTAACATGTGCAGGACAGACAGCCATTCATAGATGAGAGCTTGTTCTCTCATTTTAGGACTTACACTGCGGTGAATATTCTTTTCCAAAACTTTCAAGTTTCCTTTCACTCTGTCCAAATCTACACATCAGATTTCACTTCAAAACAGTCTTACCACCACCACTGCATGTCCCCAAATAGAATACATCCAATTTTGCCTCAGTAAGAACTCGGTATGAAAAATATGACAATGATTCCTTTGATCAGCCTTCAAAACATGCACCTTTCAGGCAGGCAATGCACAACGTGCAACCTCCTCAACCCCCAAAAGCCAAGGTGGCCACATTACACAAAGAAAGCTCAGGTAGGATATCATGCGTAGCACATGTGTAACTGATACATTCGGCTCATTGTAATCAGAGGTGACAGAGGATTTTAGAAAAATCCCAAAATAAAGTAAATTGTCATGCTGTGTGGAATTTCCCTTGACGTCCACCAGCCCAAAATAATATTTTCCATAAGATTCATTTTCCCAAGCACTCTGAGGAAAAATATTCTGGTACAGTATGTGTTGTTTCTTAAGGAATCACTGTATTATTGAAGGTTCCCATCTGCCATGCTGCCGAGAGCTGCAGGCTAATGAAAGCTTCAATCTGTTAATCTGTCCTGAGAATAAAGGACGAAATTATTTCAAAGCACAACATCTGTTACGCGTCATGAAATGAAAATCTCTCAGAAAACACCATTTATCTAGTTGCTGAATATTTATTTGCAAAACCAAGGCTACGAATTAAGAAGGAATGCTTGCCCCCTCATTCCTCAAAGAACTTTTTAATGACATTCCATTAATTATGCCGGGAATTATTTGCTGTAGCAACGTTTCGCACGTGTGAAAGAGGACACAACCTGATACAGATCAAATTTGTTTGGCAAGGGTGATGAAATTGCACAAAAGTTGGCGCTCGGGGCAATGTGCTGCAGTATATTGAATTTCTTAACCATTCCCTGCAATAAGTGTGGGTCCTCCTTTCAGCTTGTCCTTTCAGCTGTGCAAACAGATAATGAAAGTCTTTGAGTCCAGCAAAGAGATGAATCATTGGTGCAGGTCAATGACACTTAGGTTAACACAAATTTGAAAGTGACAGATGTGAAGCAGTCAGAAACACACAAACAGCAGGCACCTACAAACAAGTCAAAGTGTACGCAAGAGGGAACATACAGACCCCATTTTACGCTGTTGTGTAATTTCTGTCAAATTCGCACACTCAAATTTAGATTTTAAGTCGTAGAAGCAAACTATAGGATGTAAATATTATATTCCTTTCTCACTAAAGCATCATGCGACAGTGCCGTAAATTGGAGTACAGCATGAGTGAAAACCGTGACATGGAAGTACCACTTCTACATATCACATGAAAAGGTTGGTTGCTTCCAAGTTTCTATGAATTCAGCAGTCGTTTAGAAACTTGCATTTTAGTTCTGATTATCAATCCCTGAAAGCAAACTTTGAACCTGTTACGCCGCAGTTTGCCCTCCACCTTTCCATTTATGCTTGAAACAACACGATATTTCACCATCTGACTTGCAATTTTAAACTATTAACAATTTTTTTTTTACAAAATAAAACATCAAAGGTTACATCTCACATTGCAATTGCAAAGTTATTTGGGGCGCAGTAAGATTCTGTTGACTGCATGTCATGTTACTGTTTTGATCAGCCTCTAACCTCTGTGTTATCTCATACTCAATATAAAAAATATTCAAATGAAGGAGAGAAAGTATTTAGTTTTTTTATGAGCAGGTGGCTTGTTAAATCGCAGGTCATGGATCTGTTAGGTCTCATTTTACAATTTCAAGTGAAGCAGTGGCTTACAGAACAACTTACACTTTGTCGCATTACTTTCTCAGATCTTTGCTTATTTTTGTACACGTAAGTTGGCACAATAGAATCATCAAAGCTAAAAGATATAAGAAACACAAAAACACGAAATCCAAAATGTGTCTGATAGATAGGGTTAGGTACTAACTAGGTACTCTATATCTTTTTAAGTATTAACCAAATTAACTAAGTACCCAGTAGTATCAAAACGTCTTTAGTCAAAGAATAGCTGCAATCAGTCCTTTGTGCGTTGGAGGCTGATCCAGGATCGTCCCAACTCATCACATAGTCAGCACACTTTCTGTTTATGCCGTTTCCCGAGCCACTCTCCTCCTGGTGAACGGTCTGTTTAACGTCTGCCCAGTTAGCAGCAGCTAACATCCAATATTAAGTTGTTAAATGGTCCCAACACACTCACACCAACACCAAAACATCTCAACTCTGTCATTCAACCCGTGAATAACCATTCAAATCAAATCAAATCAAGTTTATTTATATAGCACATTTAAAAACAACTGCTGTTGACCAAAGTGCTGCACAGAATAAAAGAGCGACACACAAATATAGAGCAATATAAAATGTACACAAATATAAAACAGAATAAAAACTCGTGAAAGCAATTGCAAACAAGAAAAAATTAAAAATACTAAAATATTAAAACTACTAAAAACAACCAAAGGCCAATGAAAACAAGTACGTTTTAAGACTGTTTATACATGTGTAAACATGCTTGGAGGATAGTTTGTCCAACAGAGGTGGACAAAGCATTATGTAAAGTTTGTGTGACATTTTCATACCATAGGTATACCATCTTTTAAATAATTTGTGAAATACTGCTATGTTGTCAGGTGTTGTCGAAACTCTAACTGACCTTCACTGACTACAATGCAACATCTGGAGGATGCATTTGATTTGAGGTACTATTAGAGGCAAGTGTAAAAAGGTATGGGCACTAGGCATCTTTCTAAACAGCCAGGTTCTGACATTTATTTTAAGATACATGTTAATACTTCATTTATACCTTAAGGGGTTTTCACATTGCCATGCGGTTACTCGCTGCTTCCAGTCATTCTAATGAGAGGAAGACGGCAGAGGAGAAGGGGTTTGAAATACAGTGGTAGGAGAATGAAGTAGCTGCAGCCCATGTGCATATGCACAGATTTTGCCCTGCCGCGCTGAGTTTATTGTGTTGAAATTCTGGTGGTTGCCGCATGCCCAGCCGGTCAAATAACAGGCATCACAAAAGCAGAAGAAGACAAGATGGAGGAGTTGATAATGTTGGTGTCAGAATAGCAGAAGTTATGGCATTAGCAACTTATAAGGACAACCAGAAGAAAAAACTGGCCGTGGGATAACATTTCCACCAAACATCAAATGACTGGTAATTTGTCCAAATATGTAGACACCTTTGGTATTTTCATTGATTTCCGTTGTCTCGCTACAGTGGCTACAAGCTAGCTTGTATTTTTGCCAGTGTCCACCGAAGCAGCTGCCTGGCATTGCAGACGTGGACCGTAGCAGTTTTTATTAACGCTAAACCGATCTAAACTGTACGACATTTTAGTGCATCACAGTTAGTTATATATCAAAAGTTACTCTGTCAGTTTTCCAACCCAATCACCACAATAAACATTGGCATCGTTCATTTCTGCAAACCATGGATATACAACATTTGTACATTGCATACGCAACAGATATGTTGAAACATTATTTCTTTATCCAAAAAGAAGAGTAATACTTATGACCAAAAATAATTGGCATAAAAAATCCAGGTCCAGGCAC
>JAPZEB010000022.1:8895236-8905741 GCA_029783705.1 Chaetodon striatus | reverse complement strand
CACTTAATCTACACTCGCAGGATTTTTTTTTTTTAAACTCAATGCATTAGTGTTTTTTTTTTCAGCTAGGTTGGGAACACATTTGGGCTGCGGACCGTCACCATCAAAACACCCATCAGCTTGATTTGCTACTGGGAAGATGGGGAATCATACTAAGCTGTGTCCTTGGTATCAAAGGAAGTCTTGCATTAAGTAGAGGCCATCTGGGAGTCTGGATAAACTACGGTTGCTCTTTGTCACCCGTCCTTAAAGAGCTCTCATTTTGGACACAGTTGAAGATTTATATGGAAGCAGATTATTGAAGGGATTACTTTATTTTCTTTTGGTATTAAGGCAGCCTCTTGTGTTTTATCTTGGATGAATATATTCTAAGGCACAGGCAACAAAGACTGTAGATACACAGGAACTCACATCCTTGTAGCCCTTTTCCAGTGCAACAGTTTAACAACCTGTAACCTGGGGCTTCTCATAGCCTATGCTTTGTAAAATGTTAATTTTTCACAGTGATGTTTGGCATATACATCAATATAAAGGACTGACTAGACGTAATTTCTGTAGACCTTTTAACAGCCAGTGTCATCAAAAATATGCATGTACATGTTGATAACTAAAGTGCTGTATTGTCCCAGCCATCCAGACGAGTTAGCAAGCTTTAAACATTGAATTAAAACTGTTACCAGCATCAGAATGTCTTGTTGTTGCATATTCAGTTGTCAAAATCCATATACCAACAAGGGACTTCAGTTCTGCAGAATTCCAACAGTATCACAACCGTTTCAGAGCAACGGGTCCTCCATGTTAAAAGGGGGCTCAGCTAAATGCAAAGTGGGAATGCAATGTGACGGTGTCTGTTAGAGCATGTAGGCGTCCTTGGAAAATCCTTCAGTTTTGCTTTAATTCATTTTAAAAACACTCTCATCTGCCTTTATCATCTACACCAACCATTTACGTAAGTAACATGAGCAACAACAGACACATTCGGCTGTCAGTTAACAGGGTCCCTCATTAAACAAAACAACGGCGGCATCTATTGTTGCAAACTGTTAAACATGTTGACTACTCCTGGACTAGATACGCACCAAAATTGTCATGTTATAGTGAAATGGAGGCAGAATTCATGTTTGCAGATAATTATGTAGTTAAGACAGAGTTATTTGGTATGTTAATCATAACCCAGCCTCATACATGTAGCTTTGTGTCCTTGCTTTTTTTTTTTTTTTGTATTCGTAACACTTGTGTAGTGACTTATATGCTCGCAGTGTCTCACTGGTGTTCAAGCTAGGTTTGGCCACCAAATGTGTGTATATATCTGGCCATTGAATGTTAGGCTACTTGCTAATGTCTTCTACACACTCATTAAAAGCTGATGTGAAAGTCGGTCACCATTTGTTGAAGTCAATTTGTTTAGGTAGCATTCAGGATCTTTGGTGGTTAATACCCTTGTATAGCTTGACAAGCTATTGCGCTCCACCATACTTGTGTTGCCATTCTGCGTGCACACCCTTACATGCTGTACAAACTGTAAGAGGATCTTTGTGGTGTTTGGTAGCTGATTGAAGAAATTGGTTTGAGTTGTACAACATGGATGAAGTGGCGCTGATGATGTAACTGATTTACTTTCACCTTTGTGCGACCTTGAGATACATGGCACAAGCCCATCATTCACCCATCACTAAACTGACCTGTTTCCAGACATAGTAATGACATTCTAGACATTGTCCAAGTACTTTGGTTGATACAGACATAGTCATAAAATGGTGTTTACCGTTGTTACAGTACCACCTCCTGGTGCACACACCTGCCCAACTTAGTCAGTGACTTCTGGCGTCAGACACCAACGACAAAACCTGTCCTTTCACAAAGACATGATACATGGCCAGTTGTTGATATTCTGTAATGGTGTCCGGCGGCATGAGGGGGAAATGTGGCCAAACAACAATGCAAGTTCAAGGGGCAAAAGTCTGATTAAGGCAGAAGAGAGGGGTGGTGAAGAATGATAGACTGATAGAATCTAAAAGATGAATTGCAGAGGGAATAAGAGATTTTGAAAAGCAGTTACTTTTACAAGCAGGTAAAATGTCACGACATCCATGACGGCAACAGAGGAAATTCGCCGACATAAACATGACCAGGAAAAGTTAAAATATTTGTGACCTTCTGGAGGATTTGTTGATTGCAAAAACAAGTCGCCATGTCACTCCTGTGATCTTAGAGCAGATTTCAGCTATGCTATTTAGACTGTTCTTGTCTTTCAGTGTGAGGCTGTGAAACCAGCAGATAAATGACAAACACAGGAGGCTCACAATAAAAGTCCGATAATACAGGTTTGGTCCCTTTTAAAAACTTGAGTGTAGCAGAAGGCCTGTAATATGCAGTCCCTTGTCAAAACTACTTTGCAGAGTTTGAGATTGGACATATTGTGGCCTGAATATTTTCCTTTGGCACATCAAGGTCACAGGCTTCTCCCTGTTGGAGATATTTAAAGTGTACCATGAGCTTAAAATCACCCATTTCTCTAATCAATCATTATTTACAGCCATATTATCTTTTGCATTCCTTTGATTTGCACTTTTCATGGACTCGTGAACCTTAGCATGTTTTCACTCCACCTCCCATCCATGCACTTGGAAGACACAGGGTGCATGTGCTTGTTATATGTTAGGGAGGACTGAACATCTGTGTTAAATACTACCTAAAGGTTTCTGGCTTGTCCCTGGAGGAATGTGCACCTGCCATGTGCAGGCGGTGTTTTTCAGACTCCTTAGGCTCAAAGTCAACACTTTGTGTAGCAGGTCCTATAATAAACCTGCTACACTCTGAAATATAGCCACTAAAATACCTTTAAATCAACAGTAATGGATGAAAGTGCACAAAAAACATCTTGCATAAAAATGTAGGCCTTTAATTTACTCTTCAAATTAATTTACAGCCTCACACTCTAAAATAACAAAAGATATAGTTTTATTAATGCAGCCATACGTTTCTGCCTTTGTTTACATTCTGCTTCCCGTCTTTCTTACATCATCCCTTTGGATTTCCCTCCAAAACAGTGATTAGACCGTTCCAGTTTGTGTCTGGACTCATCTTCTTTCTGGCCTCCTGTCGGGTAGGGAAGCCAAGGGTTACTCAACAGTCTGAACTCTACTTGTGAGACACATCTGGTCAGTGAAGCTGCAGGGGCGGTGTGTGTGTGTGTGTGTGTGTGTGTGTGTGTGTGTGTGTGTGTGTGTGAGATTGCGTGTGTCTCTGTTTAGACACAACTGATTAATAATTGAAAGTATAGGATGCATATTCTATCATTTATCATAGTCAGATCATTTATATCAATTCTAATATATCCTTTCTGTAGTTGAAAAAAAAAACCCATTGTGTTTTGGTTTTTTTTGCCAGATTTGCTTGCAGCTTGTGGAAAAAATAGACCAGACGCTGAAACTATCGCTGCAGATTGCGAGCCTGCCAGGGTGCTCAGGGCCATGTTGCATTCAGTGTTAACAGCCCAATTGTTGAACATGGGCGCCAAAAGCAAGCGGGCTCCACTGAAAATCAGTGCTTTTTGGTTCTTCTGTGTCAAATATGAACCTGGCATTGAACAATAATTATGCAGCCCCCCTGCAAAAAATCTCTGAACCCTCTAGGCGTCACAGACCCCCTGTTGAATAACCATGCTTAAATATTTAATATTTGTAGAAATATTTGTAAAAAAAATCCATTTCATATTGTGTAGTTGAGAAAAAACTTTTATAAATATCATTCATCTCATTATTTAAATGTCACAGTTGAAAAAAAGCAAGATTTATAATAACATTTCAGTTGAAACATTGATTAAAGCTGCACTAATCAATATTTTCTGCTGCATATTAACAATGAATCAAATGACTCTGCGTAATGTGAAAGGTGTTCTGGAATTCTAATTACACGGAACTTCCACCAATTGTGCAACTCTTAACATATTAACATATTTTTTCTCTACATTTTGTTTCGTTAACACGCTAATGGAGTTTTCAGTCAATGTGTTTTCCAGTTGATTAAAGTTAATTGTTACGTTTTGGTTGCCTAAAAAAGTCTTTAGTGATTGGTTATACTAAAAGGTCCTCTAAAGAGATGGATATTCAGATTTTCTAGTGAGTGGTTTTTGTTTCGTTTTAGCATTAGTTTTATCCCAGTTAACCATAGCAGTAAATAAACCGTGCTAACCAAGCACCAAATGTTAGGATTATGTCCACCTTCTCGTCCAAATATGGTCACATCTGGCTCCAATAATCCAAGATGGCAACGGCCAAAGTGCCAAACTAAAGGCTTCAGAAAAGGAGTCCACAAATCAAATGGTGATGTCACAGTGGCTATATCCATTATTTTATACAGTCTGTGATCTTGCTACACATTGACTGTCTAATTCAATCTCAGTAGTGTGCTCAGTGCTGCCTCCAGTGGCTGGAAGATGTCATTTAAGATAGATTGTACACTTCTAAATCAGTAATGTCGCAATAAAGCCTCTGGCTCAGTGCTGCCACTGATGGTCTTTGAGTAAGGAAGAAATCCATCTTTGGTTTTACATGGGTTGTTTTAACTTAAAATGACTCACCACTCTGTTGAAGTAAATTGTAGGATGTTTTTCATTACCCTAAATCCCTTCCATCTGCCTTTCATCTGATGAGCTCATATTTTCAGCAATCATTGAAAGCTGTACTTTGTTCCTCCATTTCCTCTCTTCATTCCTGTACCTATCACATTCCTGCTGACTACCTCTCTGTCCTCTCCCTCCATCCTTGGCTGAGCAGCATTGATTCAAGTCTCCGTCCTCTCCTCTCTCTCTGTTTGCCGTCTCTCTGCTGCTCTTTGTTTTGCAGATACGATCCGACTTCCAGCCGACAGACACAAACAGCAGCTTGTTCAGTCCATTTAGCTGCTGTTTGGACTGCGGCTACATTACAACCTTATCAGGGGAGTCGCTGGCACACCACCGCTGCTAATAAACTGATAACACCTCTGAGTATTGATTCTGGCCTCAAACAGGCCAACTTTATCCCACAGTCTGGGCAACACCGATAATTGGTACCTGGAACAGGTTTTAACTTTTATAAGGATTTTACATGTTTGAACACACCAACTATAAATCCTGTATACTTCAGTTTCCTGCTGATCATTTCCCAAATCATAAATCACTTTTTAGATTGATTTCCTTCCTTCCAGGCAGGCATTGCTTTTACTTTTAATGTTTCTATAAAAACCTGCAGACACTTGAAACTTGATGTAAAAATATAATCAATCACAGTCAATGTTTAGACAACTTCATGCTTTTGTTAAGTTTCTCTGTCATTATGTGATTAAGCCCCTGAGAGCAGAAACTGTTTTGAAAAGTCTCCCTGTTGGTGTGTTCAAGGATGCTCCAACATCTGAGATTTAAAAATTCATTTCTAAAAAGCCTTAGTGCTGCAAGATATAACAAATTTCTCTGACACAGATCAGCTGGACACCTATGATGTATGTTTGTTCGCAGATCTAAAATAATGCACCAGTATTAAAGTACTGGTGAAGACAGCAAAAGCAATGGAAATAGTTAAAAGGTTTTTTTTGATACTTGTGTAAATCGGGATGTCCAAATCGACTGACAGTAGGAAGAGGAAAGAGGACTTTGAAATAACACTGTGAAATAGAACTACTGGGTAGTAACAGTGTTTTGGAGTTTCTTGACACGCTCTGACAAATAGAACCTGTCAGGTATTATCAGTTGCTTGCTGAGGTGTGGGTCTATATTCATGACCTGTTTTGGGTAAGTTGCTTTCAAAATGTAATACATTATGAGCTATAACAGCACTGGAGAGAGTTGTGTTCAAGGGCTTATTTATGCTCACCGCGACATACTGTATGTATGCTGAGAAAGATGGAGCCTTCTGATGGTGGTGGCAGTGTAGCATAGTTCAAGTGAGGCATGACCATGGGAGATGATGAAGAAATTAAGATAATGGTGCAGTGGAACGAATCTGTAATATATAAAAACACACAGTGAAAAAGTAAAAATAATTCTCGGTCCACATGTCAAGATGTATATATACAGACCTCTAATACCTACAATGCTGCCTCTATTACAGCCTCCTCCATCATCGCCTTGTTTGTTGTTGTTGTGACACTTTGACTCTGCCCTCTACTGCCATCTATTGGCTGTATCTTCTGCACCTAACACGTAGAAATAGAGAACGAGCCAATGGTTTTGAAGTACTGTAATTACTGACCATCAATAGCTTTGCGCTATGGGCCATCTATTGACTGTATCTATGCGAACATAAAGAATGTATGGAAGTATGAGGGCAGTGACGTTTACAACGTTTGAAATAGATGTTTTGTACATAACAAGAGTATAAATTAGCCTTAAGAAGGGGACGGTCAGTGTTGCTCCGTCATCGTAAGAGATGTGAATGGAAAAACATCCAACACGTCACCTCACATTTGATGGCAACCCCCAGATGTCCCAAATTTTTATGCCCACTGCTTTCAAGCAGCCTTTAGCAGTGGGGATATCCCATTTAGCAGCATGGGATACGTTGTCCACGTTGTAGATATGTGAATGTAAACACATTGAACACACTAACACACAGTGCAACGCCCAGATGTGCCGATCACCGGCACCCTTCTTTATAATGTAGCCTTCAATGACATGCAAGACACAAAAATCTTTGGGGAATATTTTTTGTTGTGGCACACTGGCAAAAGTGTTTCTACCTTTTTTCCCCATTTAAGGTTTTTGTGGGGGGATTTTTTCCTTATCCGCTGTGAGAGTCCAAAGGACAGAGGGATGTCGTATGCTGTAAAGCCCTCTGAGGCAAATTGTGATTTGTGATATCTGGCTTTGTAAATAAAATTGAAATAAAATTGAAATTGAAAAGTGGCGCAATGTGGATGTGACATAGTAATCATAAATTCCATTGGTAGTTATATTACTTCATCACTACTAAAAGTATGATATTATTGGAAAGCATTATTTTAGTAACACGTTACCCCCAAAACTGTTTGTGACAAAAGATACACATTATTATCAGTGATCTGCATTGAAGAAAACAGAATCATGATGACTCTCTCATTTCAGCCTTTGTGTGAGCCTTGAAAAGATACTGACACAATGGGCCTCATGCAAGAAATGATTTACGAATGGATTTTCTCTTATTTTTGTTCTTATCCTTGATCTCTCCCATTGACTTTTGGGATCCACTGAGGTTTTCTTATTTTTGTTCTTCTCTTAGGTTAGAACAAAATTTACCAGTGGTTGAGAGCACTCTTACCAAGATAAGAGAAAATCATCCTGTTTACACAGCTCACAAATTGCTTGTCGAACGCATGGAAACATATGTTTTTTATTTCAGGAACATATGAAAACAGATAATATAATGTAGATTATTATATGCTTTAAATTACTTTTAATGATTTATTATTTAATTAAAAAATCCTGTTGGTTAATTGAACCCAGTCAAGACTATAAATACCCTGGGATTATCTCACAAGTTCCACACCTGAACAATGGCTTACCTGCTACTGTTGGATGCTTTGGCCAACCAGTCTTTATGCAGAGAGCGCGTTTTTAGAGATCGTGCCGATCGTTTTGCAGTGACAGATGAATGGTTGCTCAACTGGTTCAGATTACCACGTGTTATACTTCTGGGTTTGTGCAACACTCTGGAGCCAAAACTTGTGTCAAACACACAAATCCTGTGCCTCCACACCTTCAGCTACTCAGCACACTTGAAGTTTTGGTCACCAGATCATTCCAGAGAGAGATAGGAGACAGGTTGGGAATTTCTCAGTCCACTTTGAGCCGTGCGCTTCCACGACTTTTGAAGTCCATCATTTTATTTTTCTTTATAAGTCTCAGCTTATTTGATTCTTGCAAGTTGACCGAGGTTATGCCCTCACCCCATGGCTGATGACACCCCTTGGCAAACCCCCAGACCAGGCAGGAGCGCTCTTACAATCACCGGCAAGCACGCACCCGCTCCGTGGTGGAGCGAACAATTGGAGTGCTGAAGGCCAGGTGGATGTGCCTGGATTCGGCAGGTGGAAAGCCTCTCTACACTCCAGAGAAAACATGTTTGATCCTGCATAATGAGACGTGGCATACCACTGCCAGAGCAGATACCCCCTGTGCAGGAAATCCCGGAGGACCCTGTTGACTCACCTGATGGAGGTGGCATCATTGTTCGGCAGCAATTAATTGCCCGCTTATGAGGTAAGTTATCATTTTGTTTTCAATACCTGTGGGCATGTTAAGCCCTTTGAGACTGTAAATAGTAATATGGACTTTGAATAAACTTCAACTTAAGATGGTAGTGAACAACAATTTAGAGGAATTTCACACAAGCCAGTCGCAGTGTCATATTGTTTTTAAAATTTCTTTGAGTGTTTCATTCATCCTTTCAAGTATTCATTTATATTTTCTTGCACCGAGGTAATTGTGATCAAAGTTGTAGATATAACTTGCAGTGTTGAAAGTATCTGATTTTGGTTTTGCAGGACAGCATCAGACACAACTTGCGTCCAGGAGAAACTGTGGTAAGGGCACTTAGGCTCCGATACGCTCGATGGTGTGGTTTCCTGGCTGATGGGGGCTTGAGTCCCAGATGTACCCAGCTGCAGATCCTCTTCATCAGCTGTGTTGGGTGCCTCAGACAAGACCACAACCTCATCACGGTAAAGTGGAGCGTCCGACTGAACACCTTTGGATGACAAACATTTTGTTTTTGTTTTCATTCTTTAGGCACATTGAGAATGAGTGTTTTTCAGTTAACATGTTATCCCTTACATTTTTGTTTCTATCATATAAATATAAATGTCACTTTGGATGAGAGTGTCTACTAAATGAATTTCTAGAATTGTAAGTTAAAGTCACTTACCTGTCAGTGCCACCTCTCCAATTATTTCCTGAATTCTTTGGTCCGTTGCTGAGATCTTAACCTCTTCTTGTCCTCCCCCAGTAGTTAGGTCTTTGAACGCAGCACATCACCTGCCCTTATATGGTGTTTAATGAGTGTCACATATGCTAATTGCAAACAATGAACCATGCGCCTCCAATTTGCGATCAAGTGGGATTCATCATTCAGCACACCTGGGTAAGAGCAGATTTGGATGGTAAGAGTGTTTGGTGCATTCGTTGACCTCTCTTATTTTTTCTCTTAACCCAAAAAATAAGAGAAAATATGAGAGATAGTTAAGAGAATGTTGCTGCATGATGATGCACATCCTATTGTAATTTGGAGGTCTTTACTACCAAAAGATAAGGATCTACCGATTTACGAGATGCTAAGTCATAAGTACAAAGAATACAAATTTATAAATACCACCTCTATATTTTTTCCCCTTGGTGAATGCAATGTGCATCTGTATCTTTTCACAACCTCCATGTTTGCCTTCTAGGTTTTATTTTCAAATGCAACAGCTTGTCAATGCAAATGAGTTAGCACTCTAAACAGTAATTTACATCCGATGATGTGTGAAGCAATTAAGAGTTTTCCTAAGCACTAAACTGACTAAAATAATTAGTGCACTGTCTGAAATGCAAGTTAAGTGACCTGCTTTTAAATTTACAATTTAATAAATACCTCAATTGTGTCAAGACTCTAATAAGTTAGACGAAAGAAGATCAGAGCACAAACCATTTTTTGTTTTTACTTTTCTCCTGACTCTGTATGGATGATATAAAAACTTAATTAAAATAACTTGCGTGTTAACACTGTAATTTTGTGCAGCTCGTGCTGCATTAGAATGAAGCTGATCCAATTAATTATCCACCATTAAAGAACTCATTACATTTGCAGCTCTTTGTGTTTGTCAGACTGTGGTGATAAGTTTGTGTAAAATGAAGAGCATTAACAACATGGACTATTTTACACTGTGGACACACAGATAATTACAAACTGACAGTGAACTACACATCCTGAACTGTGATTAGGGTAGAGTCCTGCATGGGTCCAGTTTTACATACCCATTTAGTGTTGACTCACTGTGCCTCTAATTGCTTATGTGCTGTTACAAGAGATTCCATGCTCATGCTTAATGTATCAAATCCTCTAAAAACCTGTGGTGGAGCTGCCCTAGATATAAAAAAAAACAAAACACTGGAATTTGAATCTTTTTAGCCTCACTTTTACCTGGAATATCTTATCACTCCTCTTTTTTTAATTTTAGTTCAATTTCCCTTCCATTGAAGCAAATGCATTGTCCCCTGGTATTGCAGACTGGTTTCTAGGGATGTGTAAATTCATATAAGAGATGTGAAATGTCATATGGCATTAAAAGAACCAGACCTTGTGTAGGAGCTGTAGCTCAATGGGATGGACTCCTCCCTTTTCTGTAAGTGCCCAGGGTAAGAGGCGTTGACTGAGTGTAGGGATGCTCCTGAGCCCTTCTGTTCTAGTTGTGGATTAGCCATTACAAACAACATGTTGGAGCATAGGGTTATTCAAAAGTGTACAGAACACTTTAGGCCAAAGCTCAGTGATCAACTTTGTTGTCTCAGATGT